>CM062209.1:5165000-5592500 GCA_031216445.1 Lateolabrax maculatus
TGATGTAATCATTTATTTACATATTCCAGGTATCATTTTTCATTCTTTCAATGGGAGCAGAGTAAAAATATTCCCCGGTTGTGGTTTGGGGCTTCTCAGAATATGAAGCAGGAACTCCCAGCAAGAGGAAGTGGCACTAACTAATACGCTTATTTGGAAATGCATGGCCCTCGTTTGGCAGGAGACTCCGCTGTTGCACTGGTTTCTATTAGGATTCACTGACTCTCTCCAACCCTGTTTCTGTTGGTCTCTCTCATTCCTTCTATCTCCTTTTTTTTTATTTCTCCCTCTTTGTGTCATACAGCTTGATTTCCTCGCCTCTCACATCCCTCCAGTCCTTTTACTTTCAGTCATTATCTCATCCTCTTTAATTGCCCCCACTCCTAAACTGAGATTGAGACAGTCCTCCCTCGCTGGTCATCCTTTTCCTTTCCATCACTCTTTCCAATTCTTTACAGCTCCCTCCATCTTCCCTCAGCCCTCCACCCTCTTCCTAACTTCCCCTCCATCTCCTCTCATTCTTCATCCACCCCTCTTGCACCTCCTTTCCCTCCTCGTCTGTAGCAGTAGTGTGTGTAGACGGTGCTGCAGTACGCTCCGGGCAGAAAAGTAGGCCAGGATTACTCTTGCTGGCTTGTCCCCAGTGAAGCGTGTGTTGCGTGTGTGTGTGTGTGTGTGTGTGTGTGTGTGTGTGTTTGCGCCTGTGTCTGCCTGTGTATTTGTGTGTGTAGGTGTGTGTTCAGGCCTGGGAGAGAGTGGGCATACAGGCTGGCCAGCCAGCAGTCAGCCAGCAGTCAGGGTAGAGCTGGGCATATGGAGCCTCAGTATTGGGCCAGCAGGTATTTTTCAGCGTCTGCTCTCTCCTCCTTTGTTTAATATTTGCCTGCTTCTTGGCGTCCTGGCCGCAGAAGCATGTTTGTGCTGCCAGCACAGACCTATGATATAGTATAAGCTCAGATGGAATATCACTTCTGTCAGATGGACATCATGTATGCTCAAACATAAAAAAAAAAAAGAAATGCTGCCTTTTCAGCATGGCTTTACAATAAGTTTAAATTCTTTCGACAGGACCCAGCAGTATGTTCGTGAAAGTTCCCTAAACTAGAAATAACCCCGCAAACTTTCAGTTTGAGACACAGTATGAGGATTTTCTTTGTGGTCTCAGTAGCTATACGATGGCAGACATTATTATACTATTTCTATATTATTTTTATATTATTTTGTATTACAATTTGAGATTTGTGTTTACAACAGGTATTGACCCTGTGGATATGTCTCGTTTGAAGATGTCACAATCTTTTCTAAGGTATTAGAACATATTTCTGTTGTAAACTGATTAAAGGGAGAAGGCAAGTTTATGTATGTATTTATCTTTTATTTTATTTATTTTTATTTTTATCTTTCAACATCAAGGCATTTCAAAATGCTTTACATGAACTATACAGTAAGAAGCATCAAGATGATATAAATATATATAAATATGATTTAAAAAGTGTAAAATATAAAAAGAAAATATAAAATAAAAAAACCATTGAACAAAACAGCATAAACAGGTGAATACAATTTAAGTAATTCATTTAATTTAATTCAATAAAATGCAGTGGCAAAACATTTTAAGCCTTGTTGTAAAAGAACTGAGCGGACCTCAGCTGTAGGGTAAGGGGCCAAATGCCTGACATTCTGGCAACAGGCTTTATTTAGTCAGATACTATATGATCTTGATGATTATACACACACACACACACACACACACACACACACACACACACACACAGGCCCTCATTTTCAATCCTCATTGCTTCACACTTAATTGTTCTCTTAATTAGGTTGCAGAGCAGTGCTTATGGCTGCAGGGAACACGTGTGTGTGTGTACAGTAAGTGTGTTAGCGTGTGTATGCATATCTGTGTATGTGTGTCCATGTATGGATGCAAGCATGTGAATGTGTGTATAGGTCTGTATACATGTATTTCTATCACCTCTGTGTATTGCATGGTGTGCCTGGAGGAAGTGGAGCTCTGATGTGTGAGCACCAGTAGCTCCTCAGAGAGTGATGCATGCCAAAACCCAAATTCCCCCGCACAGACACTCACTACCTTCCCCCCTCCTGAACATTAGCTTCCCTAGATTGTATTGTTCTCTACTACCTTTGTCTCAAATTGCAAATCTTGAGTTGTTTTTATGCACTAGGCATCTGTAATATATTGCTTTTCATTTTCAGCATTTTAGCATATCATTTTGGCCACCTCATTGTCTCATCTTGGTAGTAAACATTTCACTTTTTTGCATCATGAGCCATGCTGAATGCTAGATTGCTTACATTTTAAAGCTGCAAACCTTTTTCCATCATTCTGTGTCAGTTTCTGTCTGTATCTCTGTGTGTACAAGCCTAAAACCCGTTTGGATTAACATATATTTTGGGATTTATGCTTTGGGCTTGGAGGTATAACTAGTCGCTACAGTAAAGGTAATTCAGCAGCAACAATGGAGGAAAAGAGTTAGACAACATCAAAACTAAATCTAATCTAATCCAACTGAACTATTCTTTTTTTTTTTACAGGAAAAATATCCACACTTGAGTCATCAAGATAGATATCTGAAAATTGCCACCTTACCCCAAGAATATCCTTTACAGGGGTGGATATGCCCCAGGGTCAGAGGGGGGCACCGGCTTCTGTTAGGGTCCCACATGGCAAAATTGGTCCCAGGTGAGGGGGCCAGAGGAAGAGCCAATCAAAGACATCCATGAAGCAGCGCATGTGGGGAAGAAGGAACTCCACCTGGACAGTGCGGGATATCGGAGCCCTGAAGGGGAGCTCACTCGACAGCATCCGGGCCTGTAAACATGAGATCTGGTCAGACTCGGCCTGCCCAAGGTAATGTCGGGCTGTTGTCATGTGGACCCACCATCAGCAATGTTAGGCGCAGCAGTCTGGTGCAGACCCTGACTCTTGGCTATGAGAACTTGGGATGTGGATTGACACCTCTCGGGTAGGAAAGGAGCCAGAACAGCCTGGACTTTGTGAGGATGAGTGACAGTTGTCAGAGCAGGAACATGAGCAGCTCAGAGTGATGAAAGCACTACACATTTTGCCTCAAGGTGAGCAGCTTGTAACCTTATATTGCATCCAGTGTTGTACTGCTGGTAACACTGTAAAATATCTATTAGGGTTTAATGAAGCATACATGAGTCAGTATGTGGCCTTAAAATACATACTCATGTGATTATTTTTTTCTCCCCTGCCAGTAGCAAGGCCTAATGACTAGTTTGCTATGGAGTGGAAATTCTTTGTCCACAGTGGGTGGATCCCCACATTTTTGACAATTATTTCTGGTCAGTATTTCCCTTTAACCAACACTGTTTCTTCCATGAGTTTAGAGGTAGTCTGCATCTGCTTTGGAGGTTCATTGTTCCCAGAGGATGAATCTTTATACCAAAATCTGACGTAAAAATAGTCATTAAATGTTTTCAGCACATTCAGTTAAGTTCATTAAGTTAAATAAACCAATAAAATTGGAAAAAATAAAAAAGGTTTATTGCTACGGTTGGTTGCTATGTTTGCTGCTCTGGTGAGGGCCAGTACCATGAAACAAGAAAAAGGGCAAAGTGCATGTAAATGTCATTCTGCTGCTCTGCAAAGGAGTCCGGTCAAGCCTGTAGAGGTTTGTGAGGGGCAGAAGCCTCTGTGATATACAACATGTCAATTTCAAACAGCCCTATTGTTAACATATACACGCTACCATGCTTTGCAACTCTAACAGGCCGCAGTGTTCAAGTTGCACCAGGATTGTTCCTTTTTGCCATGTAAGACAAAATTGTTGCCAGAGGACAGTTAAAACAGATTACTGAAACAATTGCTAAGTCTGTTGCTCTTTGAGAATTGCCCCTCAACATTACCCCCTAATTGTCATACCACCATTGTAAGTATAGAACAAAGTCATTTCTACACAGTAATTCAGCTCCCTGGTGGAAATATGATTAAAACTTCAAAACGTGGCTGCGTCCAGGTGAAAGTGTTTAATGCTGGGTAACAAAGCTGCGCAGGTGAAAGTGTTTAGTGCTGGGTAATGCAACCTCTCTTGGCCCCCCGCTTTTGCAGCTGCGCATAATTATAGTATCTCTCTCTCTCTCTTTCTCTCTCTCTCTCTCTCTCTTTCTCTCTCTCTCTCTCTCTCTCTCTCTCTCTCTCTCTCTCTCTCTCTTTCTCTTTCTCTCTCTTTCTCTCTTTCTCTCTCTCTCCATTTTTCTAATGATTGCTTCCCTATGTATGTGCAGATTAGCCAGGAAAAGGACATGTTATACAGTATAAAGAACAGTGTCCTTTGTAAATCCCGTCACTCTAATAACCTCGCTACAGCCGCTGCTGAGTTTGTGTAATAGCTAATCAAAGAATAGGTATTATTAAAAGTCATTATCCCTGAATAATAATAACCACGTATGACAGTGGTTTGTAATTCATGAGTGCTGGATTGGACGACAGTGCAGGGTTAATGAAACCCAGTGAAACCTCTCCTGCGTCCTAAAAATTCAGTTAAAGCTTAGTGAGCAACACAATAATTGTTATAATCTACTCTTTTCCCTCTATGTCTGTTCATCCTTCAGTGTTAAATTAGTTCTGCTTCCTAACTTGTCTCTGTGTGTACAGTATACACAGATCTGTGTGTATAACAGAGGGAGGAAGGTTGGGAAGGGGATGGTACCATCATCCTCCAGCCTGTGGCTTTCTGCTGGCTAATTAACCATCATTTTACCCAGAGCCTGAGCTGCATGATGGGGGATAAGCTAGCCTTTGACGGGGTAAGGCAAGCGTGGCGGTTCCTAATCAGGGGGCCTGCAAGTGGGGCGGAAAACACCTGTTCTGGGTACAGGTGTACACCCCAGCACATGGCTGCACTCTTGCCCCGTCTCCCCCTCCCTCCGTCCCTCCGTCCCTCCCCCCAGTTCTTTTTCTCCCTCTCCTTCTCCTTTTACACGATTGCTGACTCACATTCCTGCACTCTGTTTGACTCATTTTCCTTTGTATTCGTTTTTCAGCAAAGCTTTTTCTCCATGCATGGAGTAACCAGCGTGGAGTAATGGAATAATCCTCCCTAAAGCAGTGTAACACTGTTATAAAATGGCTATTGATGAAGAGCCTCTGGATTTTATTCACAAATGAGCAGGTGTTCTACATACAAAAGAAAAAAAGGGATCTTGATTAAAAAAATGTCTGTTATGTGTTTTGAACTCTTATGAAAATTGGTATCTGCCTCAAAATCCAGTCGGTTGGTCCGGCTGTATAATTTCTCCCTTTAATCACACTGTGATCCCCTTGGATTTAACTTGGGACACCTCGGGGTCCAGACTCCCAGGTTAAGAGCCCCTGCATAAAGCAATTACATGATGTTCTGTTCCTGAGCAGGTCACCCTGACTGAACCAGTGCAACTTATGTCTAACAATAACCTTAGGATAATAAACACTTTTATTTATATGGCACTTATCTAAATGTGAAGGCTAAAAAGTTTTCTTCTGGAAGTCATAAAAACAAGATTAGCAAAATAAATTAAAGGGAAATAAAAGCAGGAATGAAAACATAGAGAAAATGTGTTAAAAAAGGACGACAACAAATCAGTCTTTTTATGTTGCTGTGGTCAGGGACAATACTCCATAAAACTGTTTGCTGACATAATGAATGGCCAATATTGATCCAGAGAAGTTTTTATTTATTTTATCTAAGTATACTGCATGTTAGAATGTGAGGACGTGGTTTACTATATATTATATACTATATGTTTAATACTGTTTTTCTTGAGAAAAATCTCCGGAATGAGCAAGTAATGTAAGTAGTGATGTTACTGATGTTTTTAGGGTCCTGATGACAAGGCATTAGTATTCTCCGAGAAGGTGTATACTTGCACGTCTACACCGTCTCTTCCATCCTGAATTTCCTTCCGCTCCTCTTTTGTCTTCATTGGAAACAGCCTGCATCTTCCTTTTCACTGAAGGAAGCAGTGCATGGATAATGTGGTTACGCCGTTACTGATGCATAAAGCTGCGTGTCTGGTTCTTGTCAAGACCTTGCCACCAAAGTCAATTTGCCCGTGCCCTGGCAGAATGTAATATTTCTTTAATCAGATCAACACGGAAATTACGTCGGTGGACTGTATTGATACGAGAGGAAATAATTAAACTCAGGGCTCCAGGAATAATTTCACCCTCTGAGCATTACTGTAAACCCCATAAAAAAAACAAATCCACCCTCTCCTCCCTCCGCTGCAGGATGAGATAAAGAGGAAACCAGAAACGTAGATAGACGGATGAGATTTCATTTACTCAGCCTCTGTTTTCCCTCCAGCCTTTCAGCAGGTTCCTCTCACCCAGTCTTCCCCTACTGCATCACCATCATCCAGCATGCTGTCCAAAACCGCTGTGAGTTTCAGCAAGAAGTGCAGTTTGAAGTAACACTAACACACATCAGATAGACTTCAACATTAGAGAAACATCTATAAATTTGGTACTTCTTTTCTGTGCCAGGGGACACAGTAAATCTAATGGAGATGTTGCGTCTCTGTGTAATGAATGAATAAGCCTGTTGCTGCTTGTATATACTGACCCACCCTGTGTAAGGCTGTTAACTGTGACGCTCAAATGAACCAGACCAGACCTCTGTAATGGCTCTTATTGGATCTCGCTGGGAGGGAAGATTGGCCCCACCTGGGTTACCACCACCGCATCCCTTACCCATCATGCCTTCCTCCCTGGATAATACTAGAAGGGGGAGTTGCATCAATGACACAAAACCCACTCCATGCCTTCACCAAGGTCATTAGTAAACAAAAAATGCTTGCATAGAGAAATAGCCTATTTTTAACAGAGAAAGTAACAGTTCTGGCAACAATATATACTCGTGACAGTTCCACAGATAAACTAGCTTAATAAACTACAGATGGAGAGAACTGTCATTGGTGTTTGAGCATGATGATTTTTAGTATAGAAAGACATGGCAACTGTTCAGGAAACAATGTCACAGCAGTCCTAAATTATCTACCAAAATCAGTTTTTTAAAATATCTGAGGTGAGCAGTTGGCCAGGTGTAGAATTATTCATTTTGTACTGTACCTACCTTCACTATGGTAGTTATTGAAGATATATAACCATAAAATATAGGTCACGAAATCTAAATGCTTTTACAGATTGGTTGGTGCATATCAGATCAATCCATTCTCGCAGGTACAGGTACAGGTGTACTCCAGGACTCTGTGACATCACTTTTGGCACCAGTGACCACATCACAGCAGTTAAAGCCTTTATACCTTCAACCAGTGAAAAGGACAGTGAAATACTGCTTTGTAGCTTCGTGTTAAGTTACTCTTTAAGGAAACAGAAACCATGATCATGCATTTCCTTTTTTAGCAACACAGTGCTTACACACACACACACACACACACACACACACACACACACACACACACACACACACACACTGGCTGTTACAACCCTAGTGTTTTATATCTGGCCTTGCTCAAGGGGATCTTGATGGTATTTGATAAAATAGAAGAAAGCATTATTCATTCAGTCTCCCCACAGCACCTAACGGGTTTGGTTACGACCTGTTTGCGTTGTGTCAAGGTGACTGCAGCTACAGTGACGCTCAGCTGCACTTGATACAGCTTGTTAGTAAATGAAGATTAAGTGTTAGCAGGGATAAAACACAATACACCTTGATCAGGCTCTCAAATGGAAGATTAATTTACTGTTCTCTTGAATGAGCAATCCTGGCGGCCCGTAATTATTTAAGTTCCATTTTGGGTTAATTATGGTCATTAGTATTATGTGTTCTAAGTGAGGGGCTAATTTTGAGCGAAGTGGCTTGAGATTTAACGATAAAAAAATAAAAAGGAAGAAAAAAACCCCACATGAGCCTCTGAAATGAACAGATCATTTGGTTTTGAGGGGCGGAAATTGATAGAAAACAGCAGGGAAACAGCTGAGGAGGGAACAATTATTCTAATGGTGTGACAAACGCAGATGCTGCAAATTAGATTTAGTTTAGCATAGGTGCTCCCCTACCGGTTACTATTGGGAGGCTGAAACTGGTGATGGTGTGGTGTGTTGTGTGCATGTGAAAATAAGTCTTATGCTTTAAGGTGGAATACCAGAGATGTTCTTAACAAAACCGGGAAGTTTAAAGAGGAAGACGCATAACTTTAAGTTTGAATGAGTAGAAAATGTATAAGGAAGGCTTTGTTCTTGGCATTTTCTCCCAACGTGTAGTATGACGTATGATAAAGACAATAATGCAGACTTTGTATATCGAATCTGAGGCAAACTAAGATCAAATGTGCGTCCATTGCTCAATGTTGATCTATTTGGGGAACCTTGTGCTAACAGAAGATGAAGTAGAGCGCGTGCACTGAAAGGAAGGTTGTAAGGGACAGGATGATGAAGGCTTGTTTGGCCCTCCTCGTTTCTCCTCAGTAGAGCAGCCCAGCGTGAGGAAAAGCTTGTTAAAACCCTAATAGTAGCTATCAAAGGCTATTGATTATCTTTCCCGCCCTGTTTGGGTGACAAAGTGAGCATTAGCTGGACCCATAGAGAGCTTTTTAAGACATGTTTCCTCAGGGGCCGCCCAGTCCCCTGGGCTGTATGCTGCTGAGATCACATGCACGTACTCGCACACACACACACATATGCACACAAACACACACATATGCACACACGCACACACACACACACACATCCGCACTCACTTGTGTCTTTTTTTCAGAGGTAACACACTGCTATCCTTTCACCCTCCTGCCACCAGATAATCCATTTTACAGCCAGGGATCAAACACAGAGCCCTCTGGCTATGTGCTACAGTGGCTACTGTAATACGCACACACCCACACAAAATCAACCTTGCACACAGTTCTCATAAAACTTGGTTAGGGAAGTTTTTTGCCCCATGCAGTTCATTTGCTGTCTTTTTTTTTTTTTTTTCCCTGTTTTGGCATGATGCATAAAGTATGTTGTCCTTGGAGAGCCTGAAATGAACATTGCACTAATACAGAGAACAATGAGCACTCTCTCGTAGGTCCTGGCCAATGATGTACAGACCAAGCTGCATAGCCAATGAACTCCCATTCTTCCTGTTTAAGTGCATTTCTCCTCCAGTGGTGTTGGAATACTCAAGGAAATGCAGTAAAGTATGTTAGAAACAGGAGCAGAGGTTACGTGAGGCAAGTTATACATAAGGCATTATAACAACCAAATTAATGGATGTCTGTTAAAATATTCACGCGATTAACCTCCAGATTTAGGGCTGGCTACATAGAAATTCAGAAACTTCAAAATGGTGTGTTTTTGTCTTTTTCGCTCGGCTGATCGGCATCTAGTTTGCAGACCTGGAGATGTCAGACTGCTTTGAACACACATCCTGTGCTCAGCTTTGCGTAAGAAGGACTTTGACATTCTAAAATAGGCAAATTCTCCACTGTAGTGTATATTGAAGGCTGCATATTTTATTTCAAGGCTTCATTTGTTGCTGCGATACAGGAGAAATACTTTATGTACCTCATCTGTGGTTTAGTGTCAAATCCTTCAGTGGCTCGGATTCATTGTCTGGGTTATATCGTGTTTGCCAATAAGTATTGTGTTTTGTTTTAACCTGCTCACAGTGGCAGATGGAAACATTTACTTTGAGAGCTTAATCCAGGCAGTCAGCTGTGTTGTTAGTAACAAAAAAAAATTTTCTAAACTGATTTCATATGGAGTGAACATGTGTTTCATCACAAGATGCACAAAAATGTTTCTAAAACTTCGGTCACTGCAGAGGTCACATCCAAAGTTCATTTTTATTAAATAGAAATCATCCAAATACAACAGCAAGTTAATATACTTTGTTAATATACTCTCCCTGCTGTACATGCACTGACTTTACTTAAAAACACACTCAATCCATAAAGCCTGTGCATCTTGGTAACATCACATGACCTAAATGTTTATGTTTTTACTGTATGTGTTGGTGGGAAGCAACGATCTGTATAGAACAGGCATCACCCAACTCACTGTAGCGTGACACTGCAGATGTATTTAGTAGCTTAGTAAGAGGATATTCAATTTATTCATGATGCAAACCACAGGGTTGGGGTGTGTGTGTGTGTGTGTGTGTGTGTGTGTGTGTGTGTGTATGTGTGATAGAGTGAGTGAGTGAATGTGTGCAAGCGCATGGTGAGTGTGGAGTGAACCATGAAATGAAAACACCCTATAACCATTTCACTGCATCTCTCAATTAGGACATCATCTATGCAGAGGGAGCATTCATGAGTGGCTTCTTCTTTATTTACAATTACACACCGCAGTGCAGACAAATGGGGTGCTGAGGGGGAAAAGCTTGTGCTATCCTCTCTGCAAAAGATCCAGGGAATAGAAAAGCAGACATGTGCTGTGTGACTTGCTGCTATATCCTCTGCAACTTGTGGGCTTGATACTTGTCATGCTTAATAGTTAATATCAACTGCCTGCAAGTCTGGACATACTGTATATACTGCACAAATCCCTTACAAAGACCGACCCACTGAAATGTTTTCAGCCCAACGAGTCGATACAGTATCACTGTGAGACTCATGCCTTATTGAACACTAGTGTTTCTATGCCCACAATCCATTTTGGGTCCCTGTCCATAGTTTAACTGACAATCTTCTGCAAACTTTTCAATGTAAGGACACTTACGTCTCAATATTCCTGTTTATGCGTTCATATACCACTACTTTGTGTCACCAAAAACGTATTGAGGGAAATGACAAGCGCTGATCAGGTTCTGTGTCGGGGGGGTGGATGGATGGCGGGCGAACAAAGCGCAGGACTTTGACACCGGAGACCAGGGTAAGCTTTGTGAGTCATCTATGTGGTTAGCTTTAGGCAACAAAACCTCTTTGGTTAAGGTTAGGGAGAGATCAGGGTTTCGGTTAAATGTTAATAAATTGCGTCTCCTGCTTCAAGTCACATTAACCTTTTCAGTATTAAATCAAAACCACAGTCTTTCTCCAACCTTAACCAAGTGCTGTTGGTGCCTAAACATACAGTAACCATAAAAAATAATAATAATAAGGCTGTAGCTGCTATAGGCAGGTAGTGGGGTCAGAAAACAAATGAAATGTGTTGTCAGTGAACATTTCCTAATTATGTTGATAAAAATTGGAATCTGCATGGCCTTACTTTGAAGGCCAAAACATAATTGCTATTGCAATTAGTAAATCTAGGAGACAGGGTTGTACTGATCTGCCTGCAAGTGGGGCTGAAATGAAATGGTCGGGGCGGAAGGGCGCTGCACATTAATCTGATCAGGACCGTCTCAAACTTTATTAATGGACAGCAGTGCAACACACTTAAGATTTCTGTGAGATTCACAAATTGTCAGTACTGAAATATCGATGACAGAAATATTGGAGACTAGTATCCAGTGTGCTGTTTACCCTAATTTAGAACATTAGTTATAAAGTAAGCGTAGCACTAACTCATGCACACATGAACTATTTGCAACCTAATTTTGTGGTTGATAAACTCTGTGAACAGCCTTGTGCACAGAGAAGCAGATAGACTCCCAAAAGACAGTTTTAAACTCAGAACTGTCCAGGGATCATCAAAAGAACTGGTCCATACTGGCCCTTCATCATCCATTAGGCGTTGTGGGAGTGGCGCTGTAAACATCGCCAGGTGTTGACGTGCTCCATAAATTCCAGCTAAGAATGTAGCGGTCCATTCAGGCCTCTTTAGAAATGCAGGGCCACTCTATTCCTCTGATATTTTATACATGAAGTGAGCCATTTACAGTCTGATGAGCAAGTCTGGCTTATTAATGATATGGCCGTGCTCTTAGGGTGTCGGGCGCCAAGCAAATACTCATGTAAAATTAAACACGATTTGTTTACATAGCCGTGCAAATCAGACCACTCTGGGGCTTTGTTGCAAAGCCTGATCAAGGCTCTGAGCACTGATTTCACTTAGTTTTGAGACACTTTCTTGAGCTCACACACCGTTTTAGGAAATAGTAGTTTGAAAACTCCATTTAAAAACATTCAAATGTTCTGGGAATGTGATTCCTGTTTGAGTATTCTTTGGCCCAGACATCTGCTATAGGATATTGAGCTTGAATGATGTCATAAGTCTAGCAAAGTCCTGACAAGACTAGAAGGCTGAATTATTCAATGATGGCTCCACTTTTGTGGAATTATTTTAAGTATTATAATTGCAGCTGGGTTCGCCTTGGCCTGCTGAAGGAGAGAGAGTGGGGCCCTGTGGGGAGCGATCAGCATCAGTCAAAGGTATCAGGTTACCATGAGCACACCAAAATACTCCCTTAATGATGGCCAAATTGAAGAAAAAGCATTGACTTGAACTGAGACCAAACATAAGACAGTTTTTCTTTACATGGTGAGGCCTGTATAGATGGTCCTCACATGGCCTTGTAAGCTACAGACATAGAAAAACACAAAGCCAGACACCTTTTGTCACTGACATAATAGCATGCAGTTTTCTTCCAGTGTGTTTACTCACTGGAAAAATCACATTTAAATGTCATAATAATAAAAAAAAAAGTTTTGTTTTGTTTTGTACAAGTAATCATTAATCATCTGATTCATCCGATTTATCAGAAAAGTTGAAAAGGGGAAAAAGTGTGAATGTGAATGCGCGTGTTTGTGTGCTTTGACTTTGGCGTGTAAAAAAGTGAAATGGATGTGTTCATTGTAAACTGTAAAAGAAACGGTACTGTTGTTTTCTCATCTGATGCAGGTCCAGCAAAGTGTCAGAATGACAACCTGGAGTGTTATGTTTCTGACAAGGACAAACTTGACAAGAGATTATTTTGTCATCAGGTGCAATAAAGAGCAGCTGGGCCATTCCTCACTCTTGCTGCAACATGTGAGTATATAAAAAAACAAAAAAAAAGTTATGCCAAAAAAGATCTTGCATGGCACCGCAATCCAGACTCGATTAAATGAAAACATTCAGAGTGTTGTTGAAACAGAGGCTGTAACCACTATTTACTCTGGAGAAGTTGTCAGGCCCTGCCCTCTCTGGCCTCATAATGAGAACAAATTATTTTTTCCACTAGGCAAACTTCATCACAGACATGCAGAGGCGACTGTGTTCTTGATTCTCTTGACAAAAGATTTGAAGGGCATCGGTAGAGAAAACAAGCATGTTTGTGCCTCGAAGGTTACCAGTTTGCTTCGTTAGTCGGTGGGAGTGAACCAGAGATGCTCGAGCAAGGCTTGAACCCCCAGACTGCCGTGTAGACCGTTGTACTCAAACTTTGAAGTCTGACTCAGTGGATGGATGCCACTCTTTCCCTCCCTGCAGCTACTGCTCTCCCCCAGGCTGCATTTGCAAATGAGACACTGACCTACCTGGTTAAGATTCTCCTTGTTTCAGAAACAGAGCCTACTTGGTTGAAGTGAAGCCGCCGGTTTCTCAAACTTCTGTGATGAGTTTGTCATCCTACTCAAAGATAATTATGCAGTCTGGGGAAATTATGCCTACATTGTGCTCTTGAGGAGATAATTGCAGTGCTGAAGCCTATGTATCACATGAGGATCGAGCCTCATTCCACAAATTAAATGCATGAATGTCACTAACAGGCTATGTATATTTTCAGTACTGCTTGTAGTACACTGTGTAAGTTCCTGTATTATGGCAAATTTCCCCTGATGATAACAAAAGAAAAACAAAATGATTATGTTAATTGAGCTGTTGTCAAGAGATGAATAATCATGCATGTCAAATTCCTCACGGGAAAACAACAGTCAAAATTAACTTTAAGAGAAAATGTGATTTCCATAATTTTTCCATTTTTTTCTCTTCATTGTGCTGCACGTTTCATTAAATTTTAGACCTAAGAAATACTGGAATAGACTTGTTAGATAAATAAGCTGCTCGGAATTAATGAATTCCTCAACTATTAAATCACACTCCCATCGCAGGTGTGAAAGCAGGTTGTGATTTAGGTTGATGGACGACTAATCAGGAAATCAATTAGGCCTTGACCCAGAAACTGAGACAAAAGGGGAGAATTATTTTCTTCATTTCTTTCCTCTGGCTCTTTCATCTCTTGACTTGGACCCTCTGGTGTCTCTGATTGGACAAGGAAAATCCTCTGGGCTTTTTAAGGTTTCGCTTAACAGAGGACATCAGGAAAACGGTTCTTGTGTTTTATAACTATAAATTGATCTATTTCTCAAATGTGACCTGTAGCAAGAATATTACGAGGGGAGATAATTCTGATAAATGAGTTTGTCTATTCAGATTGCCATATAATAACTGATATTTTTCTTTGATTCAGCAAAGTAATTCCACTCTGCAAGTAGTTAACAAATTGCTATTCATGCAATAAAGTCTGTCAATGTCTGTGGAGGAATTCAGCCTGTAAAAATGTTATCTTGGGACCTGAGACCTTCCTCATTCTTCTCTGTTCTTCTATTATTAACTGCATTCATCAAATTATTCATAATAGTTTTAATCACATCAACAGGACGTTAATACCTAAATTATGGAATTTGCCTGGGTTATCTGTTGGGGCAGACACCAACATAAACAGTCATGTCTCCATGTTGCCAGGTTCCTCAGGCCGTGGAAAAACAGCTGGGTGGGGTACAGCGATGGACACACACACACACACACACACACACACACACACACACGCAGTCTCGCATCAGTCTGACCTCTTGGGGTCAGACATGAAGGCTCACCTTTTCAGCAGCATCCACTTAGTGCTCAGAAGGAAGACAGACGTATTATCCAGGTACCTTTGCCCATCATATTCACTTTGTATCGACTGAGTCAAACAGAACAACTGTGTCTTTATGTGGGGAGAGGTAAAGCACTCGCTGAGGTTTCTCTGAAGATTGATAAAAGAAAAGAGAGGAGACGGAGGGGGGGAAAATGCAGTGTAAACAAGTTTGTTTCAGCTATGGAATATGATTGGAATACATTTTTGTTACACTGCACTTTGATGTGTTAACACTACTTTTACAAAACTACTACTTTTGTTGGGCGACTTTGTTTCTCAGCGTCTTAGAAAATCGTTACAAAAATATCCATATGAGCGTTTTTTTTCTATTTGTCACCTCTTTGGTTGATCTTTAGTTTAGTTTAGGCATCTAAAACTCCTTGGATACAATTATGGGAACATAATGGTCATGGAAAAGCGTTGGTAGGGACCTGGATGTGAACAGCAGTTTCTGTCGGTCAAAGTCGGATATCTAGGTGCACCTTCACTGCTCCTTTGCCGAAAAGATGACAACTACAGTATTTAGGTGTGTCAGTTGGTTGCACTCTCTTTAAAGGTGTCAGGTTCTGTGTTTTTTCCGAACTCTGCCTGAGGGAATCGGCAGTGTTGGATGCCTACATTGTCAGCTGGAGCTCTGTGTGGTGTCCCCACCGAGCTTTTATGTGTCAGACAGTTTTCTGATTTTGTAGACACCTCATGTCAACGACATCTTAATACACAGAATGTGGGTGTCCTGGTGGCTCAGTGGGATAAGGTGTGTCCTATGTAAATACAGTATGTGTCGCATGGCATTCACATCTTTCCTGCCTCCACCTACTTTGAACTAATGGTGAATGTACCAAAACTTGATGTTTGCTGTCAGCGAACAGTCTGTGAAGAATAAACTGTAAACTGCCTATTATGCTTAAAAATATGCCCTAGTGAACACAGTATGGTTCATTACGTTTGTGTTTTTGTGGATAGAAACCTTGACAATCAGTGAAATGCAGTTTCACACTTCTACCAGTTAAAGTCACCAACACTGTCCTTAGAAAATGTACACACATACAAAAAAGCTCATTTGATTAGACTTATTCAAAATCCTACACATTGGAGGGAGATTTTGGCTTTCACCTGAAAAACAACACATTCATTCCACATTGCATTTTGTCAAAGACACTTCAGATATGTTATCACTTCCAAACGAGAATTCCCTCGGTCCCTGTAAGTAAACCTTCCAAATCCCCAGCTCTCATCCCTATTTTCCTCCCAAAAAACGAGCATTAGAAGGATTGCCCTGCTATTGTTGCTCCCCTTGGGAGCAAATCTATTTCTGCAGAGATGGAAATTGTCGGTCCCCACAAAGCTGCTGACACACTCTCAATGGAGGTGTCAATTCTCGAGGCCTCGCCATTGTGGACTGGATAATTTAATTGGAGAGGCACGACGGTGTGTCCCCGGTCGGGGCATTCAAATGTTGTATCACCGCCTGTCCCAGTGCTGGCTCCTCTCCTGCTGTGGAGATTCAAGATTCGACTCCCCCCCTCTCCTCCTCCCAGATCCCTCCCTCTCCTCTCCATGCAGGTGGGGGTGCAACATAGGCCTGGGCCCCTGAGAGAGCCCTTTGTTGGGGAGGGGGACGGGACACAGCCTTGTGGCCTCAAAGTCTCAGAGCGGCTGTTTTTGAGAGATACAGGGGAGGAGGGTGAACCTGCACCGCCATTACCTGGGAGTCGTCTTGGGGGCAGGCACAAAATTAGTCAGCAGATAATGAAGCTGTCTTTGATTGCAGGGGAGAACGAGGGTTGGGGGGGGTTGACGAGGGGGGAGTCTCCTGTACAGGGGGGCCTCTGCAGGGCATGAGAAGCATGTCTTTGGAGGAGCGCCTGCTGTCAACGGATGCTCTGTTTCTCCAAGATCCTGGCATAGTTTAGGGTTGAAAGATGCACAAGGGTTGGAGAGGAGCGCAGCCGAACACATTCCTTTGTACGGCTGCTCCAGGTGAATGGGGTTCATAGACAAGTGGTTAGACAGACACAGGTAGACCAATGCACACAAATCGACTGTGAACACACAAAAAGACCCACATCACTACACACACGGTGCTTTCTGCTTTAGTTCTAGAGGCGCTCTTAAATGAGGAAAAGTCATGTTTGACCACCTCCATAATATCTTTGTTTGAACTTTTACTTTTCTTGTTGTAACACTTCTGCTGCACCACCAAATGGTTCAAACATTTAAATTTTTTGTAAGACATGAACCGTCTGTACCAATTTTCATCTTCATCTCTGTGAGTGCATGTGTCAATGTGTCTGTTTGTCTCACTGCACAGTTGTCACGACAACCTGCGCGCCTGGCTCATGGCTGCCCTCCAAGCGCGGACAAAGCTGTCGTCGAATGAACCAGGCGTGTGTCCACCGGACCTGAGGGGTGCCGCCACCGCTAACAAAACACACAAAGACCCTCGCCCCTGGCACTGGCCCTCACCCCGTCTACCCGCTATCCTGCCCCTCCCACACACCGCTGCCTGCTGCTTTGTGCCTGCTCCAAGAAGAGGAAGTTCCCCTCATCCCCTTTTCAAGGTAGCCCTGCCACCCATGCCCCTCTTTCACACCGGCGGAGGCGAATGGGTGCACACACACAGACACACACACACACACACACACACACACACACACACACACACACAAATTGGAAAGTCATGCAAATGACACACTTCAAGGTAAAAAAGTAAATATGTAAATATATTTTTTTCTTTGCTAACAGACATTGTTTTTTGGTGTACGCAAAAAACACACACAGGGAAACATGCAAATACATTCACACTTTTCTGTAACCGGCCAGGCAAGCCTCATGCTGACATTAGGCAACTTTGTAATAGACCATGTAAGATTTTATTGCATCACAACAAATCCCTGTAGGGAGTTGTTCGCTCATCTTAATCAATCTCTTTTTCTCCCCCTCCAAACTCTGGAAAAACAAACTGCAAACTGACACATTTGACCTACTGAGGAAAAATTTGATTTTGTATTGCACTTCAGTAAGGTCTTGAGTAAGGGTCAAGCTCCAAAAACACTAGGTCCTTCATTTCCCATAATTCAAATCAGTAACATATTTTTGTTACACCCTCCATACCTGGTAAACATCCATGTCTTTCCAACTCCACACAGCCTGTTTGTAACGCAGGCTTTCTGTTGATAATCGATTTTGAAGTCTCTTTGCCCGAGAAAACCCTGATGACATCACCGGGGTTGTTTTGTTTAGACTTGACAAAGCTCCTCCAGAGCCACAGAAGAAATGTAACATCTGTTTTCACAGGCTGAATAGTACTCATGACCGATAAACTGAGTTTCTCTTTAATTTTAGGCGAAGTGCAGATTCCTTGCTCACATCAATAGGACTTACAAGTGGAGAAACTGTTCCACATCCAAGGACACATTAGATCTGTCAAGTCCACTGAATTTAAAATGTAAAGCGTGTAGACAGGCTGTGTCAAGTGGTGAGTATATGTTCTTTGGTATGTCAGTCACTCTATAGTATGAGATGTGACACTGAGCTCACACATTTGTCACAACAGTGACATGTCAGCTCATAAGCATACCTGTATATAACTCAGAATGACAGATCATTCAGAGACTCTGTGTCGAGCCAACTTCTGTTGTGACCACTCAGGCAGAGCAAAACCAAAGAAACGTGTTCAATCTTAAGTAGGTTTTCTTTTTTAGAACAGCCGTTCCTCTCACTATTGTTTGACTTATACTTTATTTTTTGCGGCATTTTATTAATTTTGAAAGGTATTCATTTTATAGTTATATATGCTGCTGCTGTCTTTGATTTACACATGGTTTGTCTGGTAGTGTAAATACTGTAAAACATGTACAATTGCTCATAAAACTTAAATATTGACTAATTAAAGGAAAAAAGAAAATGACACCCTCTTAGTCCAGGAGCTATTTCGTGATGAAGCATTATAAATAATGTTTTAGTTGAGGAACTACTAACTAAATCCCATCTACTAACCCTAGGGTGTGGCCACACATATCTATAATGTCTATTTGTCTACATCTATTTTTTTAATGTAATCGTTGAAACAGAAATGTTTCCAGATGCTGAAGTGTTTAGACCTGGCACATGTGTTTCCGAGTTGGTTATCATCTGCTAACAGAACCGTGGACGTGTTATCTGTTGTCAGTTATGTTGCCTCAAAGAAATTCCCAAACAAATGTCTGATTGATCCGTGATGAAGTGCAAAATGTCTGGTGGCTGCATTGCAATCTGGTCTTACTGAGGCAGCTGGAGGGGGAGAAACATTTATCTCTGTCTCCTCTATAAAGGATTTCTTCCCCTGAGATATCTGATTGGGAAAAATTACATTTCTGATTCTCTCAGTTTGCTCTGGTTTTTGTTTTCAGTATTTCAGATTAGAGCTGAACTCTCAATAAATAATTAAAGGTGTTTAGTTTTTACTTTGATTGTTTCTTAATCAGGAATATATAATATAGAGAACAACTTAAGTTTTTTCTGACTTTAATGATTGCAGGATGTGTGCTTTAATTCAGAAAATATATCGTTAAATTAACTTTGCTGACCGAAACTTTAGGAGTGACCTTCAACTTCTCAGTGAAGTCTGTTCCCGCCCTTTGGAGCAGCAGTAAAGTTTGTACAGCATCAGCAGAATAAGAACAGACTTCATCTTAAGGGATCTCGGTAATGAAGGTTATCCAATAAGTGTCTCACCAGTGATGTCATGAAGGTGGATGAAAGGGAGTGAAATACAGTTTGGACTGAGAACAGGGCCTCCAACCTCTTAATGAATATGACCTCTGAGTCCTTCCCACAATTCCCTGGGCTCTCATTCTCCCTCTCCAAAAAAACCTACAGTGTTTAATGATTCCAAGGACTCTGGGGTGAGCTCCAACTCTAATCAATGAACCCCATCTACGGGGAGCCAGTATCCCTGGTGACGCGGTTGCCAAGACAGTCGTGCTTGGCAACCCAGGTTCACCATGGTGATGAGTTCCCGTTAGAATAGTTTTTTTCCCCTCGATGTGGAGCGCCTGTCTGAGCTGGCAAGACAAAGTCATTATGTAAACTTTTTTCCTCCTCATTCACCCGGTCTGCTCTTTTTCCGGTGACAACAACAGAGTTTAAATATGTAACTTGTTTGTTTGGAGATTTCACGTTTTGTTTACTTCTTTGATAATAATATATGCAGCCGTGCCAGAAAAATAACAAACTAAGAGCTAGAGGTAAAAGTAAAGAAACAAAGAGGGAGAAAGGGCAGGATGAGGTGGGATGACCAGAAAGGAAAGTGATCATCTTTTCATCTTAATATGAAAGGAAAAGAAAAAGGAGATCCGGGTTTACTTTTTGTTTTCTCCGACTCACACTGCATTGACTTTCTTTTTCAGTGCTTCCTTTATTCGTTTTGGCATGATTGCTAAATATGTTTTGTGGTTTCTAATAACCCCCCATGATTACGAAAGCTTTGTTGCAAGCATTTGTTTTAAAATTTGCTTTTCAAAGACAGTTTTATGTACTTGCATTTGTGCCTCTTTTAGTGGAGTTCCCTTCTGTTTTGTCGTTTTTAAAAGACTAGAAGAGCCCCCTAAGAAAGGTTTAAAAAATGGAAGGAGAGCATTTTCCACTGTTCTTCTCATTGATGAAATGTTTCCTCTTCCTCTTCAATTATTTAGCCCGTTTTCATTGGAGAACTCCCAGTGGCACCCGGTGAGATTTGCATCCTGATTTATTTGTCATATATCCTTTATATCTCTAAATTCTTTATACCTCTCCAGTGGCCCCATGCATCTTTCATGGGCTCCTCAGCAGTGTTTGGAGGCCAGATCCAAACACATTTTACACGTCACGCTGCAGCTGCAGCTCGCCTATTTCACCTTGGGTGTGTAGTGTGAATGAAAAATTTATTGTCTGGTGTCGTTAATTTTTTTCTCCTCACACCACCAAGTTTTTGGCGTTGTCAGTGTCAGGAGTCGCCACCTCACACGCTGTTTTTCACTACTTTCTCGCTCACTTCTTCTTCTGGTTTGTGTTGAACTTTGAAAATTGCAAGAGAAGCATCTCTCTGACCTGGAAAAGGCTGTTTTTGTTGAGGATGAGTGACTGACACAATTAGGTGAATATGGAGATTATGTGTTGAAGCTCCCCACAGGGCAAGTCAAGTCAAGTCAAGACAAATTTATTTATGAAGCACTTTTAACAAAACAAGTTCAACACGGGGGGAGTTTTGAGAAAGTAAAAACTTCATTCACAAAAATTAAACAAATGTAAAAGTATTTTACAATCACAGTCGTTTGACTCGTGTTACTCACTTTTATAGGAGGGCATCATGTTTAAAGAAAATAGATCTCACATACTCTTATACTTTTTTTTTTGGCCAGACTATTTTCTTGTTTATTTATGCCATTGACAGACAATGGCACCCCCCTCCCCCCAAAAAAAACAAACACCAAAAACCCCACAGGGAGATAAGTTGTGACACGGTTAAATGTGACAATACTTTGAACTGGCGTCACACAGACTTTACCCCCACACCACAGAGCATAGGGATAAAGATAAACATGTTTGTAATGGTGTAAATTTAATTCTCCATTTGGCCTGAATTGCAGTTACTCTCACCCACGCATTCCCAACTGATTAATTCCCCAACAGTTATTCCCCTATCTCCCTGTCTGTCTCTGTTGACATGCTGCCACTCCAAGCCGTTCCGCTGATTTTTATTTCCCTAACACTGGCACAAGCTAAAGTGCCGCATATGTGGCGCGCAATGTGGGAGATGCTCCGGCCTTTTCCCCCGGATTGAAGCGCAGCACGCGGAGACAGATTGTGATGCTGGAATGCGCCACCGAGCCTTACAATCCCCATCTGCTTGGGCAAGCCGTGGATGAGCGGGGGAATGACGGAGGGATGGAGAGACAGAGAGAGAGGAAGGGAGGCAGAATGATGGAGTGGCTATTAAATATACAGCAGGCAGTGAAGAGCATGCAGGGTGTTGTTGGGAGGCTCCTGCTTTATGGTGGCGCATGAGTGCCCCATCGCTTCGTCTCTCTTTTTCCTTCTACTTTAGTTCAACATTTTCTGAGCTGTGTCTTGTCTGTTGCCTTGTTTTTCAGTCTTTTTTCCCTCAGTCTTTTCTTGACATTCCTTCATTTTTCCCACAGACTTTTTACTTCATGTTGCCTTTTCTTACCCTTCTTCTTTTTCCCTCCCTTTGTTTTTTCCTGCCGTCACTTTTCCCTCCTGTAATCACGCTGTCTTTCTTCATCCTTCTTCTAATATTTTCCTTAATTTCTTTTATTCCCCTCTCTGTTATTAACTTTCTTTCTTCCTTTTCATTCTTCAACTTTTTCTTCTTTGTTTTTTTTTACTTTTCTTTCTATCTTTTTCTCTTTTACCTATCTTTTTCAGTTCCTTTCTCTCCTCCTGGCTCTTGCTTTTCCTTTCCTATTCTCGCTTTATCTCTCTCTTCTTTCTTGTCTGCTACCTGTTTTCTTCACTTCCTTTCATGTAGCTGTCACTACAGTAATTACTTCCTGTCTTCTTTCTTTCTTTCCTGACATGCTGCTCATTTGGGTGTAAGACCACCTATGTAACATAAATCAGAGATGAATCCAGCCACAGGGTTTAAATGGAAATATTTTATTAGAATAAGTCCTGGAGTCCTTGGCGGGCAGGAACCAGTTGATGTGAATTGAGTTGAGGCTAACCTCGATGTTAATTCAACCTTTTATGGAACGGCTCTGGCGGTGGTGGGTACGGGCGCCGTCTCAGGCTTCGTGACAGCTCGCTAACGCAGCTCAGCTGAGGTGTTTCTGCCACATTTTCTCCCCGTTTGCCATCTAATTCACACGTCCCTGAAGTACACTCCAAAAAAATTGGATGGTAAAACATTGTGAAAACATCTTCAGATGACAGTCGTACCATGGCGGGGGGAAGGGTGGGGCGAGTGAGAGGGTATTTGGGTCATGTATCTGTGTCCAGATCAGTTGGCAGATTCTTTTTTCCCCCTCTTTCTCTCTCTTTCTTTTTCATTCCAGCAGATTTCTTCATCAGGTTGGAGGGAAGACGGCCTTCTGTCACGAAACACTGTGTGCTGTGTAGGGTGGGGGGTGGAGATGAGTCAGAGTGGGGAGAAGGTGGTTGGGTCTGGGGGGCAGTGAAGCAGCCTGACTGGAAAACTGTGTTCGGCTATTTTTAATTCATAGGATACCACCTGGCTAATGGTGTTTTTGGATCCGCCGGTTCCCGCAAGCTCAGAACAGGGCTTGTTTCAAATAATCAGGCCTCCACCAAATGCGCTGAAATTATTCATGCAGCCTGCATTACGAGCCGTTGATCATAATATTTGAATATTAAAACAGTTCGGAAATGTCAGGTAGCATTAGGATGCATTGATGGCAACCCAAACAGCTCATGTAAGTTATATGGAGAGGGTTTTTTTTTTCTTCTTTTAAGATTTTGTAAAATAACCTTTACTACACTATGCACACATAGGTTACTCACGTAAATGTAGTCTTACAATATACATATTTTTTGCAGTAATATAAAGACATTAAAACTGAAAAATAATGCTGCAGATTACTTGATGTAAACATAAAATATAAGACAGACAGAACTTTTCTTTTGTCAAACATTAAGAGGCTGTACAGTCTCATGGGTACCATTAAAGACATATTGCAGTATCTAAAATTCTCCCTTAGTGGGTCATAACAACATTGTGATGTCAACATTACAGGAAATGTTAACATAGTCATGCTGAACTTACAGTAACCAGCAGGCCACTGATGTTATCCTGCCCATTGATTTCCTCTGTGGCCCTAAGTACTGACGGCTTCAGCTTAAGATAGCATGAGACCATAAAAGGCAGATTGACCAAACGCAACATCATATGATTATATGAAATATTGATAAGAGTGGTCTCCTCTCCCATCAGGGCTTATGGACGAATAAATGGACAACTGACCAGCCCTGGCTGGACTCAGGCAGCTTGTATAATGATCTGAGGAGCATAAGAGCTAAAATACAACTGAGTCTGAAGGCTGAAAGCTTGTCTGGTGCAGATTATTTCTGATATTTTTTCTTTTATTATCTAAAGTTTTTTTTTTTTTTTTTTTTTTTAAAGATAATAATCCTTTTTTATTTAACTGTTGTGCACACTGAGATAAGAGCCAACATGGGCTGACAAGGTTACAGCCTTATACAATAATACAGTTGTTTCTATCTCTCTCACAAAAAGGTTTACGTTTTTCCCAGTTTCCCAGTGCGTTAAAATTAAATTTTATTAATTTCTGAATATAGAATATAAACTAAATCAAATATAAATTGATGGACATACTTGCAAGACCAAACTGACTTTTTTCTCCAGTGGATTTAATTGAAATTAATTGAATAAATAAGTACATAAATGAATAAAAATAGGTAGATGGGTAGACAGACTAATCTTTTCACTTTTATCTAAGCAAATGCCACAAAAATCAAGATAAGCAGCAATAGAATTATTTGACATTGAACACAACTCATGTTTCGGACAGCTGGATGAAGCAGATGAGAGACTCCGGGGGTCTGTAATTATTATCGGGTTGTGATCAAAGGAGCCGACCTGCACGTGAACATTTCAGCATGTACAAACTCACTCATTAAGTGGTGGACACTCACTTTAATGGCCCCTTTTAGTATTTCATCCAAACCATCTTTTCAATATTTTTGTTCAATTAATAGACACTGATACACACTACTCATCAAAGATGTCTTATCGTAGATGTTTATCTTGATTTATGCTGCAAAGAGTGTAAAATCTGAGTAATGAAAGATAAAGTTATCTGTCTAAGCAATGTTATGTCTGTCGAAGCGATTATCACAGCTGTTATCTACAGTTTATCAGAAGCTCCAGCAGTTGTGCAAAAAAATACATTACTGTTTTCTATGTCTATGCAAGATGTCAGTTTTTCAATAACAAAGAAAAACATTATTAATTTCAGATTGATAACCCTTCATTGCAAAATGTTTGGATGGATTTTGAATATTTTACCAAAACCTATAAGGACATTGAAGTTGCTCAACCTACAAAGGAACATGTCAGTCTGAAGTTCAAATAAAAATAACTAAATTTTCTTTCTTTGACATCAACAGCAAAGACTATTTTAAGTTCAGAAAGACTGCGATTCATTAGCTGTACACACATTTCAAACGACAGATGGGGGAAAAACAGTTTTTAACAAGCCTTTAGTTGTTGAGGGGAATAAGTGTAAGCAGTCTTCCATCAGCTGCACACATTCCTCTGATGAGACGATAGCGGCTAAGACGTTTATGCAAAGATGCAACCTCACGCTTTCAACTTTCCAAGTCACATGGACGACAACTTTGATGCCATATTAGATGTGAAGCAACAAACTTGATACGGGTATTTACCAACAAAGCCTTATTCTCACTTGTGGGTTGTGCAGAGTAAGAGGATTATTTTTTCTTTCTTTTGCTGTCAGGGTTTAGGGTAACTACAACTTTGGAATTTAATTGTTGTTCTGGTAACTTAAACACACAAATCTGACTTCATGCTATATGGCCTGAATGCCACCAATATTAGGAAAGAGTAACTTTGATGGTCTGTTTAAAGCAAATAAAGCACCCCTTCATTTTTTAAGGGATTTGGGGTTAAAATGCTCTGGATATTGGCACATAAACACTCCATTTGTACTTTTGTTTTACTTAATTACTTACCATGTTGGCTGATTTATATTTTATTGCTGCATTGGTGTATGTGATGATGACTTTTTCTGCTGTTTATGCTTCATACTTAGTTGTTTTAGGACCAGTTCATTTTTCTCAGACAAGGAAAGAACAGGCCTGCGGGAAACAGTTATTAAAGTGATCCAGAAATACTTTACACCTCAATGAAATTTGGGAACTGAAGGAAATTACTCATTACTGATTGCATTTGTGCCCCGGCAATATTACATTTCAGGCATTCTAATGCAATCACACAATTTTGATTGGAAAGTATGATTTAGATTTATTAAAGCAAATTAAACCAAATTTACTCAAAATGTACCATCCTCACCACTGCCCCTGTAAAAAGTTTTTGGTCCTCATTATTCATTTTGGCTTCAGCGTCAACATTGAAAAACTCTTGGACACCAGATAACAAAGCAGAGGGAAGAGAAAGCTGGAGGAGGATGAAGATGAAGAGAAGAGGGATGGGGTGGGTGAGGAGGGGAGAGAGAGGGAGGGGGCGGGTTGTGGCAGATTTTTTACCTGAAGGCAAAAGCGGGGAGAGGAACCCGTAGGTTCAGCAGGGAACAGTCGTGCCCGCCCCAGTTCCAGGAAGGCCCTCTCCGCTGTGATCCATTATTCAGCAACGAGCACAATTAGCCTCTGTCGAGCTATTTTTACACGCTCCGATAAGATAGATTCAATGTACAAAAGAATGTGCAACGTCCCTCCCCGCCCCCCCGCACATCACCACTTATTTATTTATTTGGCACGTTAATGCGTTGGAATGGTATCGATGTAGCTTTTATCCCTTCACTTATTCATCAGGGCTTTGAGAGAGTTTGTTTAGAGCTGTTTAGCGTGGCATCATCGTCAAAGCTGGAGGGATGAGATACGTTAAGTTGACTCATCTATCTCGATGTTATGATATGTGGGTGTAATTTCTGTGTTTGAATGCAGATGGTTGGCATTTGAAAATGAATTGACCTCAAGGACCTTAACAAGCACTTAGCATCAAATGCAGAAAGTTAATACTCAGCCACACTAAGTGCAGCTGCCCATTTACAGAAGAAGCTGACTTAAGACAGGATCGAGATAGTTAGGATGCACATTTAGTTGTTTGGATGCTGCAACTGTACTCGAGCGAGTCCTCCGCGTATCAAACACGCTTCATAGTTCTGATGCCTTGGTGATGATTTCACTCTGGCTGATTAAAGTTTAGCAGTGTACTGTTGTTTGTACGCAGTGTTACAACAGTTTAATCTAAACAGATTTGAGTTTGTGTTAGTTTTGCTGTCACCGTCTCTTTCTGTTGGGCACTCTTATTCTGTCACTTTTATAAAACTACATCCCTTCCCCTAGTTTAAGCCACATGTATGTTTGTGTGAGGTGAGAGATTATACCTGAACCAAAACATGTGATGAACATGTGATCACTCTCATATCTGTTTGTTAAATATGAAGCTAAACATAAAGACTGGAAACAGGGGGAAACCTTGCTCTGTCCAACCGTTATGAAATCCACCTACCAGCACCTCTGAAGCTCTCGAATTAGCATTAGCAACGTGCAAGTACTTATCATGAAACTCTCCCCCAGCAAGTGAATAAGCATTTCCAAAAATGAAATATACTTATTCTTGAACTACTCCTTTAGTGCGCTCAGCATCAGTGTGTAAAATAAGTTAAAAGATAATAATAATATTGAGCATTTATTCAAATGAGGCATTTCCTAGTCAGTGTGAAGATAATCTCTCTCATCAGCATAGTAAGTATAGATCACTTCACTGCATCATTATTCATTTCACTGTATTGTAATAGAGAATAAATGTATGATATGGTTAAGCTGAAGAGCAGAAAGTGCCTGAGCTCCACATTTCAGAGCTTTATGTGCAAATTCCAGACTTATATGTACAACATAATTCAGTCCAAATTGGCTCACCTGACACTTCCAAATAGCGAAAGGGAAATATTTTGTCTGCAATACTCTATACGAAATGATACTGGCTCCTTTTTTGTCCTTTTTTCCCACTATTTTCCACAATTTACTTCATCACTTCCTCTGCAAACTTTGTATTTGGTCACGGCTTCGGGCCTCAGGCAATTTTGCTTTTCTTTCTTGAAGTGAGATGAGAATTTTCTTTGCTCTTGTCATATACTCCCATTTTTATCGAAGCATCATTTTATCTTAATAAACGTTAATTTGATGAGATAGCAGTTTGGGAGCTCCGCTATCTATGATCTGCTTTGATATCTTGGATGTTTGGGAATAGATTTCCTGCACATATACAGTACCTTTACTGTATAAGAGGACTGCTTTATGATCTCCTGTATGGAGAGGGATTAGTTTCAATTAAATGACACAGTTAAATATACAGGTAAGGAATTTAAACCAGGGTCTTGAATGAGGAAATCCAAACAGGCCTGGACTAAATCACTCGTACTTTCTAGGGAAATGAGACTTGAGTCGCTCAAACCATTGAATTATTAGAGCTCAGAGTTTTTCCTGTGGGTTTGTAAAAATCAGGTCTGTCTTCATGTACCCACATCTTGCCAATGCAAATGAGCCTTATACAGCACTTCTTACATGTCAAATACTGATTATAATTGCTGTGCACAAATGCATGTGATATACATTCAGTCGTGCAAGATTATACCCACAACCCGACTTGTGAAGCCAGCGTCCAGTCGAGCTCTACTTTCAAGATGAAAAGATACTGCCTGGTCTATACATCACTAGTGATCTTTTAAGATCACATGCTGCCCTATTAGCATGAAACTAAACACGCAACATGATTAGCTCTTATTAACATGAGGTATTCCCTAACAAGGTTGTTAGCACATCCCAACCGCGTGCTTTGACCCCTCCTTGCAGGTGCTGTCATTGCACCAGATCAGGCAGGTAATTAGGCTACTTAAGTGTGTGTGTGTGTGTGTGTGTGTGTGTGTGTGTGTGTGTGTGGAGGGGGTATTAGTGGGGTTCATTAGCCCACCCTCCCACTTATCCAACCCTTTACCCATCCCCAGTTGATCTTTACAAGACCTCCCTACCCTTTCATTCTTTGCCTCCTCTCTCTTATCTCCAGCAGCGTTACCCCTGACCCTCTTCAGCCCTTCTATTCCCCCCCACTGGTAGGGTGGGTGGGGTTAGGGGTGTGTGGGGAGGTGGACGGGTGCATCCATCGGGGGCGGCTGATCAAAGCCCCCGGGGATCCCCAGGGAGGACAATTTCAGAGGCAGGAGGGAATTTAAACAGCAGTCTAAGCCAGGAAACCAGAGCTGAGGTGAGAGGCGAGGGGGTTATTGTGGCTGTTTCTAACCCGGGAGAAGGGCAGCCCCGTCTTTAATCCCCCTAATGAGGGAGGGGATCTCTCCGAGGCTGCTTTCACCTGTAAAGGGTCCTAATGTGGTTTGCATGGTGATAACCCTTGAAAGCCATTGGTTTTTTTTTAAAAAGGGCATAAGAAGTGTGTGATGTGAGAAATCACTGGATTTGTAAGAGCAGCGTGAAGTGTATTGAGGATGACAGAAGCTTCAGAAACAACAAAGTGGTCTCTAGAGGCTGACAATATCCAGTGTGTGCTGATGCACGTGTGCCTGTATTCTGAACTGAGCCTCTTTCTGAAAGTATTTGTGCACGTTGCAGGCCGCGGTGCAGCTCTCTGTGTGCCCATGCAGTATATGTGTGTGTGTTTGGGGGGTGTTTTTGGCCCTTTAGTGCATCTGTGTGTGCATCCGTATGTGTTTCATCACGTCAGAGACATGACAGGCGCGAACGCTGATTCAGTCTGGCGGTGGTGGTGTCTGAAAGCGCCAGGGAACCTACCGGGAGCAAATGATATTCATTGGTCTTAAACGCTCGGGTTGGCCGGCCGGCCTTGTTGCAACCGCTGGTGTCATGTTACATTATGACCTGAAGATGACGGGGGACGACACTACTCCAAAAAGAAGAGAGAGAGATAGAAGAGGAGGAGGAGGAGGAGATGTAAGCAGGGAGGGATGAGGAGTGGCGGCAGCTCAGCTGAGGTCATTTAAAGCCCTAATCCACAGTTTGGTTTGCTCTGTGCATTTTTAGTGACACAGATTCTTGAAGAGTGTAACTTCTGCATTCAGACATTTTAGTATTTTTCTATTTCTGTTGCCATTCTTTATGTTTTGGTATTTAATTTGTTTAGTTTTGTTTAATGATGTTTATATTCCAATCTACTATAATTTAGTTTATATATCTTTTTTTCCTTTTTTGTATCCAATGTATTTGTTGTGTGTGACCTAATCTAAAAAACTCATTTTGCGGTATGTTTTACTTTATAGTGGGAACATTACAATGCTATTTTGTACTATTAAATTTAACTGAGCCAGCAATATTGACATTGACTCTGAACATGCCTTTGATGCAATTAACTGAAGATGAAACATAGATAAAGCCAGTGTGGGGAAATATTGCATCAACAGGGGGTGCTGCGCAGCAGTCCAGTCGATTGCTGCTTCAGCGTTTGAGAACATTTCAACACAGCAAGTATTTCACTATTTTATTTAACATATGGAAGCGTTTCACGTTATAATACGTACGTTACGTTTAAACTGTCTTTGTATCTGTTGTCTGTGGCTTTTCACGGGTGTATTTTATTTCTCTTCTCCTGCCCTCTTTCCGTGTGTGTTCGCGCCAAACTCTAAAACATGGTTTTGAGGTCAGTTTGAAGTGCTTTCTATCTTCTGCATCTCTTTCAGATCCTAACCTTGGCTTTTATACCAAAAGATGAAACAGATTACTTTTTCAGCAATGATTACCCATTTATTGTTGCTGACAGCAGGGTGTGCACAGTGTCAACAAAGATGCAGCCAACATCTGTTTGAAAGGACTCAATCTTTGAATTCCTGTGTTGTTTCTGTTTTGTGAAAATGAGCAGCTTTCTCTCAAAGCTAAGTACAAAAGAAGACATGATGCCACTGGGCATAATGTCTGTTGCTGCTCCACAGAGACTGAACTTTTAGACCAAGAGGGTGTTTGTTTGATTGTTTTAAACCTTAATGAGATTATTTAATAGTAGTGATATAAAATAATTGTTCTTGGAAAATCCTCATGTAGTTTTAGCTTCAGCATTGGTATCTCTACACTCATATGCACTCATGTTGTTACAGTACATGTAGATCAGGGTGACTGCACAAGGAAAGGGAGAAAAGACATCAAATATGAGTGAGCATCATTGTTCAAAAAAACCGAGGAAAACTACGGAGCTTGGTTGGAAACGAAACAAAAAAGCATCTGTGCCAAAGAAGAGAAATCTTTATGAAGACACAACAATGGTGTCGAGCTAAAACAAAAGCAGCATTTATTGGTTTGTGGCACTGAATGGCAGAGGTTTGATTGTGTACAGAGGGGAGGGGGAACAGCTGTGTGGCTCTATAAAGACGAGACACTGAGATCCTCCATTGTCAGTCCATACCTTGGGCATGGATCAGTTTTGACAAAGCACCATTATTCGCCGCCACCTTGCTCATGTGGTCAGATAATGAGGATGTTTTCACAGGCTAACAGAGAAACAGACTGGGAGAGTCATCAAATAAAACAATGTCATTGTGGAGCCAGTGTTTGCAGTTGCTGTTGTAGGAAGGCAGAATGAATGGATTTGTCTCCACATTTTGTGTGGTGATACAGTTTTTCTTTGGTTTGTTTGTGCCTTTGCCAATGTTGACAGGCTCAGTTTCATTCCCGGCCTTGGCTCGATTTTCTGCCAAAGCTTCTGCTGGAGTCTATTAAAGCGTTGCACTGCAGGACCTATTGCCCACAACCATCAGCTGTTCAGATCCAGACATCTCTGGGCTTAATGGGATATTGAAAACCAAGTGGGATTTCTGGGAAAATGGAGGAAGTATATGTTATATCAAGAAAATACAAGTTTTAATCTACAAAAAAAAAGAGATAGACTCTAGGCTTAAAATGTTTTTTAAGTGAGTAGATAATGATGGAGATCATTCAGTTTTTATAGCTGTACTGGACAACTTTTCATATTTGCAGCTCCAAATGGCAATATGAGAGTTTGGAGAAAATCCCAGAAATCCTGTGTGCTGCTCTGATTTCACACTCACTGATGCCAAAGTATAACAGAGGGAAGATTAAGGAAAAATATCTTGTAGATGAGTTTTGCTGTTTGTAGACAAGATGCAACTTTTAAATTGTTATTTGCTTCTAAGTTTTCATTTGTCAATTCCTGTTGGAGCAGTACATAGCAGTCACCAGAGCTGTATCTAAGGAAATGGCAAATGTACAGAGTTTGTCGCAGCTCCACTAATACTGATGGCTTGAGGATGAGGGGTTATACTTAAAATCATGTTTAGTGGAACTCTAAATGCCTCTAATTTAACTAATTGTGAGTGATATTCTTCATTCACTGGAGTCAGGACTTGGCTTCTTGACTCCCTATTCTTTAACTTTTTTTCTATAGTTCAACATTTCTCTCTCGTAGTTTCCTTCTCTCTGGCAGATTTGACCTCTGCTTCCACTTCCAACTCAGTCAGGTGGACGAGTTAGCTCTGCAGCTAGCACCGCAGCATCCCTCTCACACAGTCTGTGCACGTCCAGCGCTAGCCGTTAACCCGAGCATCTCCTCGGCGCTGCAGCTGCGCCAACATCTGTGCTCTGTGTCTTCTTCGTCCGCCCCATTCCCTCCAATAACCTGCCATCCCTCTGATGGGTATGAATAAAGGAGGGAACAATCTGGATACTCTGTTGCACAACATGCTGCTGGGACTGCAAACATATCAATAATAGATTTACCAGCATTCACCTCACTTAGTTTTCTTTTGCATCTTATTTTATCAATGGGGAAGATTTTTATATCAATATAAAACTATACAGTCCATAAATTCTTCTGCGAGCCTTTTTTGAGCTGTGATAAATTGGATCAAGTAACGTGCTTCCAGTGGAAACCTCAAAGGCCAACTGCTGTCTTCAACCTTTATTGGAAATGTGTTTGGCTTTCTGCGTCGCTTTGCACCTTCACGCATAGTGAGGACAGAAGAACAAGAGACACAGACTGTCACATGTTTACAAGAGACTAAGTTAACTCTAGAGTAAGAATTCTTCTTTGTACTGTGACTTTTAGCAGTTGATAAGTGAGTGTGTAGGTCTTTCAGTGCCAGGATGTGGGGATGTTTTTTAAGTAGCACACATCATAAAAGTCTTTACAGCTAAAAATCTGGATGAAGCATTTGGTAAAGAAATTAACAATCCAATTATTTCCCTGCAGAAAAAAAGTAATATATCTGCTATGGGACAGTACAAATTTAAACAGGTATTTTCATATATGGGCGATACAGTAGCAGATAACTAGACTCACTAACCTTTGATATGCATGTGTTTACACAGAAGTTATTTCAAGAGGATCTTCACACTACACTTTGTACTGTACACATAAACACATAGAGTCTTGTTTGTGTGGTGTTAATACAGTTGATTTTTCCAACATTTCACATATTGTTGAAAAGCTTTTTCTGCTCAGAAGTGGCTTAGTTCGGCTGAACTCTCTCTCCCCTCCCTAATCGTGACTCCGAGGTCTATTTAATACATCAGCTGACTCGCCAAGTATAAATAGCAGAGCACTGGCTGCTGGTTTAGCAAGCCTGATAAACTCTGGTGGTCATACATGAATGAGGTTTATTCCTCTTCAGCGGCAGTAACACAGGTCCAAAATAACCGTGCTATATTCAGAGTTTAACAAGATATTTAGGTCTGACGAACAGTAACGTTAACCACGACCTCTCGTAGTAGAGCTCCAAGCTCAGCTACAACTCAGGTACCCACACAGTGACTCTCCTTCTAGTGACTGTCAAAGCTCCACCAGACTCCCTGTGTATCCAGCAGAGAAACAGAGAGTCTGACAGTAGCTGCTCATGGCTGGTAGGCTCTGACTACCTGATCTTTGTCCCTGTCGATGCTACACTGAGCGGTTGTGAGTCAGTCTCCCCCACACAATACGTAGCCACGAGGCCTCCCACAGTCATGGCTCCCCCGTTCCTATGTTGCATTTTCTTTTATGAATATGCTGTGAGGCAGAGCTCTAGCAGAATTTGACAGTGTAGTTACCCTTTGAAGGCATGTGAAGTAATTGCTGAGCTTTTATTGTGAAATGAAAAAAACCTGCAGCTTGTGTTAAATCCTTTTTGGAAAACTATTATTTGTTTGTTAAGGGCCAAGAAAAGCACAGTCTTGCCCTGCATGATACTACGCTTGGTAAGGTTACATGCTGAAAAATCCCTTCCAGTTGCATCTTGGCACTGCACAAATTGGCATGTAGGCGGTACCATGTTAATATGGTGTGAGACTGCTAATGGCTTTATGATTGGATAATTAGAGGAAGGTGGGTAATTAGGAGAGTAGTCTGTGCTTGGCTTCCCTTTTGGAGTGAGTAGGAACAGGAAGACTCCCTGCTGGCTGTTGAAGGGTGTTTATGTGTGTGAGCGGGTAAGTGTGTGTTTTTGGATGTCATTGCTACTGGCTAATAGTATAAATCCTCGCTGTGCCAGTTTAAGACTCCAGACTTTTAAATAGGGTTGAAGAAAACTAGAACCTGTGGCTCATGCTGAATGTGTAGCCGATGCTGTGGGATGCAGAAGCCTTTGGGAAGTGAATGTATGACTGAAAACGCCAATGTCTATTTGTTAATTAAGTTCATTTATAAGGCAAAAATTATGGGTTTTTCCGTTGACACAAGCTCCTGGATTGAAGTATTTATGTGTTTTATTGTATTTGTGATTATTTTATACATACCCCCCCCCCTCCAATTCAAAGGGCTTTGTGATGTTTTAAGGCTTCCCTTTGAGGAGCTGAGTTATTTGTTATTTGCAGGGATATTCAACAAGCCGAAACAATGGGGATAGACAGAGAAAAACGAGAGGGAAACCAAAATATATAATAATATAATGTGGTACCAAACACATATTCAGTGTTGAGGCTTTTTTGCCCTCTGTTTTGCTTAATAATAAAGCCAACAGTCAAATAATGACTTCACCCGAATCAAGAACAATCTCATACTGTACTCCTCCTGATGAATGGAGGAGGACGATGAGTCAGGAAATTCTCCAAATTTTGCAGAATTTTATATTTTTACTCCTTTCGGTCCCCCTCAGTTCTCTGGTCCACCCTGCTGCTTTAAGAGCGTGTTTTTAATCCCTGAGAAAATGACTGTGAAGCTAACGACTTCTCCCTCCGCCCGTCCACCATCTCCAGACATCATTAAAGCCAGGCTGTAGCCCCGGGCTGCACATGAACCCGTTCTTCAAACTGTACACTTTATCCATAATTCAGCTATCTTCCCTGAATTATTCAAGCAAATAGTGGGGAAAATAATGGAGTTCACCGAATCTTACTTACACATAAAACTATTTTAATGTTGATTTGAATTTTTGAGGCTTTCTGATGCGGTGAGGGAGGGGGCTTAAGTAGCATACGTGGCCTCTTTTGCCTGAGTCCTGATCAGGAGCATGGGAGGGCGGGTTGGCTCATAAACACATTAGCAAATAAATCAATTTTGAAATATATGCACATGAGCATGAAAATACTGTAGTTTTACAAATACAAAAACACAGGTTTGAAAGCAAACAGTTAATATCAAAGTAGAGTTTTAGTATGTGCTTTTGTACAATTTAATAGCCTTTTTTTAATTCTACATTTTCTGACTGAACATATAGTTTGTGATAATGGCTGCCTTAGAAAAGAAAGCATTATTATCATTATATGTTGTCCACAAAACAGTTTTCCTCATTACCACACAAGCTGACGTAATAACTTTATATTTAATTGCATGTGATGATAGGTGGCGTGACACTGCAGCGCTCCCTCTCTCTGCCCTCGTACAGCCTCTTCACATGTTTAAAGGAGACAGAGGGTAAGTGTAGCAAAGACCCCTACTTGATACCCTATCAGAAAATGGCTGAATTAACATTAGTTGCTTACTTACCATACCGTAAGCCTTGGTGTTAAATCATTTACTCCCTTCGGAGTGGGTAAGGCCATGCAACTTTTATCGCGGGAAAAGAATCAGAATTCCCCGGATAGGAGAAGGGTGGCTCATGCATAAATAAAGCATACAGTACATGTTAGCACTATAACCTTGCTCAGGGGTTTCGCTTGAAGCACACAGCGCATTACTGTGAGGTTTCATCTGGTATCATATAAAGGCTGTAAGCCCATGCTTTAGAACAGGGCCTTTTGTGGAGTTGGGCTGAAGTGGAGGAGAATGCATCTGAGGCAAACTCAGGAACTTGGGAGGACACACAGGAGAATGTCCTTGGGTCATACACACCAACACACTTCTGTGTATTCCCACTTGTGTTTACCCTCACTCACGGTCTCGACTATCTTTTTATTTTTTTGCCTTCGCTTCGATAACACACATGTATGCACATATACAGACACGCACACTGTAGGCTACTCATACCACTGAAAGTATCTGGTATCATTTGATTCCATCACTTTCCCCTCTTAGCATCTGCACTGGATACAGCACATTTAGACAAGTCAAACCACTTAAGTTAAGGTTAGGAAAAGGTCGTCGATTTCAAGCACGAGACGGGTTGTGTTGTCTTTTTCTATATTTAACTGGAACCACAATCTTTCACATTCATTTTAAAGGTAGGTTGTAAACAAACACAGTTATGGTTTACATTCAGCGTTACTCGTCAAAACACATTCTGTGTGTCCAACAAATGTTAAGTGCATTTTCTTCCTCATAAAACACTGAGCAGTCTTCTTCTTCCCTGCCTTTGTTTGTGCATTGCTGTGTTTCTTGGCACATTACCCCCACCTGTAGATCACTAGCCTGGCATTGCCAGATTAAATCGCAAATGCATATTAGTATGGAACCTCTGTTCATTTTGATTTCCAAGCGGCGTTATCAACGGCTGCATACAACCAATCAGAGCAACGAAATGTCGTCCTATCGTACAGTACGTTAGAAATACGGAAAACACATGTTTCTTGTCAGCAAAAGCTTTAAGTGCAGTTGTTTTTTCTTCCTTTTCAGAAAATATACCATCCAGTTAATTTAATACTGACACAATAGCTGATTCAACAGAATGTTCCACATCAGCGGTTTACGAAAATGCTTCAACAGCGCTCCTCTGACAGTCATCGCATAAAACCCGCCACATATTAGATAAACGGCTGTGATTGGTCTGCCACATTCCAGCTCGGGTGGAAATCTGTCTGAACGGGAGAGGGGCCAGACGTATCTGCCAGAGCGAATAAAACATGAGCCCGCACATTCGTCTGGTTCCCAGGGTAGTAGATCACTGGAACAGTGTGAAACCATTAGCAGGAACGTGTATTGTTCTCCATAGCGCTACTAGTGGTCGAAAACGCCACAGGGTTTCAGAAGCCTAGACCTATCAAGATTTGGTACGAGGGACACAAAACCTCCTGTGCTTTGTTTGCTCAACTATCCACCAAACCCTCAGTAGGATATTTGACTTCTGTTTCATATAAAGATGTCAAATTTACTGGATTTTAAAAAGGTAACTCAATCCAGGCAGCAATTCCCCCCAAAACATATTTGGTAAGGCAAATCAGTAGTATACAAGTTATGGCCAGTTAATGGTCATGTCCATTCAAATCCAGACAAAAAAAAGAAAAAGGACTGTGTAGATTAATCATCGTATTAAGTCTCATAAAATGTGCGTTTTAGCCCCCATAAAACAGAAGCACAAACGTGGCCATGATGGTGATGTGAATTTCCAGAAAGAGATATATGACAATGCACCTGCTGTGTTTGTTATTTCTGGGGTTAACTAACTGCTGCCAGTGCTACTTCTCTCTGTAATTCCTGACAACAAAAAAAACTGTAAATTCTTTTCATTCACCACTCTTTGTCTTAGAGACACTCAAATATATGGAAAACTGAACATGGCTCAACATCATGAAACTCAAACAAACACACAAAATAGATTTAGTTTGACTGCAGTCCAAAAAAATGGCTCTTGCAGTCTTCATGGGGATCTATGAGCAAAGGATGATGAGCTTGCACCACTCCAGTAGCTCTACCTTTCTCCTTATTTTTACCATTTAACCCCATCTCTCTCACCCCCCATATGCAGTATGTCTGTATGGATGTATTGGAGCAGAGAGAAACGAGGGACAGGGTCACAGGAGGAATGGATCGGTGTACGTGGGAAGAGTGAGGGATAGAATGACTGGGGTGTAAAGAGCAACGGAGAGAAGGGAGCAAAAGATCGCAGCAAGGTGGAGAGGAATGAGGCCCAGACGTGAGAACTAATTTGACACATTTGCCCAGAATTCCAGCACCGTCTGCCACTATCAACACATTTACCCTCTTTGTCTTGTTATCAAGGGAGATGAGGCCTCGGAGGTCTAGCATAGGTCACAAAAGGCAGATCAAAGAAGGTGCTTTTCCAATAGAGACAGTCATCCAAATGAAGAACCTCTCTCTCTCTCTTTCTATTCATATGAAGGAGAAAGAGAAATAAGGCTAAAGAAGATTGAGACTGACAGTCATTTTCCTGTACTGGGCAGGGGGTAAAATGTGAGTACATTGTATTTCACCATATTGGAAGCATATGAGGTTTTGCTTGGTTTCTGCTTGCCATCTGTTTAGATCCCACTGTGTCTTATATCTGTCTGATTTTTTTTTTTCTTCCCTGTCTGAGTGCCTGCATTTTACAGTGTTCAAATAGCTTCCAAACTTCATATAAAGGAGACATAATGGCATTCTCCCATTTCCTTTTTATTATATACTCTCCTAGCTTCAGTTTTAAAGTAAAGTGCAATAATGATTAAGTCCATTTAGAGGACCTCTTAAGAAACATGATCACTGATGAATGTTTTTAATTGAAAGCTACCATATCCAGCTTTTTTGCTTTGGGTCAAGTGTCTTCTTGTACAGCTTTCTTTCCCCTCATATGGTCAGGCTCCTGCCACAATATTTGCCATATACCCTGAAGAGCTGTCTACCTTAAAATGACATCTAACCTTAAACCAAGGTGACCAGTATTCATTAGGCCACCACAGACGCTGAATCGAAAGATGGTGAATTCATTCACTTTGCGTTGGGATTACGCTTCTGCAAAGATGCACGTAAACTCCTCTGTGGACCTACACAGAGAAGGATCTTATAGGTAATGTGCCGACTCACACCTGTCCCGAATTTCAACAACTCATCATAGCGTCCTGCGCGTCAAGCAGGCTGATTGATTGATTGATTGATTGATTGATTGATTGATTGATCCAGCTTCTGTCAGAGTTCAAAATGGAGAAGAAAAAACATATAAACATCCACTCCAAATCTGTACAAGTACAAGAGAAATAGCCACTCAGTTTTTTTCCAAATGACCTCCGTGCACTCGGAGGAGCACGTCCCAGCCTTTAGTTGTTTTGTCCACAGTGGCCTCGCTCGCAACAAATTACACCTAAAATGTCAGAAACACAAATAATGAATGTAGAAAAGTTCCTGAACAGACACAGATGTGTTGTAAATTCTTTTATTTTATCGTTTTATTGATTGGATGCTCAAATATAGTCAGGATGGAACTCACTGAAAGGGCCCCTTTTACCCGGGATCTTAACCCGATTTTAAGATTTTAAACTAGTAAAAGATTCCTTAATAAGTGAGTGGTAATATTTTGTGGCTGGGTTAACTTACTTTTTGGGAGAGCCTTAAACAACGAGTAAGTGATAATCCAAGTTTACAGTCATGTTCACCAGCTCTGTGAGGCTGTAATGTTAATTTTGGAGAAATTGGAAAAAACCTGATAATGTTGCTTGATGAAAAGTCAGGGAATCACCACAGTCATTAGGATTCATTGTCTGAGACCATGAATTCCTGTAGAAAAGTTAATGGCAATCCATCCAATACTTGTTGAGATATTTCAGTCTGGACCAAAGTGGGGGACCAATCGGACCACGTGGCTAAAAATGACACCAGGCCAACACAGGATCAAGGCTCACAGGAGCAGATTCCCTTGCAGTGTCTGGGAGAAAGCTTTCTATCACCAAACCAAATTCTTGAAATAACAGTTTAAAAATCTTAGCTGTGTGTTATACTGTGTGTTCTCTTGTGTGGACATTACACTGTTACATTATTAAGGGAATTGAAACACAGCACAGTACTACCAAGTACATTGCATCCAGACTGAAACTGGAGGGGCTTTGTCACTCCATGTTCTCACTAGCCGAGCCTCCTATTAGCAACCTTTGTCTCCCGTAATGAGATATTCACTGTGAAATGTTAATTACTAAACACAGGGCCGAGTGGCTTCCAGTACTGACCCCATTCTGATTGAACTTAATAACAATTACTGTAGTTCTCTGCAAAAGTGGGTTATGAGAAAATTAGGTTGTACAGCGGCAAGCAACTCAGCTATTGAAACAAAGGAAAACCCATTGTCCAAGTCTAAGAGACGAATCACAATCAAGCTTTTTTGTTTTCAGTTTAAATCTATAACTAAATCATAACAATGTGTCAATCATGATGAGATAAGTTGTGTTATTTTGTCATGCTGTCGGGTAGGTGCAAACATTGTGATGACATTGTTTATACAAGACTGACAAGTTTTTGTTGTTGTTGTAATCGCTTGAGTTAGGTGCACAAACGTATTAACATTCTTGTATGTGCGTGAGAGATGGAGATGTGTGTTTGCCTATAGCGTGTGCAGGTCTCAGTGAGTGAGTGTGTGTGTGTGTGTGTGTGTTTACTGCCAGTGGAAGATTGACAGCTATTTTACTCTTGTTTGTATGGCTCTAAATCCACATGTATCTGTATGAATCTGGCCCTGTGTGTTTCTTAATGGCGAAGACCTTCTCTGTTGGCTCCGCTATGAATAACAGTAATTGTTCAACCCACTCCCCGTCTATTCCCTTTGTGCCCCTGCCAGCTGGCATCTGGTGCCCGCCGACAGTAATATTCACCCTCCGCCCCTGCGATCATGTCCCCTCCCTCCACACACACACACACACACTAACACAGTAACACACACTGCTATACGTCCGTGGTCACATGACCCTCCAGCTGCGTCCACACGATTCCTCAGTCACAACATAAGCTTAGATGACGCTTAGCTCATACTTATATGCACACTCGTATACAAAGACATTCACACACATACAGTACATGCAATATAAAGTGTGTACAACCATGCATGCATACACACACACACGTACACTGATGCCATGAAGAGGTTTACTAAGGCGAGAGTATCACTGCACATTTAGTTGAACACCTGTAAATGCATAAACATGCAGCTACACACTCGAGCGTACACATGCACTGGTTTGTGTAGCCACAGACAACTTTTCTCTCTCACACACACACACACACACACACACACACACACACACACACACACACACACACACACACACACAGAGCTTCCCTTCTATCCTCTCAACCCCCAGTCCAACGTTTTCCAAATGATCTCATCAGATTAGCCCCAGATTGCTACCTATTACAGCCTCGCTACTTATTTAGCAATTTAGCTGGGGGGAAAATTGCCCCCGCTTGATGGCTAATTTTCAGAGGTGACATTTTGCCACATTGGGCTGCAGCGCTGAGGGGCCTGTTGTTGGATAGACAGGGGGTCCAGTTGTAGTAGAGCCATTAGGACTAAATGATCCCCTCTGACTTGATTTACTGACAGGAGTCTTCACATTGTAACCAGTGTGGACGGCGCAGTGTGAAAGACCAAGGAGCTGAATGGTGGTGCTGTAGTTGCTGAATCTGCTTCGAGCTCTGCAGTTTATGGCTTAACATGTCTCACTCTTGTCTTGGTCATGTGATGTGAGTGCTGTTACGGCCAAAGGTCCAAACAGTTTTCTCTTGAGCTTTCTTAATCGGAGCAGCAGTTTGAGCATATGTGTTACTGTATATGCTCCTCAACATTACCAATGTAAAAGAACATTTTATCATATATTAAAAAGCTCAAGTGTCTTTTTAAAAATCTTGAATTAATAATAATAATTAAGTAATTTAACTGTCCGTCTCTCAGTTTGTGCTTCTCAACTTCTCAACTGTTCTATGCATGAAACCATGAAAATGACCAAAGTAGTGCAAATAAGCACAGTACAATAGCTACATATTTATGTTCACTAGAGGTTGATCTGTAAATCAAACTGCAGGGAGCTCTTTGAAACAATTTTTATGTAAGGTAACACAAGGCCCGGCTTGGTGTTGGTGGCTCGCTGTGACTGAAGTAATGTAACTGATAGCTGAAACTGAAACTAAAAGAAACAGTATTTAATGTGGATTGGTCATATCTGGCCATTAACCTGCTTAATAAGGTCAGTATCGCCACAGACACCGACCCATATTGCACGTGCATCAATCATAAAAACTGCAAAGATTATTTTATATCGCATGAAGAACAGTTTGGAAAATTGCATGTACTATATAAAGATGATAAACAATTATTGCAAATTGACATGGAACCTAATTTGATTAACCTGTATGGTTTCATTGGTCCTTTGTTCTTGAAGTTTTTTTTTTTATTTGATTTTACCCCATGTGCATTACCTATCTTGGGCTAGCAGCCCATTTGTCTTGACTAGTGTATATTTCACTTCTATTGGCCTAAACGTCTGGTGCCCAAAGTGTAACTTTTATTTGTGACAGTGGTTGAAGTGGTAACACAAACACTGCCAGTTTTTGTGGTTTGATTGTATTTGCCCACACTAAAACAATATTTATCCCCGATACTGTAAGGTGCATTGGCTAACGGCATCTGCTCCACCAAATGGGATATGTTATGCTGATGTGAAAGTGAATCAATAATCCCTGGTGAGTTATGAACTGACCATGATTATGGCCCTGCAACTGCAGGAAATCCGTTTGAGGCTGTAAAATATAAAACCATGACATTATAAATATGCAGGCCATTAAAAACAGCCAGCTGACATTGCCAAAAATAACCCTGACACACTGTCCAAGGCAGAAATATGGATTATCGCCTAATGCAATACAATTGTCTTTATATCCTTCATGATCTGGAAAACTCCCTCTGCTCTCATTTATAATGAATGGAAAAACCTTATGTACAGTGTGTTTTATGCTATCCTGATGATGTCCATGGAGGGTGGCTTTATTGCTGTGTGTTTGTGTCTGTTTTTCCCTGTTGCCTTTGAGATTATTTGTCAATGGGATCATAGTTAGATTAAGAGAGTATCTAAAATAGTCAAACAGGCATTTAAGTCTGAACAAATATTATCACATGGAACTCGTATTGTCTCATTTGTCCATATTTGGCACGTCACAGCACTAAGCCGTAACTCTTATTTGTGATGTAAAACTCATTGTGCAATTTGAAAACCCTGTGTTAAAGTTATAATGTTATAACTATAACACAGCCATAATGTTCTAACAGAACATATCTTGTTCCTCCATAAATCAGCCATTAAAATGCAGGCAGCAGTGGAACCTATAAAAGTGTTTTTCTTAAGAACAAATGTCAAGATTTACTGCGTTAAATCAGGATCACAAATCTAAAATCCAGAAAATATCTTTATCAAAAACATTTTTTTGGAACATATGAAAGACACTGACAAAACAATCTCACAATCTTCCTTAGTGGATAGAGATGCCCAGTTTTCATGGAATTGTACACCACCCAGCAGTCATGGGTGGGATGTCCTCAAAATGTAACTTAACATGGTCTAAAAATCCTCTTTCTGTTGGTCGTTTAAAGTCTTACCTAGCCGCAGTGATGTACAAGTGTACTCCAGGACACCGTGACATCACTGTTAGATGTGGTCAGAAATGTGGTGAAAATCTGAGCTGTTGGCGGGCATGTTATGTTACCTTTTAAGGACTTCTCGTCCATGTTAGCTTTATAATTGAAATTAAAGTTCATTCTTGAGCTTGGAAACAGTAGTAGATAAACAATCTCACCACAAGGTCACAAAGTCTTTTAAAAATGCATTTTTTAGCAAAAACAATCAAGTTTTTCTTTGGTAAATCACGAAATGTAAAGTGAAACCCTCCCTAGAAAATCTTGATCATATGCTGTTGTATGGAGGGCGTTAGTGATAACCAGCAGATTTAATCAGGCTTTGTAAATTAGTTTTACAGAGAGACGTTGGAGGGTAATTCCTTAATTATCCGAGGTCCTCACATACTAGTTCTCCCTTGTGAATGAGACTAAAGACAATGAAAGACCGAAAATCAGAGATAGTAGCATCCTTTTTGCACACTGATTATCTGGACTGAGGCTTTAGTAGAAGCAAAACAACAGCATTATGGCCCTAATGATGACCAATTTAAGGACCCCCGAGGACCCCAGCTGTGTCCAGGGCCAGGCATATTGGCCCGTGATGGGCTAAACCAAGCCTATTTACCCATGCTCTTTCTCCCCAGCCTGTAACGGCCAGCCACACGCAAACACATATGCATAATGGAGAAATAATGGAATCTTCTAATAATTTGTTTTGGCCAGGGAGGAAAGCAGAGGGACGGAGAGTCGGAGGCTGGCTTTCTAAATGACATGCCCCTGTGGCCTAACACGATTAGAATTTAAACTATGAGACCGCCGAGCCCTTCTTCAGGGGTCGAGATGAAATATTGAGATTGCCGCTGTGGCTTTTGCTCTCTTCCCAGCTTCCCGCGACATTCCCTCACTCTGACACTTGTCTGCCAATCAAAGTGATGGACAGCTAACACGGAGAGAACAAAGACGAGGTCCGCAGAGCCAGTTTGTTTTAGTCGGTTTGGTGGTGAAGGAGGTTGAGTGACACCTTGACGCATGGAGACACAGTGCTTTACTGAAGTGATGTTCTGCAGTTTATTTAGTGGTAAAATCACGTGGAGAAAACGTTGTCAGAGTTCATGTGCAGGAGCTGCTGACAACCATATTTACTACGAGACAACAGTTTTATTATTTTCTATTATGTTGTATTCTGTTCTCTTCTACACTATTCTATTATTTTCCAACAACAAAGATCTTCTTGACATTTGTAATCTTAAAAATCACAAAATGTATAATCTATTTTTTTCTATTCTAGCTTGTGGATTCAATTCTATCCATTTCTATCTGTCTGTCTCTCTCTCTCTCTCTCTCTTTCTCTCACGCATATGTAAGGGTATGAACCACACAAACAGTGTTTGGCGCAGAAGCTCATAATTATTTGAATATTTTCTCCCTCATGAATAATACAAAATATTGCTTGCTGGACTGGGCACTGTGGGTGTGTGTGTGTGTGCATGCGTGCGTGCGTGCGTGCGTGTGTGTGTGTGTGTGTGTGTGTGTTTTGCTGTGTGACTGCATTAAGTGTTTGTATGTGCTGTGTGCATACATGTGCACCTGCATGCCATCAACTTTGACTGTCTTTGAGCACCAAGCATCATTGATGTAAACATAGAGTCTACCTCCACTTGTCTTATATTCTGTTGTCTCAGACCATCGAGTAGCTTGATCTGGGATGTTGTGATGGAGGCATGTCTCTGTAAAGATGTGGCCACACCAGTCTCTGGTTTCCCGTTGCTGGGCCAGCATGAGTCCTGTAAGTCCCCGTCCCTGTGTGTGAGTGTGTGGAGGTTAAAAGGTTGCCAGTCACCATCCTCCAGGGTTCCAGGCTGCCAGTGAACATATGTTTGTCTCTGTGATCTCTTGGCCCACCAGCCGTACAGTCTTGCAGTGTGTGTCCCCTCAGACTCTGCCACTGCCAGGAGAGCAAACATGTTGATGTGGAGTCTGAGTGAAGACGAGAGAGGAGCTGCAGCAGCAACTTGGTGGATTGATGCTTGAGGTTTAAAGCTCCTGTCCCCTGTTGCTGTACACCCTCTCCACCCACATAGGGTGGTCTGCTTTAACATTGTGGTCCATATAGTAGAGTGTGCATGATCCAGATTTGATTGTGGATCACGTGGGGACTAGTACATGGGCTGCAATTGGTATTTAGACAGAAAAGCTGGATTACATCATTTGCAGCTAACCTTAGCAATAATGTCTTCATTAAAAGACACAAGAAGGATTTTGGTGCAACTGCACCTGAAGAGTCAGCTCCCATACTGTGTGTATAAAACAGCTGACATGACATTTGTACTTGTGCCGGAAAGTAAAGTCATCATCACCTGCCATGTCTTTGCCACAGCTGGGTGGATTGTGTTATTAGGGCCAGTGTAAAGCCGACTCTGACAGTGTTAGGCTTTTCTGACAGTCAAACAGGAATGGGTATGAAAAAATAGTAACCCAACCCATCAAAAAAAGTTGAACTTTTGACAGAGCGGAAAATGTGTCTGCCAATGTACTTATTTAGCCTCTGAAATTTCTGTAGACAGCCTCAATAAGTTTTAGATTCCACCCACAATCCAGCATTAGTAGTTTCAACATGACAAATGTTAATTTCACAACTGTGTTAGGGTCAGGCATCCATAATCATGGTAAAGAGGTACCACATATTATTGCTCTATTAAACTTTATCAATTAAAGTTGCTCCAAGTGTTATTTTGTATTAACAATTGTTGAAATCAAGAAATGTGAAAGATGTTGCATGTAGTGACAAACCCACAGAAAATTATCACCTTTCAGCGGGTTTCCGCTCATTGTTTTGTTTCTTTTCTGTTTTTGTTCACTCGCAGCGCTTTTATCAGCGCCATTTCCAGATGCAGCACACAGCTGTTTTCAGCAAATAAAAACTCTGATAAACCCATTGTACGCCACTTCGCCAGCACCAAACGGCAGGCCGACACAGTTAGAGACTAGCTGGTGAACATAATGGAGCATTTAGCTGCTAAAGAGCCAGATAATTCCTTCAGGAGTTGGTGAATGCCAAACCACAGCTCAAAGGAGAGTGAATATGGTGTGGTCAGCAGTGTGTAAGGTGAAGCAGCAATGTTTCAAGGTAAACTGCAAGGACACTGCAAACTAAATAGCAGCAGTGGGCAATACATGGTTGGTTTATTGTTAAATAGATTACCTTTGGTCTTTGACCAAATTAGGAGGGCGAAGGATACCCAGAAGTTGTATATTGTATATTTTAACAGTAGAAATTGGGAAGTGCCAAGATGGTGGGTGAATTGTTTGAACCACTGAAAGTACTTGAATAATTATAAAGACACGTTACACTTGCCACTGTAGCCACAAGATGATATAATCATCACAAGTGTTGGGGTTTTACATGTTGGAAGATCCGTCGTGACAGACTAACTGCTGATTTTCTGACCATCACACTGCTCCTATTACTCTGTAAAAACAAGTGATCAACGGTTACTTTTACATGAGAAGATAGTTCTGTGGTTGTAGAGATCATTACAGTTATACTTTATGAAGGCTCACTGGGGGAAAAAAACGATTTAAACCCCTTGTGAATATTTTGCCACAAGAGGGGGCTAGGATAGTTGCAGTTGTCCATGACTTACTGAAACTCAGTAAAAAATAATCCCAAACCTGCTTAAAAAAGGAAATAAAACCCCAGAGACATCCTGAACTTTAGCTCAAATGAATATTTTCTTTTCAGTGTGACTCAGCTTTGTGTGCAGTTTATTTTTCAGTTTTCAGTGTTTAATCAGCATAGTTATTGAACTTGAGTTTATTGGTCTCATAGGAACTCTGATGTGAGTCAGATAAAAGTTTTCTTCTCTCTAGAACTCCTTCCAAACTGAGGCCCTCGCCCACTTCAGAGAGCTGTTTCGATAGAGACATCCAGACGGTTTTCAGTGAAAGTCATGTCACATTTTGTGGTAACTTGGCCTCAATATGGTCAGAGAGGAAGAGAGGGGGGGGAAATGGAGGGCTAGAGGAAGAGAGAAGAGAATGATGGAGGGATGGCCAGAAGACAAGAAAAGAAAAGAGCCGTTCCTTATTCATCTGATTCTAATTTGGATGTAAATTGCAGGCTGATGTCACGGCGGAGCGGCATGTTGCTGGGTAATCACAGTGGAATCCAGGAGAACGAAGCCAGAAAAAAAAATACTGCTAGACAGGTGCACAACAGAGCCGCTCAATAGAGCTGTCGTTTTATCTGCACTATCTATCTCGCACACGACAGAACATGGGCGGCGGTGCATACGGCGGCGCTCATACACGCTGTCATACAGTACAAGCCTCAAGTTCAATGTGAAACTCGGGCATTGAGGCCAGAGCAGCTGTTACTGCCAACAGCTAACTCTCTTTTCTTTCTTTCTTCTTCTCGCTTTCCTTCTCCCTTGCACACACTCCCATACAAATGCTTCCCCACCCTCATTCTCATTCTACTCTTTCACTTGTTTCTTTTCTCCCTGCTCCATTTTTTTTTTTTTCCTTTTTTCTGTACTGCCACCCCTCGGCCCACATCGGCCCACTTCTGGGCGGCGTGCCACCGTCCCGGCCCCCACCATCACATCTGCTGATGATAAGTTTACTTTCACTCAATTGCCGTTCATTAACGAATAATGATCAGCAGCCCGTTTATTTGCAGTGCCAAGGCAAAAAATTTGACGTCTAATTGTTTACCTCCGTGTGATGTTGCCTTCCCGCCAACACACACACACACACACATTCCTCCGCCCTGTCCCCGTTTGATGATGTCAGCGGTGGATTGTGGGGTTTTTGGTTGGTTGGGTGGGGGGGGCAGCGTATGGCTAAGTGACTGCGAGAGCCCCCAGTAATCCCTCTGTTCAGGATGGGGCCCGCTGGGGCCCAATGAAAGATGTAATAGGATCCCTCTGTATGCCTGCTTCCCCTGCAGGGTTAGAGATTAACACTAGTGTCATATTCGGCCCTGTCTGCCAGAACTGGACCTCTCTGTCACACTCCCTAACAAGCCTGAACATTTCACAGGCTTGAGAGCAAATACCTACGTAGATTATTGCAGTGTTTATTCAGGATTATAATTTTCTTATGCTAAAGTTTCTAGGGACAAGCCTTTTTTTGTACTCAACCCTTAATTATTATTATTAATTATGTTAACTACTTTATGCAAGGACTTAACAATACTCTACAGATTCCAAATTACGTTTCCATTAATTATTTATATTTAAATTGACAGTAAGTGGTGTCAATATCAATGTCAGTAACTTGCACAGATGTACTGAAATATGCAAGGTTTGGGCTTGAACCGTATTTCATGTATTGATATAAGCGAGCAGCCAAAACAGCAACCACCATAACCAAAAGCTTCCCTCCTGTGTCTTAGTTATTTTTCCAGGTCTGCCTTCTCTGCCAGAGAGCAGAGGGCCTACAGCATCATTTCCTTTAGGCTGATGACGTCTGTGGAAAAACAGAACAACAGGAGAAGCAAAGGCGGTGGTTGATGGCAGCCGATGCTGTGTCAAACCCCGGAGAGAAACAGCGACTTTCCCCAATGTCACGTCACAAGACTGAATACACAGGGTGGATTATCACGACGTTTAAAGTGTCAGTCAGCCAGGGTTTGTGTGAGGGCTTGCAGTTCCATATTTTAGATGCCACTTGTTTGAGTGAAAAAAACACACATTCGCAGACGCAGGCATGAAGAGAAATTAAAAAAAATGAGATACAAGACTGCCAACACTTGCTGCCAACAGTTCTGGAGCCACTGAAACAGCCAGCTTTGACCAGTTTCAGTGGCAGCAGTGACAGAGAGAGGGAGAGCTGTGGCTTCTGAGTAGAAACCCAGTCTGCTGCAGTTTGGCAAACCCCTGAACCTTTACAGTGTGAGTGTGTGTGTGTGCTTGCTAGGGAGTGTGCGCAGTCTCTCCAGTGCTGGAGAGGCTTCAGAGAAAAGAGAAAGTGTGTGTGTGTGTGTGTGTCAGTGCATGGCCACAGTAGTCTGGCAAACCCAACATGCATACGTGCACATAGGGACCTGGTGGTGGGAAAACTCCTCTAACACGTGTGCACGCACGCACACACATACACACACACACACACACACACAGGCATGCACACACAGTCAGGAGTCAGCTGTCTACCCCTGCTTCTCAGCTCATTAAACCAAATCCCAGGGACTGGACTGAAGAATTTAAATGAGAACCCCCCCCCCCCTCCTTTGAAGTTTTGCCCCTTTCAGCTCACCGTGGACGTAGTTGCACTTCTAGCCTCTAGCAGGTACAACACGCCTACTTTGTCAATGCTCCGTGACCCTTCATTCAGTCCTGCGTGTGGCCTCTGCCGCACCTTTGGGCGTCACACCGGCAGCTCGAGCCGACACCGGCGACACTGACGGCCCCTTTCGCCTGGGCTCTGACCTTGGGGAGGGGGAACTTAGGTTTAAACCCTGAAATCGTATATATGTGTAAATCCGACAAAAATCCCCCGCCCAACACTCCCACCCAGCCCATGTTTGCTTGTGCCTTGTAGCTCCAGGTCCCCACGGAAACTGGATAACAGCAGTGTTTAGAGGAGCTTGGGATTCATTTGGGATAACGACCATCCATGGTCTCCTGCAACAGTAACCAGAGATAGAGGGGCGAAAGAGAGAGCAGATTAGAGACTTTCAGTTGAAGGACTTGAGCTAAATGTTTTGCAAAAGTGGCTGGTTTTCTTTTTTACCTCACTGGCACCAACATTAAAACACATACAACTGTAGTGCTTGGTTTTGTGTGTAGAGTGTATTTCATGACCCTTGGGTAACATAAACCTGTTCACGCCTGTTTGTCCAAGTTCAGAAATGAGAGTCAACTGAAAATTCTGTATCCTAAACTTTACCCTGAGAAACAATTAACTGTTCTCTTGTTTTACTTATGTTGTACTGCTATGTGACTCGTGTTAAAGAGATTATAAGGAAATAGGTCAAACGTGTTTATCTGTGTCAATGAAGACTTCCTTGAAGTTTTCATTGTGCTTATCGATTACATTTTGACAGCTGTAAAAGTCATCGAAGAAGACACAAGTGAGCAGTTTTCGCCAGCAGAAATGTAAAAATATTCTCTGTCAGTGTGATTTTTGGATGTAGATATCATGCCTTGACATATTTCAAGATGGCCGTTTGTCACTTTTTTCCATTGTTTCTTGATTTACACAGAAATACTGTAAAACCTCACTGGATAAAGTTCGAGAACAGTCTCTCAAGAACCCACAAGAAGCAGCTGTCTATGTCAGCGAGCAAAGAATCTGCATCTCTATTTGATTTTTTTCACTCCCTCATCTTCCTCTGCCGTGAACTTCACAAGACATCCCTTCCCCCTCCCTCACACGTGACCTCCGACCCAACCCTGATTCTTCCTTTTTCTCCGTTTGCCAAAAAGTTTTTGGAAGAGGCCATCCCTGGCTGTTTCTCTATGGAATATCCGAGCCCCTCAACCCCCCTCAGCCAGGCATCATCCAGCGGCCCTCGCTCTCTGTATCAGCTTTTTGTCAGGGATTTGCCTCCTCAATCCCACAAATCAACAGAGGATAGATGCCTATTGTGCCTAATCAAAGCACTTCCTCCTGGGGTAATCCCTCAATTTGAGCAGGAAGAAAAGCCCAGTGAAGGGGGGAATGTTCTGGATCAATCCTATGAAGGGCCCATATTATACACTCTCATTTAGATTTCACCAAAGAGACACAGCCAGCCAGCGTTCTTAAACCCCACTACCCTCCCCTCCAACCACCTCCGACTGCTCTCCTTTTCTGTTTGTGTTTATCTTTATTTTACTCCCCTTTCTTTCTTCATTAATCTGTTTTTCCTTTGGTGTTATTGTCAGCGAGTGTCCTGGCGTGCCGGCTGGTTAGCACGTGGCGGCTCTTTCAGCGCTGCTTGTTTACCGGAGGAAGGTTGAGGATGATTGACTTGTCGCTGGTGAAAGCTTGTTCGTACAGTGGATGTAGGATGACAGGGAGCATCAACCCAGATGTTTCAGTCAGCCTGCACACAAAGGCCTAGCCAGCTTTCGTCTAGGAGGTGGAGATGTAAAGACATTTGTCAGGTTAGCTTCATTGGGAACTTAACATCAGTCATTTTGGTCATTTATGCTCCGATAAGTAGGAAATATTGTTGGATTGCTTCCATTTTTGGTGGATGTTTACTCCCTTTCTCAACCAGTGAAAGCTTGGGGATCACATGAAGGATTTTTTCCCCATTTATTATAAAGCCAATATAAGGAAAATGTTGTGGCCTGAAATCCTTCAATCAATAATTCAAAACCTTAGATGATTCTTTTCCCAGTAGCACAATCAACAAGATGCAACAATCTCAAGATGACTCAAACATTGATAGAGGATTTGCAGTTAACCAGATCTGTCAATCAAGTCTAGCACCATCATTGGCATCCAGTAGAAAGGCTGTTGTAATAATTGCTACATACACAAGACTAGATAAAGGGAACACATCTGAGAGAAGATGGGTTCAGGGTGGATTTTTAGATAAATTCAAACTGTCGTTAAAGGGTTATCGGTGGGTGGGTATAGCTGTGCTCATGTTCCCACTCGAAGGTGGGGTGAAAAGCCATACTGTCGTAAAGAGAGACTAGACGCGGTAATTGTGCAAATGGGGATATCTGCGCATATTTTCGGACAGTTGGAATTGATTGCTTTCGCTCGGTTGTACTCACGAAAAATTACAAAAGTAGTTATAAAGTGTAAAGAATGAAAATAGAGAGAAGAAAAGTTTAAATCCTGCTGTCTTCCTCACCCATGCCCAGCTGGCCAGTCGCTGCGTGAAGTGGCCGCAAATGTTTGTCAGTTTCGGAGAGTTAAAAAAGTTGTTGGACGCAGCACTTTGGTTGAAGCAGATCGCCTAAGCTGGGATTCAGTCAGGAAACAGCCCTGTCTTAAAACAATGCATTTTGGAATTTGTCATTTTGGAATAAACCGTTAAAAACGAGGCACAGCACTTTCTTAAGTGAGAAATGTATTCATAAAATTGGCTTTTTTTTTTTTTTTTTTTTTTACTGCAGTGAAGTCTCTCATACTGTACTGTGTCACTGGTTGGAAGTGCTGCCAACACCTCTATAATAAAACACATAAAAATACGGCTATTTTTGTTCTCAGAGTAGGCGCTGCAACCTTGTCCAGCTCTCAGACTTTCTTAATAAGTTGCTATGTCTAGACACCAACAGATGTTCCTGTTGTGTCTGTTAGATCTTTAAGTAGTTGTTGTGTTGAGTCTTAAAGACAGCTGCTGTTGGTTTCTTTGCCATGTCTGTCTTGAGAAAAGATCCCTGTACTCAGTTGGACTGACTAGGATAAATAAAGACTGAAAAAAGTTACAACAATATAATCCTAACACTCCACCTCTCCCTTGACTTATTACTGCCTCTAATGCTCATATAATGACAAATTTCTCTCTTTTTTTGACATCTTTGATGTTGAAGTCCCAGTGGAACGTCTCTTTTCTCCACTGATTCATTGATGCCGTGTAACCCAAACTCAGGTTTTTGTACATGGGAGCTGAATCAATAGATGTCATTGAACAAAGCTGACAGAACATGACCTTTACCGGAGTTCTGAGGTTACTGTTCTCAAGCGGAGGAAGTCAAAATAGATGAGTGGATTAAGTGAGAGCCCGCGTCCCTGGAGACTCATTAGAATGGGAGAGGAATAAGGAGACGGAGAGAGAAAAGGACCGATCCCAGCTGGACCGACTTCCCGTCATATCTGACCTCATCACCAGAAAAGACTTCACGGACGTCCATCTGGTCAGGTAACCAGACCAGACAGCAGAAGAAGCTGCACTCCGTGCAGCAAAATCATCAGTGCTAATATAAGTGTGAAAGCACTTTTTTACATTAGTTCACTCCAGTCAACACATTGGGTGCAAAATATTCTGTAATTTAAAGTAATTCATTTACAATGATACAAAACAACGAAAAGCCGCAAATCCTCACAGCTGAAGCTGGAACCAGGCACTTCTGCTTCATAAAATAACTATCAAAATTGTGGGTGATTGATTTTCTTTTGATTGATAAATCAATAATAATTTACTACAACTGAGACCCAATGAGAAGCTAAATGGGAGTTTGTCATGTTGTTGATTTTTCTTTTCTTAAAAGTGCTATGCACAACAAATGTTCTGAAAATTATATATTAACACATTTAACTTCAATTGTTTCTGAACATGCGTGGTCTTCACACAGCTGTATACTGTATAACCACATTAGCCACTGAGCAGCTTTACCGTTGGTGCTCAGGGGCACTTCAGCAGTGACTTTGCTTTCTATATATTCAAAGACAGACAGACTGAGAGTACAAACGTGTATCTTTGTCCATCTTCAGTGTGCAGCAGTGGTCCAGTGTAAGATGGCAGCCATGTGTGGCCCAGATTGTGATGATGTGATGGATGATGTGAGTAATTCTCATTAACTGGGAAATGGCACATTAACATTTATTACTTTTGAAAGAGCCATGATTACCTGCGTTTGCATTGGTTGAACACAGCCCTGTGGGCAGGCACTTTAATTCCCAGATTACGCTATCCTCATATATATGCCTTGTGAAACAGAACACACGACTGCTTTATTTTCCTGCCTGCTGGCACTTACAGTTACTGCTGTAAATTCTTAGTCCAACTCCTCTTCTAACTGCAACTTCCTCAATTTAGATGTGTGTTTTTCCCTGCAACCGAATAAGGTCTGAGCCATCGTCTACTTTCCCTCTGTCTACCTCTACACACTATCCTCTCCTCTAGTTAGTATGGCTCTTTCTGCTCTCTGGGGCCCACAAGTGTCCCAATCCCTTCCTCCGTCCTCGGTTTCTAACCTAGATCAAATGTTAGGCTTTAAAAAGCTAAAGTTTGATGTGGATGAGCAACTGCCTATGAAACACTTTAATCCGCAATGCTGTAATGTATTTAATTTCACACCCTCTGATGGTGTTGCCCCTTCTTAGGATTACCCAAGGGAAGAAGGGGGTGGGAGCACGAGGGCATGGTGGGAGAGGAGGGGGGCAGTCACTGAAGCCCTTCGTAGGAGAGAACAAGACTTAAGAAAGACAGAAACAGAGAGAGAGAGAGAGAGGCAATCAAGAGCTGTGCAAGGAGAGGTGGGGAGTGAGAGTAAACAACAGGAAAAAGATGCAAGAAAGAATATACAGAGACAAAAAAAAAAAAATCATATGTAGGCAGAGAAAAGAGGGAGAGTGAGGACGAAAAGAGTGATAAGTGAGGGGAAAAAAAGCATTTCTAAAACCGGGGAGAAATCTCGCCACGGAGCTGGCTTCACAGAGAAAAAGAAGAATGCCACTTTACAATTTGGAATGCTTGTATTCAAATAGGAGGTCGGAGCTTTGGAGCCCGAAGAATGCAGCTATATCTGCATTGTCACATCCCCCCTGCTTGGATAAGGGGAAAAGACACCCTGGCAAATCCCATTGTAGAGCTTGGGAGCTTCATAAAAGTTAAGGAGCGATGGATATAGTCTTGGCCCCCTTATGAGATGAGGATCTATCTGGCCTGGCTTCGGAAGCCCTAGACGCATACGCAGGGATATTGGAGGCAATAATTCCCCGGGACGGGAGCACACACAGGCTCCTTTATATCGCCCCCTAATATCCAATTTACGGGCTCAGGCCCTCCGCCAGAGCAGCCCCCGAGAACTTAGAATGCACAAACGCCAGCGTGAGATGGAATTAGGGCCAAGTTCTCTTTTCTTCTGTTTGCCAAAAGTTTGAGGCTTACAGAAATATGAAACTGTTTTTCTCTCTCTCCCCCCTCTCCTTCCCTTCCTCCCTTCCCTCCCCTCTCCCCTCCTCCTCCCCCTCTTCTGTCCGTTAACCCAATTCATCCATTAAATAGACAAGGAACTGAAAGCAATAAATAATTTGGGCCTGGGATGGAAAATGACTTGATGTTGTGTGGTTTTGGTTAATATACGGAGAGTTTTTCCAACACAGTGAGTAAGAAATGTTGTAAACAAGCATCACTGATTGGAAAATAAGACACAGTTGTTAAATATATTTGGTTTTCTTAGAAATTTGTCAGGCTGAGGGTATTATGGCCTTGCCTAAGTCTGTAAATAAAGGATGTTTGATTATTTGGAGGAAAACTACAGAGGGGTAAGGGGAGTCTATCATGCTTAGATGAGTGGGGATTTATTTAGGTTTTGGGTGAAAAAGTAAAAGTTAGAAAGTGTATACATGCTTAAGAGGCGTGATATTCCCCCTCTGCTGATCTCCTTATCCTCTCCTTAGCCTCCCTAAGCGGTATGTGGTACACACACACACACACACACACACACACACACACACACACACAGACACACACAGTGACTTCCCCTCCGCTATTGCTGGATGAATCTCCCGTGAACCTTGCCAGCCTCCCTTGCCTGTGGATGTATTTACTCATAACAAGGGCTTAGGCCAATAAGAATATATGGTGATTTATACTGTGACCAGCAGAGGATTGTGTTGCCCTGATGCTTTAAGTATTTTACACTTTGCTAAACTCTCTGACACCTCCATGGATAAAATCCCCCATTTGTACCAACCCCTTCTCCGCCTGCTTGCAACTCTGCACAAAGCAACAACAAAACAAAACTGTGATTGAACCTCGAAGCAACAAGGAGGCGAGAGCTGGTTCATAAAACTCCTCACACCACTTTTAGGGTCAGATATACAGCAAATAATGATGCATCTGCCCCATTAGACCCCTATTTTATATAAAATGATAAACAACACAACTACTGTATGACAGAGCAGTAATGAGAGACTGTCCTCTCATTACGTTATACGCCCTCTAGCGGCTGAAGTCCTGTCCGTTGGGAGCAAAGGAGGAAGTCAGATGGCGTTATTACAGAGCGACAGACTCACAGAACGAGGAGGTTGGGGTGGATGGATGGTCAACAAAACTTCAGACTTAAACACTGTAGAGCGTTGTTCGAGCGTTGTTCGCTCACAGAGCAACATTCAGTCAACATTGGTTTGTTTTAAATATGACCATAACAAAGTAGTGATTTAAACCCAAACCACGATCTTTTCCTATAAACTAGTTGCACCTTATTTTTTGAAGTGACCTGTCCCTCCGATAGATAAATCAATGATTAAAATAATCATTAGTTGCCACAAAATATGAATATATTGCCTTAACATCTTTGCTACGCTACATATTATTTATTAAATACAATAATACTTTGATAATTTCCTAAGAAACACAAGCCCCTTTTTTAAACTTGAATTCACCTGAAATTCATCATCTAATACCTTTTTTATAAAGTAATGAGATAGAGGCAAATAGTTTTATGCTTCTTTTTTTCTTTTCCGCTATAATTTATATTGTAAGACAAAGTGTTAGGCAAGCTGTTTCTACAAGGCTAATGATTAATTTTGTGACAAACTCTTCATATTTAATCTCTGACTTGAAACCGAGAAGTAACTTCAGGCAACCTCTCATGCTCCGGCTATTCATCTCCATCGAAACCTGTCTCTGTCTTAATTTACCAGGTCATTCTGGCCAAACTCTCCAAATGGCATCGCATTTGAGAACCCGATGCTGATATCATCCATCTACCTTTCTCGAAAGGTCAAGCAGAGTGTGCTCGAGTCATAAAAATCCCCCATCTCATTATTTGAGCATTTCTCTGGCCGGTGGCAGGGGTGCAGTGCAGTGGAAATGGAATGATATATCGGAGCTGGTCAATAGTCGATCTATAATGACTGTGTTGTTGGGCTTTCACTTTAGAATAATTTATATCCTCGCTGATCAATAACTAATCTTGGGCATAGTCAGCGCTGAAATAAAGAGGAGAATGATGATGGCAGGGGGAGAGGCTCTGCTGGAATGTGTGGGAAACTGATGCGTCCACACACACACACACACACACACACACACACACACACACACACACACACACACACACACACACACACACACACCGGCACGTACGCAGGTCTCTGCTCTACCCAGGCATAAAGTAGATCATCACAAAGCCTAAAAAGTTTGGGCCGAAGTGTACTTTTTGGAGGGAAATAATTGATTTTGTGTAATACTACAGTATAATAGTTCTGATTTAATTAGTTTAATAGAAATGGGGTTCTCATTACTTTTGTGCGCCTTTGTCTGCAAGTGTGTGTGTGCGACCATTCAGACATCTGTACATTTTCTCATGTGCAGACGTGCAAGTGCATGAGTGTGTAAATCTCAGAGCGTTTCTGTGTGTTTATGAGTCTTTTACATTTTACACCTGTGTGTGTGTGTGTGTGTGTGTGTGTGTGTGTGTGTGTGTGTGTGTGTGTGTGTGTGTGTGTTGGCCTGTGGAGCTGAGGGGGCTGAACCCTCTGCCCTCAGATTAGCCCCTGGTTGATAGGATTAGGCTCTAATGACTGGGACTTGGAAGACAAAGGGAGTTTCTGCAAAGAGGCTTAGATATGGAAGAATTAGCAGCAACCTTCCATTGCTCTTTCTTTCTCTCTTTCTTGTTTTTCTCCTGCCTTGTTCACCCCTTCTCTCCCTCTCCTGCTTTCTTTATGACCTTTCCTCTCATTGTCTCTTGCATACACATTGTTTCTGGATCTCTTGTAACACTCTAATGCTTTATTTTAACTGTTTCCTTCTGGTCATCTGACAAGTTTGTGTATTTACTCACATATCAAAGTGTTAGAAATACAGCAAACATTCCCAAAGTCTGAGAAGACTGGTCATAAAGGCACAAACTTCATCAGTCTTCACATTGAAAGTCTAAAAATCACCTTTCAGATTTCAGAAAATAGCTGACCCTGTACCACATCGCTGTGCCTGCTAGCAGTCTGGGTTTTATTGGCATTTATTCAATATCCACACCAGTTTTGGTTTTACAAATTTGAGCCGGCATCTAAATTCATTTTTCTCTATATAATTTGTACATTAATGTCTGAGTTTATTACATGACTGAGCAGGCGAGTCCTGGGAGATTCTCATATTCACTCCAGAAAAACTATCCAAATTTGAGTTTTCACTGGGAAAAAAATCAAACATCTTGAAGCTCTTCGATACGATTCAGTTCCGTCAAATCACCTTCAATACCGAACAGTGCTGCAGTGCCAGTAGGTCTGGGTTTTTCGATAGCCGGCCTTATTAGCCTGTATGCTAAATGGTCTGATGCCCAAAGGCCCTGCTCAGGTTCTAATTGCCCTGGTCTCAGATGCTCTTCGAGAGCGAGCACCAGCCGAGACGCAACACAACAACGGCAAAAGAGAGGGATTTAAGAGATTTTCTGCCAGCTTACGTAAGAAGAGAGGAGCGCGGCTCCTTTTGGTTGGAGCTGAGAGGCTGCATGTGTGTTTATGTCTGCGAAGATAAAACCATTGGTGGATGAAACCATTAGAAGAGTATTGCTCAATAAGCCTTGGTATTTTAATTTGGAGCAGAGTGTGTGTGTGGGTGTTGTGTTTTGGAGAGTCTTGTGCAAGGCCGTGTTAGTGATGCCCGTGAAGAGGAGAAACAGCGAGGGGAGAACGACGGAGGAGCCCAAAATACAGGAGGGCGGGGTGGACGTCGAGATTTGTTTGGGAAGTCATGTATGGTGGTGTGAGTCCAAGGGCCGAGTGTTGGTTTACTGAGCCCCAGCTGGGCTCTAATCCGGCTGACTTTCATAAACCTGACTGGGCAGAGCAGGCAAAAGCACTGGCATTAGCACGAAGGAAGCACTGTGAGGTTGTCCACAAGCCAATCTCCTGTCAGTCTTAATCCAGTTATTGAGCTGTTTATGTAGTTTATTTAGTTTCTTGCCAAAGTCATGGCCTTAAGTTCATCATTTAAAAGAAAATACAGTAAAGGGTCCTATCTGCATAAGTGTTATAGTTGTATAAGCCAAGGATTTAAGTGACCTACTATTCTTTAAAAACCACTGGATGTTTAATTAAGCACTTTTAGTTACTCTGTAGTCTCCTTTTCTTATGTCATTTTGAGGTAAAACTGTCCCAAATATTTCTGTAAAAGTAATAAAACTCACACAATAAGTGACTAATTAGCAGACTAATTTGGCTTGATGTGTTAATACTTCACTTTGATTCTCAGTAAAAAGTTCAAAGCCAGGACGTGGAGGTGGGATCTGTGAACCAGCCTCAGCGCACATGTCTGAGGCTGCCGCATGCAGAAATCCTCAAAGCCAAATCAACTGCGTTTACAGTGTAATAACGGTGACATCATGCAGTTTTCCTAACTATCCCCTGAGTTATGTTGAGTCCAATTTGCCCTAAAATGCTTACATACATACACACAAGCACACACACAACAGTCGAGTATATGAACATGCACACACACACACAATTCTCCCCTGCGTTGTACACTCGCAGCCTGTTGGCTTTTATCTTGCGCTGGGCAGTAGATGAGGACCATATGCAGCCTCAGTGCAATTATAGTGTGGTGAATTGGTAGAACAACAAGAGGGCGTTTTAACGGAGCAGTAAATGCAGGTAAGGGCCTTTATTAAGCCAGATCAGGTTGCACTGATGTTGTCAGCCGGAGACTGGCTCTCAGACAGGCCGCGGGTGTGTTTGTAGGGGTGTGTGTGTGTGTGTGTGTGTGTGTATATGTTTGCATGCAGCCATACTTCATGTGCATTTCACAATAGATATGTAGCTGTCGGAAAATCAGAGGAGACATTTACCTGTGTTACTGACAGGAGCTTTTGAGTTCACGGGGACCAACAATGTGAGTTTCGGCAGGAGCCAGTGTCACGAGCGCACACAATTTACCTGTCTGAAGGTCTGAGGGAAATTCGTTGTGATCTGTAATGGTTTTGGACACGTCAACCCACCAGACTCTTTTTTTCTTTCCTTTTTTTTTGCCTGATAGGTGAAAGGTCAATCTCTAAAATGTTTATGTGCAGCCCTGTGATGTTGACTCCCTCGGGAGACTCCGATTAACCCACCCTGCTGCTCAATCACTGGTAGGTTTTGTATTTCCACAGATAGGAAAAAAACAAGACATTACGGGCAGAGGTCAAAAATGATTTGCAAATAATTCTAGCACTTACTCTAACTAGATTTGTATCACAGATGGACAGTGACAGAAGTACTCAGATCCTTTACTTATTTAAAAGTCCTGCATGCAAAAATGTACTAAGTAAAAGGACTCATTATGCAGAATTTTTTATTTTTTTATTTTTTGAGTTTTTTATTATTATATATTTACATATATTATATTGCTGGATTGTTATTATTGATGCATTAACGGGTAGCTGGCCGAGGTAAGCTACTTTATATGCTGTTGGGTAATTTAATCTATAAAAATGAATATTTGAATATTTTATTTGTTTATCACATAATACATATTTGTATGTAAAATCTGAACCTGCAAAGTTACTAGTAACTAAAGCTGATAAATGTATGTAGTAGATTAAAAAGTACAATATGGATACAAATGGATATTCTTAAAGAAAATAAGTATATAATAAAACTACCTCAAAATTGTACTTAAGTACTGTACTAAAAGTTACTTTCCACCACTCCAGATGGTTGGAGTTGACTACGTGATGTTGTGTGAGTCTGATTTATTTCTAATGTCTTATTTCACTGAGTAACGGTGTGAGTTGTCCTGATGTAGTTAACCTTCTCATCTTATACCTAAACTAATAAAAAACAAATTATTTGTCAGTACTGTAAAGTAGCCACAGGTTTATGCTCTGTTACCTGCCAACTTCTGTATCAGTCTATGGGTCCTATGCTGTTAGATTACGACACTTCATATGTGGAGTAAATTAGATTTTAGGTTATATTCCAGGATTTGGTGAAAATAACAGGAACTGGGGAGTTAAACCCCTGCTGCAGTGGAAGCTCTGGTGGTTTGGTGGTGAGGAGCAAATCCAGGCACAATGTAATCACTGCTAACATGTCAATCCAGACTGATTAACTCTGTCACTGTTTCTGGATGGAAATTGTGTTTTTTTCCCATTCGGAAAGCACGAGTGGTCAGCCGCAGCTGCTCTGTTCCTCTCTTTGTTGAATTACAGCCGTATTTAGAGTCTGCTTTCCAGTTCAGTTATGTTTATTCAGAAATTACTAATCTAAACTAAATTGATGTTATATAAATTGTGATGAGTGATTACCTCATATCACCAAAAGTTTTCAAGGATGCAGAAAAATCGAATCTAATTATTGTTTTGTTTTTTTAAGATTAAAAAATCGAGTTGCAGATTTTGAAGTCAAATAATGAAAGTCACCAAAGATAAAGCTACAAAGTTGTTATTGACAGCATGTAAAATACAAAAGCGTTTTCAAAAACTATGCAATTCCATCTAGATTATTTTGATGACCTCCGGAAGAGTTTAGAAAAATACCATTTCCATTGTAAACAGTATTTATGTAGATATTTACTTGATGTAACTTTTAAAGCATATTGTGTATGTGTATAAAAGTAATAAAAACAAATCACTCGACATAGACAAAAGATGCCAGGCACTGATTAACAAGTGATTGGCAAACTGTAACATGCAGGTAACATTAAAGCGTCATAAAAGACTGAACTTTAACATTCTTTTGAAAACACACAACACATTGACTATCTCGAATGAGACTTTTAATTTTTGATTTAAATAAACAACATATAAAGAAAAAGTACACCCACTCTTATAGCAGTTTATGATAAAGCTTGCAGGCAATTCTATACCCTATAATTCAGGGTATTTTAATGACGATGTAATGACTTTTAATTTCCCCCCAGAGTCGATGCCGTATATGGCTCTAGGAATAGAAATACTCAAATTTGCAGGTTCTGCCTGCATTCAGAAACTCAAGGACGAAGCAAAAAAGTGAGAGGGAAGAATAATTATCTGAGGCAGGTGTGGTATAATGTGTGATAAACAGAGGAGGAAAGAAAGAGCGACAGAACAAAGGGTATAAAGATAGAAGTGTCAAACATTAGCGTGTGCCAAGTCGTCTGTTGTTGTCTTTTGATGGTTATGACACTTGTGATAATTAACAAAAGCTAAGTGGAATAAATTTACAACAAATCACGTTACCTTGATTCTTTGACAGTTTGCCTGTGGGTTTAGAAGAACTTTTCACAGAAAACAAGTTTGCTTCTCATTGTTAGAAAAGCCTTGGTGGATGTTTTATTTTTTTTGTTGTTACACGCGAGTAGAACAATTGCTTCCATTTATTGCAACAAAGCCACAGTTAGTGCACAGCAGCACCAGCCTTCTGTACTTCACCGTACCTCTGACATTTGTTGTTATGACAGGAATTTATGCTTTGAAAGCTTCTTTATTGGGATCCCGCAGGGTCGTACAGTATACGAGGGATCTTAGATGATGTGACCGCTGACCTCTTTATGAACTTCGGTAGAGATAACTTTGTTTAGGAGAGATGGCTGTAGGTTCACTAGCAACCGCTGCAGTTAATCAGTATGTTTGGTAATCTGATTCACTGCTGCCAGGATGGACGGGTGCCCCTTTGCTGAACTAGTGTTCAAGTATCTGACCTGATATGTGTGTATATATATATATATATATATATAGTAACTATCACCAAACCTGTCTTCTATCGTAGGCATATTATCAGGGTGTCTTATTTCTCTCACAGGCAGATACTGAAAGACAAACCTAAAATGTAGTATATGTTTCTATATGTTTAGGTGAAGTCCTTAGATTTTAAGATTCTGCTGTTGGTTTTCAAGTCAGTAGCAGACTTTTGCCTGAATACTTGTCAGATGGGGTTACCTACAGTCCTCTGGCAGTGGACTTTTAGTTACTCCCCAAGCCGGGAGTGAGACCGGTGAGGAGGCAGCGTTAGTTTGTGGTGCACACCTTTTTGTAAACTGATATTTTAGTGCTGCGTCTCTCTCTTTTTTAGTTTTGTTGATTTAACATCACGAGAAGCAGGACGTTAAGTTCCACACAGCTACAAAAATGTCAAGGGTGACGAGAGAAAGTCTGAGTCTTATTTCTATTGCGGCCCCAAATTATACACCTTTTATTACCTGTTATCTAATATATTTCACTTGATTTTATCGCTCTTACTTTGGATATTGTTTCTGTTATTGAAGTTTATATTATTGCTTTATTCCGATTACCATTTTCATGTTGTATCGACTGTATTCATTTGATGTTTTTCGCAGTTATATGTGGAAAAACCTTTTACAAATTAAAAAAGCTTGTCAAAGTTTAATTTGCACTTAAATAAGAAATAAATGAATTAGCCATTATTTTTTCACAACAGGGTGACTTAATCAAAGAGGTCTAGCTTTTTATCACCTTCATTCACATACTATATGAGTACTGCACAGTGGTTTTGTGGTGTGTGAGTGTGTGTGTTATAACTGTACTTTCATGGTGACCATGTGTTTACTGCAGGCTGGAAGATACAGATCAGCCACAAGCCAAATGCTGGTCGTGGTTTAGGCTTTTATTCTCTACCAGCCGCTTGGGCAAGAAACCGACCATCATCATGTGGCACAGTTTGGCTGTGAAGCCTGAGAAACACATGAGCATATTTGCTTTTATTTGTATTTTCTTCAAAAACAACATGTAGGGGGTTCTTTAAATAACTTGTTGTCAAAATAAAAGTCATCCTTCTGACCAAAAGTACAGATCCTTTGCATTATGCTGAACACCCAACTTCATGTAACAGTTACTGTATAATTATATTGCGGACAGTGTGTAGAAAACCTATATACATGATACTTAAATTTAAGAAAAAACCTTCATTGTTGTGTTATAGAATATTAATTAAATAGTTTAATACATCAAGTTTTTGTGTGTTGCGATTTAACATTAAATGTCTGTAATTTGAAATATAACTAACCTGAGAAAATAATAAAAATCATCATATTAATGAAAAATAAAATAAAATACAACTCACTATATTTCTGTAGGTTGTAACAGCTGTGTTATTGAGTTGCTGATCTATGAACTTCAGTTAACATATCCTACACAGACTGTATGATACATTTTGAATCAAAGCCTCTCACACGGTTCCCTTATAGTTGATGTTGGCTGTTTCTCTACCGGGGTTTGCTGGTTTATTACCACTAGGCTATGCTGTGCTCCCAGGCCGCTCTCCACTTCAGCCTAAACTCACACTCATCCAGGAAAAGATGAGTCTTCACACCTCCTCTGCAGCCTTCCCTCACTCCTCCCTTCCTATCGCTCTGTTTTTTTTCCCCCTCCTGGTTTTATAGCTCGGCTCCAACACCCAGCTTTTTCCACTTGTTCTCTCCTCATCGTCATCCTTCATCTCTCTGCTTTTGCCCCTCTCATTTTTTCTCACTTTCCCCTCCCTTCCTCTCTCCCTCCCTCTCCTTCTCTCTCTCTAAGGTGCTGATCAATTCACAGTCTCCCTGGTAGGTGTGAGAAACCCCCCTATCCTCACCCATCCCACCCACTGCCACCCCTTACCCCTCCACCCTGAACGGTGCGACTGGTCGACACGTGACGCCCCTTACCCTTCCCTCACCCGAATCCTTCACCCCATGGATTTTTTTTTTTGGGGGGGGGAGATGAGTTCATGTGATGTTGATGATGAAGACAATACTCTACTGTTCTCCCCTTTTTCCCTCCGTCGTCCTCTTTCCACTCCGTCCTCTCTCAGCAAAAGTGTCTGCGACACCATTAGCACACCTGAAATAATAGCGCCGGTGACAAATGCTGCTGGAAGGGGAGGGCGAGAGACACTGAGAGGGAAGGAGAAAGAGAGAGAGAGAGAGAGAGGGAGGTGTGTGTGATAGAGTGATGAGCTCTATCTATCTGTGGGGTTAATTCAGACTCAGCAGCCTTTCAGAGTAAAAGTGGAGCTGCTGACCCGGTGGCTGGTGGCACGATGTGAAAATTGACTGGCAGCATTCAGCACAGCTATAATTACAGACCTCTGCTGTGTGTGTGTGTGTGTGTGTGTGTGCTTGGATGTACACATTTATACTTTATATATGTGTGCATCTAATTTCACACAATTCTCACCATATAGGAAAGCAGCTGCTTGTCACATATGTATGTGTAGGTGTGATGCAGTTGTGTCAGTGTGACTGTGACGTCCAACCAGCTCTTGTATCTGTCCAGGTTCAGTCGTTTGCAGTTCTTTATCATTAATTCACATGTTCACATTAATGCAACACCTACGTAGCAACTGTTCAGAGAGAGGGAGAGCAGCAGTTTTCTTACTTTTAGACTGCAACAGAGCTAAATTAAGCTCTTTTTTTATATTTAAAACACATAGATACCAGTTATAGTTTTACACATAGGGACATGTAGAGAGAGATGCTCTTTAAAAAGCTGCTGAGTGTAGTTTAATTTATGCACCGAACTTGATCTAAGGTTTGAGTCCTTAATGCTCACATCTTTTAAGTTTATGATTTTATTTGGCATTTGTTTATGATTGCAGATCAATAAAAGCTCAAAGGTCATTTCTAGCTTAAATGATGTCACTTTCAGAGTAAATGCAGCCATAGACATGAGCAAATAAAAACAAACCCATAAGTAGACACTCTGGACATTTGCAATAAAAAGGCAACACACCAAAAGACAATTAGACTGTTATACATTTTATTTGCATGTTAAATTATTCACATGAACAAAGATCAAGAGAAATCTAACAATTTCTTTATATGTTCAAACAGTATATTCTGCATTTAGTGCAGCATGCTGAAGAAGATAAAAATGTAATAGAAGTACACAAAAAAGTTTGAAGTGGATTTATATTGCAGGTGGTTAAACTTTTGCTTTTTATCTTAATTATCTGACTCTTCCTCTGCCTTTCTGCATTTCATGTAATTTCCAACAGCTCCGGTAGAAGGCGCAAATGATTAAGCATTAATGTGTGTGAGAGGCGAGAGCTGCTCAGATTAACATTTGGGCCAAACTGCAGGATCCAAGGGAAGTGAAAACTCCCAGAGGAAAGAGTTACCCCTGATAAAAACTGTAACCGATTTCATGGTTTAAAATTAATATGGCGATACATTATTTTATTGCCTTTATACCAAAGCTGTGATTTTAAACTTACCACGAGCCATAGTATTTACCAGGATGTAGTCCATGTAATTATACTCCCGAGATATGCCATTATTTAAAAAAAAAAAGAAGAAACCTCTTAAAAATCCCATCCCATCATTCTGTTACAATAATTTGAGACTTTCTGTGTATTAAAATATTTTAAACCGTTACTACACTTTCATAAATTAGTAACAATTTGTAAATAATGATGGAGAATCGGGGAATAATACGTGCCTTTATCTTAGAACTGGATGCCACCTCGCGTTATAGCTCATTACACTAACTTTTTGAAATAAATCTCCGAGGCAAGAGAAATCATCTGCGTGCACAAAGCCGAGCGCCTCGTTTCTGACTGAATAATTTCAGCTCACAGCGCCTAAACGCACCCTAATGAATCCGGCTGCACACTCTGACAGGCGATAATATAGGCCTACTGGTAGTTTCATATAATTAGATAAGCTGTGAAAACTTTGCAGCAGGTCTCTCCTGTCTGCCTGTGTGCTGCAGCAGTGACACAAAGCAGAGAGACTTAGTGGCCTTTTGCAGATCCCAACACGTTTGGGGCGCAGAGCTGCGGGGCTGCAGAAAGTTTGACCTCAGTTTGACTCCTCGGGCTGCCGGTGGCTCCACGTTTTCTCCAAAGAGCCGCAGACGAGCAGAGACACAGGGCTCGGACCTGCAGTTGTTTCCATGTATTTTACTAAAAACTGCACGTATTAAAATTAATGTTCAAAGGTGCATTATTTATCACAACATTCTCTGAGCTAAAAATAACTGGCGGTGACTTAAAATAGTAATCTGTGACACAGGGAGGAATACGCATCTTGGAGGGTGGATTTCTGCACGTTGCGTGTGTTTTTATTAACTAACATAAAGGCTGCAACTTCTCTTTGTCTCCGAACAGCACCGAGTCACGGCGCACAGGCCGTCTAATAACACCTCCATTTGTTTCGGCAGCCAAACATGCTGTCAATTTACATTCAGCCGTTGGAAAGTAATACCTGCTGATTTTATTGAAACGACTCAAAGCATTACCGTCATCGCAAAGCGGATTAAACAGAAATGACGGTATTTGCCCCCCTGCTCTCCTTCAGGATGCCAAAATGCGCTGACCCTCACGAAAGAGCAACTCCAGGAGAGAAAGTGGAGTTCCAGTTTGCTTTTATAGACGCTAATTGAAGTAGCTTAATTGCTTTATAATGCCATTGCAGTTATTTTACAGTGGCCAGCCGCTGATGTTGTCTCCTTTCATGTTAATTTAGCTGTAGCTTTTTCTCAATGACCCTCTAAAATTTAGTGTGCCTTGTGGTGTCGTGAGCTATATAATCCTGTTTGCCTTTCACTCTACCCACACGTTGAGCTGAAAGTGGATTTAAACAGCAGCTTCTTTAATTAAAAATAACTTCCCTTCAAGAAAATATCTCACAATAATACGCTTTTTGAATTATTTAATGTGCCGTAAAAATAAAAATAAAAAAGAATGAGAGAAGGAGAGCTTCTACTCACCCATAAATAATTGAATTAACAAACAGGACGAGCACAAGTCAACCCATTTTATTATTTGATCCGGTATCTCTGTGCGTAAAAGTCCGTGCGTCCTGCGCGGCTTCGCGGCTTCTCTGCTCTCCGCGCCCCGGAGCCTCGCCGGTCGGACTGCAGGAGGCTTTGATCGTCAGTTCATGCCTGTAAATTTGTCCCATCGGATCCCACCGCTCGGGTTTTACCGCAGGAATCACCGCCGAATGTGTGAAGCCGCATTATCATGTTATGACACCATTTCTGGCACCGGGGGCAGATGATCGATGACTGGACTCACTGCACGGAGAAAAAAAAAAAAAAAAAAAAAACTTCAAGCAGGCTGTCACCGAGCAGCAACACCTTATGAGCATAATCAGTAGATAATGTGGCTCTTTTACACACTCTCCGTTCATGTGTGATGGTCTGAGAAATAAATGAAAAGTTGGGTATCTAGTCGGTGGAAAACAACCACAAAAATAAACCAAAATCTGTTAGAATTTGTAGAAATCTTCTCTTAAAACTAATCCTGCCCATGTAACTTATCCCGTTTTTATATTACTTCATATGCCATGAAATATATCCTAAATATTTAATGCAGATTTTGAGGAAGTTAAACTCTTTTCTTAATTAAAACAAAAAAAAAAAAAAAAAAACTTGATATGAATGAACTTGAATGAAATAAGATTTGCACGCCTTTATATACCGGCGAGGAATCAAATATAACGAGATAACGTAGCAACTTCAAACTATTTTGTTAATTTACATCCACACATTACTCAGTGATATCATTGCTTTTCTTTAAAATTACTCGAGAATCCAAGTTCCCCCTTTCATAAATTAAAACTCATCAATATTTGACCAAACTTTTACAATCTCTGCACTCCAGACGGTGAAAGTCAAGTGAACGGTTCATTAGAAAGAGACAAAAGTTGATTGATTAACTTCTCTTGAGGGAAGAAAGTTGACAATATCTTAATCTGAGTGCAGGTCTGTGTGGTTTGGGGAAGTTTAGTCAAAGTGTGAGCGCGTTTAGAAGTAAGTAATTAAGTCAGAGATGTGAAGTTTGGTGTATACGTGTGTTAGAGTGTGTGTGTGTGTGTGTGTGTGTGTGTGTGTGTGTGTGTTAGAGAGAGAGAGAGAGAGAGAGAGAGAGAGAGGGAGAGAGAGAGAGAGATGTGTCGTGGTCAAATATTGTGTGTTTTGGTGAATTTACAGCCTGTGGAAGCTGACAGAAAACGCAAAGTGTGTGTTTTCTAGTCGCTGACGATGTTTTGTTTTGCGCCTCCTCGCAAATGTGGCCTAAAACCGATCAATCAGCCCCGGATCGATCATGTGGGGAGCCAATAGGGGGCTCCCATCCCTGAGCCTGTCTGCCATTGGACAGCCCGGGCAGACTGGAGCGACCCATTCAGCGCTGCTGTGGGGGAGAGGGACGGACGACATGTGAACTGTTGTTGAGGCAGAGAAGATGCTTTGAAAAGCTACTGTAACGTGTTAACGACTTATCCCAGAATTCAACGTTCAGACCACAACTCAGTGCCGAGATGTGGAATAATCACACTGCTTCTGCATAGAAAACAATCAATTCTTAAAATCAGATACAAGCAGTGCTCCCAAATAACTTAAAGAAAGTTGTATTTTTTGTTCTTTTTATCTGGAGATGACACTTTTCCAAGCATTTTATATGCTGTGCATTTTCCCTCATTAAATCTTACGTGCTTTACTGGAAACGTGGGAAGGAAACAGGCTGTGTTGCAGTGGATATTGAGCTACAAGAGGAGTAAAACCTGCAGGTCTGGATGTTTACCAGCTACACTGTGGATATCACGCAGACATGATGCTGCCAGTCCACCAGAAGCTTAACCTGACTGCAAAACTACTACAATTAACTAGTTTTAGACCCATAACTTCTTTTTTTGCAATTGAATTAAATGAATGATTGTGAAGTTATATCCAGTTCAAACTTAATCTATAATTCAGACCATGTAGGCTCCTAATAACATAGCTGGCAATGTCTCACATCAGAGTGGAAAGATGGTTCAGTAAGCCGTTAATAAACTGTTTACAAGCAGAGAAGTGGATGTTGGATCCCTCCCGAATTACAGCCGCTTCAGTGTCTGCGAACGGCTCCAGACTGAAGAATAAAGTCAGTTTCTGAGAATGAGACGTGCAGCTGGAGTCCTGGGTGGATATTCTGTGTTTATCCCCCGTGCTTCTCGCAGCTCGCGGTGCGGATTGCCGGGCTCGCAGGGTCCTCCCACCCCCCCTCCTCTCCGCACGACTTGCTGCAGCCCGGTGCGTTGTGTAAGACGCGACCTGTTATGGCCACCACTACTTCCGGGTTTCAGCAGTCTGGTCCAGATCCTCCGCTCCTCCTCAGCTCAACACACACATCCATTGTACACAAACGGGCAGGCGGCTCATGCATACACACGCACTCACACACATACGGACACATACGCACACACACATATACGCACACACGCTCAGCATCGATCGTGGCTCCTTTAAGAAAGCCTAAGCCAGAATTATCACCCCACCTCCTCTTGATCTCCTCTAGACGCTTTTGCATAAGAAAATCAAGCCGGGAGCCGAGAGTGATCAAAGAAAACGAGAGGAGAGCAGCTTCATTTTTTAACTGTGATTGTGACCATTAACATTTAGGTGGTGCCGATCCCGTGGAGACGCGCGTCGGACCATCATTCATCCGGTACTTTTGACAAGCCCTCGCGTTTTTGACTGACAGGCGGAGTGGCAAAAAGCCATGAGAGTCGCCAGTTTTGTTTGAGGGGCTATTTTATTTTCATCCTGGTTTTTTGGAAAAGGAGCCTGGCGCCGCTGCCCCGAGGATAGCCGAGGACCTATTCGCCGCGCCTGGGCTAAACTTGCGCAGAGAGCGGGGGCTGGCTTCACCGTTCCGTGGAAAAAAAAAAGGCATACGGGATTTTGGCTGAGACATCTTCCCATTTATTTGGATTTTCTTTCTTCATTTCGTCTCCACCCTGGCCTCAGAGGGGATTTATCTAAACTGAAAGGACGAACAGGGAGTCAGGAGGGTTATGGCGCAACGGGTACGTAGGGCAATCCCCCCGAAAAAGTTTCTCTAAGTCTGCTGTGCTTGAATGCAATCCTGCACTGTAACGTGGCTTAATGACACACATACCCGCACGGACACACACTCGCAGGCGAAAGTTTCTGTCTTCTTCCTGACACATGGAGGCACATTTTCAATTTTTGGCGTGTTTTGGCACGGTATTACGCACGGCCGCACTCGTTTGCTCCACAAACCGGCCCCACTGATGGACATTGGAAGCGTGATCATATCTCACGTCGGCTGTGTTTTTCAGATTAGTTATGACAGGCCAGTTACTGGAAGCGAACTGGGGGAGGGCACAGAGGCAAAACAAATCTCCACATTTCTCCTCCGACTGTTCCGTCAAGATTCCACATTGATCGGAGTCTTTCGGAACAAAATAAAAATCCCTAATTCACCGGCGTCACACCGCGAAATGTGCTAAAACGTGCAATATTCGCTTAATGCCGGTGAGGCAGTTTTTTTTTCCTTCTTTTTTTTTTTTTAGTAATGAGGTGATGACAAACGCTTTGATTCATCCACTCCAGGACTGCTTCAGGACAGCGGCTGGATCCTCACACGGACAGTACACGGTGTAAAAGCGGAGATGTTAGGAACACACTGGACACATTTAGCTGCTTAGTCTGGCGCTGGAGCTGCACCACGCTGGGGTTTGCACCTCCTCGCCTTTAGGGTCGAAATGCTCAGCTTTAAGTGATAACGCTTTTTACTCTTTCCCGGCACTTGTTTGTCGCTTCTAGAGAGCACAATCAATAATTCAAGCCTCTTTTTAATCCGTTAGAGGAGCAGACCTCGAATAAAGATTTATTTTAGGCGTTTGCGTGGCTGAATCAGCATTTCTGCGTTTTAACTCACCAGCAGAGTGTTTAATAAATGCCAAACAACAGCGTAAAGACGAGACTACATTATTTTTACTCAAAACTGACACGTGGAAAAGTTAGAATATCCAGCTCCGGTTTAACATGGGCTGAAAAACGCGTTTGCTTGAATTTGTTGCACACACTTATCAGCGTGCTTGATGGGCAATGACATTCTGCACAATTATGAGCTTAAAAAATGAGAGAACACTGCAAGTAACAAGTTTAAGACATTTGTTGTCGTACACAGTGAAAAGTGCAGACTGATGGTGGTAAACCTAATTACTACCTGCTTAATGATAATCTTACCTGAGCCTTGTGGCTGTAGTTGAACTTTTTTGTACAAAGTATTTTTGAACACATTGAATAATTCATATTTATTTTATTCATGTCTGACCCACAAGGGTCACTGTGAATAAGCTGAGAGCAAAACTAGTTTTCACTGCAGAATAAATGCTGTAGTTTTCCGGCTGTAAACAGTATCCGGATTAACAAACAACTTTCAGTCTTTAAAACCTGTTCTCTTGAAAATGAGCAAAAAAAAAAAAAAAAAAAAAAAGGAAATTATTTCTCTGGTTTTGCATGTGTTACGAGTGTCAGAAGGCAGCTCAGCTCACAGGAAACCTCTTTGAATTAGGAAAAATAATGAAACATGTCGACTTGTTTTGAAAATGAATGAAACTATTTCGCCCTGTTGGCAATTTTTTTTACTTTACTCTTTTATTTTAGAAGAAAAACAAAACTTTCAGCCTGACTTCTCTCACTTTAAATAACTTTTATAATATATTCCTGGATTGTGGTTTTATAGCAAAGTTATTACCAGAGTTTGACATATTCTTGTGTATGTATATTCATGTGGCCCCGCGTGTTTGTTGTGTGCAGTACGAAGACTTGCCCCACTACGGGATGGACGGGGTGGGCATCCCGACCACCATGTACGGAGACCCGCACGGCGCCCGGTCCATGCAGGCGGTGCACCTCAACCACGGGCCCCAGCTGCACTCCCACCAGTACCCACACACCGCCCACACCAACACCATGCCTCCCAGCATGGGCTCCTCCGTTAACGACGCTCTCAAGAGAGATAAAGACGCTATATACGGGTAGGTGCGAGCCCCCGGTGCACGGGGGGACGCTCTCTGGCCGGCGGGCGTGCATCCGGGCCTGGAGGGGGCGGTCGGGGTGGGCCAGTGGGTGCAAAGTCAGTCCCGTAGCAGGAAAAACACCGGCTCAATGCCCGGGATGGCCGCGCGTCCCGGTGAAGTGCCTCTGCACAGCAGTGGAGCCCAGGCTGCTGCAGGGGCGCTGGGGATGAGAGAGGCTGCAGACTTTTTCTTCTTCGTTTATTTTATGCTTTTTAAGTCAGTCATGTTAATCACGTGTTCCTGCTGGACAAACAATTGAACTGTTACAAGAAGGACCCAAATAGTTTACTTATGGAGGCTATCTCACGGATGTTCTGCTGTTTAGTATTTCACTGAAAATGTATTTTGACACTAAAGAATAATTATGAGACAAAGTCCACTTTAATTAGAACTTTCTCATATATATATATATTTTAGAAATTAACTTGCTTAGTTTCTCTCTAAGTTTAATCGTTTATTATGAGCAAAATAATTATCTTCTCTCTTTTAACCATTTTAATTAATTGTGTGTGCCAGACTTCAGCAAATTAAAATATAGGCTATCGTGTTTAAAAGAAATCCCACATATGCATGTAATTTATTAATTTACAGGAGTTAATTAAAAATTCTAAGCATGATGTTTTCACGGTGGCTTAACGTGCCAGTAACCGTCTTCCCACCTTGCGCCACACTGACACAACTTTCAGCACAAAACCAGCCTGCACGTATTCCCTCTGATGACTTCAACAATAAATAACCAACAAATGTGCGCGCAGTCAGTCGCCCACAGCTTCAGAGGGTTTTTCATCAAACACACACACACACACACACACACACACACACACACCTGGGATCCAAACGGAGACCTGTGCGCGAAATTGTTTGACTGACTCTAAAGCTTTTATGCTATTAGGCGCACCTAGATTTAATCACAGAGTCTGCCCGCTGTTTGCAGCCTTCCTCCGAGCCTCTGCATAATAGAAAAGCATGGGCTGCAGCAGCGGTCCCCATGGGCGGGTTGTTGAAGAGTAGCATGGCTGGCTAAATCCAGCCTGGAGTAGTCTTGACCCCGGCGCTGTTCTCTCTGGTGACATTTGCTATTGTGTGTGTTCCCAGGCACCCCCTGTTCCCCTTGCTTGCACTGATTTTTGAGAAATGTGAATTAGCGACTTGCACCCCCAGAGAGCCCGGGGTGGCGGGAGGAGACGTCTGTTCATCGGAATCTTTCAATGAAGACATAGCAGTGTTTGCAAAACAGGTCAGGAAAGTTTAACTTTTTTTTTTTTTTTTTTTAAATGTGCATGCTCGGGCTGGTTGAGCTCTCACCTGCATGCACTAAGTGTGGAGCTCTGACTTGTGTGCGTCAAGTTAATACTGCATTGAAAGAAAATAAAATGGCATTCACTAATAAAAAAAAAAAGTTATTTAAAAATGTGTTCATTTCACGTAGTGTTTTCGCTGTGCGTAAAGTAGGGATTAATACACCGTCTTGTCAGTACCTGCATGTCACTTTTAATCTCACATTATAAACTATTTCTAACTTTATAATATTTTATATTCATTCATCCTTACGAAAATCTTTTTGCTTTTAGATTCGGGCAGAAAAACCTTTATTTTCATCGAATCCAGAATTGGATAATCTGGTAAGACACATTATATATTTTTTTATTTCCTATATTTTGTCAGTGTAATTTGGAACATACCAGCTGTTGTTTGCATGTTTACTGGCGGGATGCAGATATGTGTCAGAGAGCCATGTGGTGCTGAAAAGTTAACGCAGGATTGGAGGTGATGTTCCTGTTTTTGTGCTGTTTGATATCACGATGACCCCCCCTCCCCTCCCCCCCACCCTCCCGTTGTATCTGTAGATGAAGGGCCGCTGTTAGACAGCTGTCACATACCTTTGAACTGCGCCTGGAAACTTCTCCTATTCATGCTTTTCACTTTGTACAGTTTGCTGCTCCGGGTGTGATGTGAGAGTAACGTTTAGTTGGTGCCTAATAGATCTCTGACTCTGAGGCTTATTGCAGCGCCAGTCAGTGCTGTATGCCTGCTCTCCATATTGCAATAACGTCCAAGTTTAATATCAGTTCCACATAAAATCCATTCATATGAATATTTTCCTCGTCTGCAGTTACTTGTATTGAGAAAAACGTGCCTGTTTAATATCAAGAGATGTGAGCAGCTCATTTTTTATTGTTATTTTAATTTTTCAGATGATTCAAGCCATTCAAGTTTTACGATTTCATCTTCTGGAGCTGGAGAAGGTAATATTCTCTCGCCATTTCTGTCCAGTGTGCCACTTCAGACCTATGGGCTGTATTTGCGAAAATGTATTTTTGCTCGTCGGTTATAATTAGCGTCAAAATCAATCATGGGGCCATTTCTCTTCCGCGTTTAATCACGACGCAAGCTGTTACAACTGGAACGGATATCTCTGTGTCCAAATCTCCCCGCATGTTTTAATGAAGTTTAATGCTGGCAGAAATTGCATGCAAGGTGAAACATATAGGCAAACTTTTAGGAATTTAGAAAAAGATTCTTTGTGGAGGGCAAAAGGCCTCAGGCAGCCATCTGTGGGTAGAGGCAGGAGTGGGTGGAGAGCTCTGATTTGTCTCCGTATCAGATGGACTACAGTAGCCTGTGCTGTCAACTTTAACCCAAGCTTTATCGTTATGAAACATCATGGAAGCTGTTTAAAAGTTTTGGTGTTTTAAAGCTTGCTCCTCACGCACTGCCTCCATGCAAGGCGTTGGAAATGAGAGGCTCAACTCCAAAGATAATTTAGTAAAGTTTAAAGTGTTTTTGTCTTCTCTATAAGCTTTTTCTCAATCCCATCTGACATTTTTTTTTTTGTGTGTGTGTTTCCCCGGCGATGGGATGCTCCACATGCACTGGCAGTGATAATGTAATAAGTAGACGAAATTAAACAGTTTACCTTAAATGTCAGTCAAGCGGGTCAGCCTCCTCTAATGGCCACTACCCGGGGCACCGATGATGAATTTAACACGGGTGTTGAGTGCGTTGTAGCCCCTGAGCCCTCTTGTCACTGTCAATTTTCGACGATATCTCTATTTTGAGATGGGGGGGAATAAAATAAAATAAAGTTATTATCACAGTCCGGATGCAGTGCAACCCCACCAAGGCACGGCACGGCACGGGAACTGAACACACATTACTGTCCTAATCCTATTTCAGTTTTTATAATTTCAGAGAAAAAAGTGAAGCAGTATTGAAAACTTTATTTGGATGCAAAATAAATAAATAGAATTTGAGTTTTTTGTCATATTTTTGCCTAATGATTCGTCACAGTGATATGTTGTCAGGGATCAGCCACGCTTCATCTTCACTCTTCAAATATTTAAACCTTTTAGATGCAACAACTGTGCTGTGATCTTCGGGTTTGCCAAATTGCCCTAAAAACTCTCCGGGGCTCTTTTGCATGTCAAAGTCTGTCGTGTGCATGTGTGTGCGTGTGTGTGTGTGTGTGTGTGTGTGTGTGTGTGTGTGTGTTGTGGCTGCACATGCCGCTGTCCTGTGATGGTGTCCGTGTGTGACGCCTCTGCCTCCTCTCTCTGAAGGTACACGAGCTGTGTGATAATTTCTGTCACCGGTACATCAGCTGCTTGAAAGGCAAGATGCCCATCGACCTGGTCATAGACGACAGAGAGGGCGGCTCCAAATCAGACAGCGAGGAAATCACGAGATCATCGGTGGCCCTTGATCAGGTACCTCTCTCTCTCTCTCTGTTTGTGTGTGTGTGTGTGTGTGTGTGTGTGTGTGTGTGTGTTCTCCCTGCTGGCTATTCAGCTATTCTGGGTCACTACTCCGCTGCGCTGTTATTTGCATATGATTAAGGCCGTTTTACATTCCGTCCATCGGAATGAGAAATTTTCTGAATAACGTTGCTATTATTGGCCCATTAAGACCTGAACCCGGAACCGACCTGGGGAGATTAGCTCGAAAAAGCATCGCCATAAACTTGACCTGTTTCATGTCGATTTTAATTTAGTGCCTCTCTCCGTTTTTTTTTTTTTTTTTCTTCTTCTTCTTCTTCTTCTTCTCCTCTCTCGTCTCGGTCTCTTTCTGAACCGAAGCGCTCCCAGCCCCGGTGCGCTGTGTGGCCCGGCAGAGAGCAGGCAGGCCGGGCTGCAGACCGAGGCTGAGGTGCCTTGGTTTCTCCACCGCGGAGTTCACGGTTCATTACGCGTCTTGTCAGTGTTTCTCCTCAGACATGAGTGCACATTGCTTACGGAGACCCCTCCTCTCCTCCTCCCTTATTTCGCCCAGAGCGCACAGATTTAGCGCCAATAAGAAGGTTTATTTTTTTCGAAAGCCATGCAAGCAGCGGGCATTAAAGGTAGATTAGGGAGTGTTTCCTTTTGTGCCGATATCAGAGATAACCACAGCCTTCATTATGTGCTCCACTGGCTGTTGGCACTCCGGGGACATTGTAGTGTGCGCGCAGCCATGACCCTAATGGTCCATACACTACCGTTAAATAATGATAACAGCAACCGATGATTAGAATTATGCAAATCTGGATTTTTCGGCCATTAATAGCTGGAGTCATTTGTGCAGGAGACAGGCTGTGACACCGTGTTTTCTGTGAGTCCAACTGCAGCAGAGTTTTAAGGAATGGCCTCGAAGAGTAGCGGCTCCAACCTATGGACACCGATGAGGGGGGGGGGAAGTGTCCAAATTAAAGGGATTAGTTGGATAGTCCGACATAAAAAGTAATGAAGCGATTAGGCTAAATAATTGAAATCCGCGGACTTCCATATGGTTGAGTGGCTGGTCTGAGAGCAGAGAGAGACAGCCACCGGCTTTTATGTTCTGGGCTGAATGGCAGGACTGGGAGCGGACTGGGGCCCGACTGGGAAGACCCCCACCCCTCCGCGCATGCACTCCTCCGTCCCCGGCCCTTATGTCTGATTATGGAAATGAGAAAGATCACCCGGAAGATAATACTTCATTTAATCCAGAAACAGAATTAAATAACACAGACGCCACTTGTGCATTTAAGTGTCTCTTTGAAGGCTTGTTGTATTCTCTCGGGGATTCAGTTGTCAAAAGTTTTTTTGTGTGTGTGTGTGTTTTTATAGATAGGTCAGGACATGAAATGAAGACTTATGCTATATAGATATGGAAATAGAGTCTGTTAAAACCCTTGGGTTTCTAGGTATATGAAGAAAATTATGTTGTGCTTGGGGCACTGATGCGGATCTTTAATTGACTGTAAGATGAAGACATGGCCTATTTTAATATAATGATGGTCCCTACATATAGCCAATTCAGGGCACAACCACATAAGCTTATGTTTACACTGATATGACAGAATAATATAAATGACCTACAGGCGTAGTTTGTATGAAAACGCAGGGAAAACTTTTTGACAGATGTGTAATATTGAGGGACGGGCTGATGTTCCAGTTACATGGAGACTGTCCACAGCAGCAGGCTTTGTGTAAATGGGCATATCCAAACAGGCAGAGGGAGCATGCCTCTCACTGCTGAATACTTATATTGTCAATCTAATGGCAGTGCACTTCATAACTTACTTGCGGCTGAATATATATTTTTTGAGTTTTGTGGGCTATTTTTGTGTGACATCTTATCTGCAGTTGTTAGGCAGTGACATCCTTAACGAATTTGCGTTGTGTGTGCATTATCTCTTTCCATATGTATTTTTAATATATGCCCTCGGGCATAAAGTTGAAGTGGACTGGAAAAAAATGCTGAGAATTTGCACAAAAGAACAATGTTAACAAGACGGAGAAAGCAGGCTCATTTATTCATAAACCAATTTATTCCAGTGAGGCGACTGTAGCAGAGGAGGAAAAAAAAAAGTCAGAGGAAAAAAAAATACTTTGAATTTATTAAACTCAACAATCCAACGCTGACTTTCTTGCTGCATTATGCACCCTTTCGTCATAACAGTAATTTTCGGAATATTCTTTACATGTCTTTACATTGTTTTGTTAGCCTGCCTATGCAGGCGAGTATGAAGGGACGCTGAGCGCCCCTTTCAAAAGAAAGCAGAGCATAGCTGAGAGGTGAAAAAGTCAGAGAGGCTCTGCGCTGGCTTGTGAATGCAGCCCAGCCAGTTTGGGCTCACCCTCCTGTGTTTGTGTGTGTCTCTCTGTGTAGGTGTGTGTGTGTGTGTTTGTGTGTGTGCGCGCAAATGTGCACGAGCTGTGTGCATGCATCTGTGTACAAGTGTATGCATTTATGTGTATGTCTGTGCGTGTTTGTGTGTACGCCGCTGTGTGCATGTGTGTGTTCAGACTGGCCTGATAAATGCAGCACCCCCCTCAGGTGCTATGTGAGTGGAGTAACTGGTTAGCACCAGTTGGACTTTCTTAACCCTTTCCCTGCCGCTCCCTGGAGAGCTTCCCACCACGTTTGCCTAATTTCTTCACTTGAGCAGCACATTTCCAGTTGCCCCATTAGACATATACATCCTGCTTTGAGCTCAGCTGTATATACACATAAAAGACACAATAAAATTCCATTATTCTGAGTGAATTTTGCAGAGGCCTTTAATGTGGAAAGGCTTGTGTCCACACTAAATATGGCTGCGTCTGCCTCAGTCTTGCTGTTGTTGTGGAAATGTGTCAGCAGTCGCTCTGCTGATTGCGTCCCTATTTGCCTGGCACACATGTTCACCTCTGTCTAAAGAAGCGGGGAGGTATTTCCACGCCACTGTACGTCATTTGCACAGTTGCCTTTAATTGCGCAGAGAGCACGGGGAGGGGCGCAGCAATTTGCTAATGAACTCCGAGGGCCCGGGCTCTCCGCTGTAGAGCAGAACACTACTAATAGTGCTGAGGACTCACTCCAAGTCTCAAGAGCTCCTCTACTTGATTGAGCCATGCAGGCTGAAGTGGGGCTGGAAATAATTGAAATTTCCCTTAAAAATATATTCTCAGCCTGCCTTTTTGTGGATGTGAGAGTCTTAAATGATTATGAATGCTCAGCAGTTCATCTGTTGAGTTAATCTAGTGGAGAGGTATTTAGAGAGACTTTGTGGCACTGACATTTTCAGAGTGTGATGTTTTTGCTGTTGAAATCATGTGAAAAGAATGTTGAATAGCCTACAATCTGAACGAACATCTATACATTCGGGATCCGTTGCTGTTTTTCTTATGTCCCGCACAATCTTTCCTAAACAAACCCTGCTTGTGTGAGCTTAGTGTTGTGGTCACTGTGTAAGAATTTACTCTTGATAGCGCTATCGCGGTATCTTTTTCCAACAATTGGCACTGCTATGCCATACAAGTGCCGGTTTCCAGGTCAGTGAGACCCAGCAGTGTTGGTTTAGGTAACTCTGGCGGTCAAAGAGTGACCCCTGCCTCCCCCCCTTCCTAACTCAATGGAAACCCTGACCGCTGGGGTCAGCCACTATTTTCCTAATCAGTACACCGCTATCACTAATCTATCCGCTTCTCGTTGAAGTATGGATCGAGTTACCCCCGACTTAACAGGCGCGCACACTCGCTCTCTTTTTTTCATTCCCTCCCTCTCCTACAGTGGCACGCCGCTGATCTTAATACAAACTTTTGAATCATCGTGGTGATTGTTGGTAATAGCAGCTTTTGTAGTTGAATAGAGGAGAGGTTTGACCCCCACTCGCCCCCTCCCTCCTCTACGCCTCCTCCTCCCTCCCCTCCCCTGAACTCCCCTTTTTTTCCATTGGGGAATGAATGCGGGGCGGCTGTTAAGGATTCAACAAGTGATACAAAGGGGCGACCACGTGACTTGTGTGTTTCTTAGCCTCTTCATTATTGTGGTGGAATAGCAAGTAGGGGTGATTCTGATTAAGCAAATCAAGGCCAGAGTGACTTCAAAGAACAGGAACGCCAGGAGCTTCCTATATACTTTCATACATTTTCAGACATCGACAGCGCATTTCTTTTTTTTTTTTTTGTCCTGGATTTTGGCGCTGATTTATTAGTTGTTTTTAAATCATGCAGTATTGCTGGAAACTAGTGCTTAGTGGAGCCACACTGTGTCACAGATACTCTGTTGTGATACAGAAAATCCCAACTGCAAATAAAGTTCTTGGCTTGTGTCTCGTGTTACTTATGATGGGCGGCCATGTCTGTCCCAGAGGCCTGCTGTGGCTTCTTTGGCTAAGTAAACAATAACCTGGCTTAACACATGTGTACTTAGCTAATGGAAAGTTCCTCTCCCCCTTAACCCCCTGCGAGCCTCTGACAATGGCCTCCGTCACAAACAGCCGTCTCCAAGGGATCCACCGAGAACACCCCGGCTAGGCTAGGCTAACGAAGGAACCGCAGCAAAACATGTCATTAAGAAATTACGCCCGCCTTTTCATTCATGGCAGGAAAAAAAAAAGAAATATGCTTTGTTTGGGGTTAGATAGCGTGGAGGGGAGAGCACTCGAGTTAATGTTTTTGTTTGGATCTCGGCTCACAGAGAGTAAACAAGGAGTCTGGAGTCAGAGCTGGAGTGGAAGAGGCCACAGAGGAAGAAAAATCAGTTTGTCAGTTTCCACGAGTGTCATCTAAATGGACTTTGAAAGCTCTGGTAATTATCTCAAACATGTAATTATCTTTGGTTGTCTCTATGAGGTTAACCCACCGGTTTTAAAAAGCCGATTGAAGAGTACCTGACGGCTATTCAGTGTAGCATACTTTACTTACTCAAGAGACCAAATCCAGTTTTCTGCCTCACCCCCTTCAGCAATTATAAGGTTATTTCTTCTTTCTTTGTCTATTGTGAAGAGTTAGGGAGGAAGGGGAGTGCAGAACAGAATGGGAGGGAGGGTGGGTCTTTTGCTCTCTCACTCCTTTTCTTTTTTCTTTTTTCTTTTTTTTTTTTTGCACCACGCATACCATTATCAGCCCCTCTTTTCATTTTGGAAGCACTAAAATTGCAGCGAGGGGTGGAGAGAGCAGAGCAAGCGGAGGTAGTTGGGAAAGCACTTGCCTGGCCGGTTATCAGAGAGGCAGATCCTGCTTTATCTAGTCACAGTGGAAAGCAAAGTAAACAAGAGTTTACAATAGCTGGCCTTTCAGCCCCTTTCACTAACAGCTTCCCCACCAGCGTTCAGCTGAGTGGGAGAATGTGTCCGGAGTTATTGCAGGCCATCTCGCTGCTGAAACACATGGCATTCTCGCAGATTTCGACGTGAGGAAGCAGTGCTGTTGCAAAGGTCAAAAATGGTGTTAAAGAAAACAACTGCAGAGAACAGATGCACCAAAGGATTCTGGGGGATGGAGTAGCCCAACTGTCATCTTTGATTCAAATGTACCACCACTGAAGAGTGTATATGTGGGGGGTTATTTGGATATTTATGTCTGTGCCGTTAAGTATGCACATATGATTATTCCCGCACGCTCGCTGGCACAGAGTGAAAAGTAAATATCCATATCATCACAAAAGATATTTCAGAGTGAGGAAAGAGGGGAGGGGTGGGGGGCAAAGCACAACAACCTTAACCATTTTCTTTATTATTGCAAATGAATTGGCAAGGCAACATTTCTTGCATGAGCGCTTGTATGATATGGGGCCTGGCACAGCGAGAAAGGGAAGCCCCCCTTGCATCTTAGACGCGGCACAATGAGAATGCATTGGATTGGAATGCCTCACCGATCATAGCGGAATCAGAATTTCCAGCAAGGAAAATCTTTTCATGGCGAATTAGGGTGGTGGAGGGAAGAGAAATGGTAATGAAAAAGAAAAAAAAAAAAAAAGGTATGCATGGCTCACAAACAGGGTTCCCTCGGCTTGGCGTGGCAGATTTAAGAACTTTAGCTAAAGCTAGGCAGAATAGAACGTGGAAAATTGAATTTACTAAACAATTAAGCATTGAATTAATCTACATCCTGCACAGGGGAGAGCGAGCGAGGGAGAGAAAGAGTTAAAGAGAAAGAGAGAGAGAGAGAGAGAGAGAGAGAGAGAGAGAGAGAGAGAGAGAGAGAGAGAGGGGGACCATGGCGGCTCATTAAGGGGACCGAATAAATCAAGTGTGTAGCTTTGTGTGCAGAGAGACAGCTCTGTCTTTCTGTCTGTTTCCTCGAGCTTTCTGTTTATGCATCTATTCATCCTGTGAATTTACATATCCCATATTTTGAAGGTGGGCCTCATTGTGTGTAGTAGTCTTGTTGGCACAGGGTGTGTGTGTTTTTTTTTGTCACTGTGTGTCTTGTGGTCAAGGTGTGTGCTTTTGTGAAAGAAGGGCTGCGAGTGAGATTGGCGGTTCTCAGATGTGTTTGCGTAAGGCAGAAGTTTTTGTGTGCCTGGGTGGGTGTGTGTGTGTGTGTGTGTGTGTGTGTATAAGCTAAGTGACCAAAAAAGTGTTTTAGTGTTTTGGTGTATTTGTGTATGTGTGTGTGCACACATGATGTGCGACCTGTGTGTACTGGTATGTGTGTGTGTGTGTGGGTTGTGTGATCTCAGCCGTGTGTGTATTAATTGCGTGTTAGATCAGTGCCGGGCCTGTTCCGTCCAAGGGCGGCCTGTGATTATAAATAAACTCCCCGTCCCTGCGGAGATGCCACCAGGCCCTGTCTCAGCCCCACCCCCTTTCCCATGGGGCCTCAGCGGCCACCTCCCAGCAGGCAAAGCGCTCTTTTGTTCAATTACAGCTAATGCAGTAGTTTGCCATTTCCCCCTCCGCTTTCTAATTATATTTTCAAGTGGAATTTGTTACAGAATTAAAACAAAAAGAAAATGAAAAAAAAACATATATCCTTTTTGCGAGCTGAGGCTCTTGGGTTTTTTAATACTTGCCGTTCGACGTCCCTGGGGTACTGTGCTATTCTTTTTCACAGAGCTCTGAATAAACAAGTTCTGCTCATTTTTAAAAGCTGCACTTTCGGAGGAGCTGGCAAAAGCCAGCGTTAACTGTTTGCGTGCTGAGCATGTGGTCCGGATTACCTCACTTCTGATGTTCCCTGGAGTTACTCGGTCATGCACGGGTGTTTCATTTTTCAGTGTTCTACGGTCAGCAAAAAATAATTTGTAAGAGGTGGAGAAAAAGGCCCTCTTGGTATCTTATCCCTGTTAAAATCAACGTTTATCTACCCAATCATCATCCTAGTCATGCCTTTGTGCGGCGACTTTCTTCTTTATTGCAAAGCCTCAAAGCCTAATTTGGAAAACAACGATTATATCGTCCATGTAAGCACTGGATTATAATTTCATAGCCCAGGAACATCAAACAGGCTCTAACAGAACCCAAATGTGTTGAATTTGCTGACATGTATATTCTTTTCTGTTATTTTATTCCATCTACATTGTGTTTAAAACAAACCCTGTGTCGTGAATTAATGTCTACTTTTTTTTTCTCATCATTCTAAACTCAGCTCCAAATCCTCCTCAGAGGCAGCGCTGCTTGTAGTATCCCAATTGAAACCAGTTGCTCCCCAGTGTGTTTCTCTCCTCTGCCGCCTCTCTTCCTCCGTGTGGGTTTCTATCACTCATTTCGTCACGTAGCCCTAAAAGCGTGATGCAAACCCCACATTGCCCCTTGATATCTGCTTCATTTGATTTGACAGAGCAAAGATAGGCTCACGCGGGCGGCAGAGTAGGCTTGAGTAAGTGTTTGTGTGTGTGTGTGTGTGTGTTGTTTGTTTGCGATAGCTAGCTGCGTGTGATAAGACATTAGATTCCATTTCCTTCTATTTTGAAGTCTCTTTTCTCTCCTGTCCTCAGTGCTAATGTTGCTTTTCAGAGGCACTGAGAGATAAGAGGTGACATCTGGTTTAGTTTCAATAATGTGTAGCAGCTTCATATGGGGCAGAGTGAGTTTTGAGTGTGTAAGTGTGTTTGTTTAATGCAGTGTCTATGTGTATATGTGTAAGTCTGTAAATGTGTATGTGTGTGAGGGAACTTAACATGTCCGTATCTGACTGTGTGTGTGTTTGAGTCCGGTGTCTGCTTGCCTGTGTGTGTCTGAACACTATTTGTTGTGTGTGCCTATGACTGTTCTTTACCCTTACACACACAAACACACACACACACACACACACACACACACACACACACACACACACACACACACACACACACACAGTCTCCAGGGTCTTTTTTTTCCAGTCAGCTGCTTGTGTTCATATGTTATTTTTCTTGAAGTTGTAGAGAAAGGAATGGACTTCCACTCTGTGGTTAATACGTCAACTGTTTCATTTGTCTATAAAAAGTTTTAAGTCCACTTCAGTTGGGTCGGTCACGCAATACTTTTGTTTCATTTTTTGTTTGAGAGAAAACTGTGGGAAAACTTCAGCTTATTTGGATACGTCTCTATGTCTTGGCTCTGCTTCCCAAAATGAAATTAAAATCTACATTAGTGGGATTGGTCATCCGTTTTTTTGTTTTATTTTTGGACAAAACAGTATTTACACTTATGTAGCAATACTTTGAGTTATTTACCTCTCTCTCCCTCTCGCTCGGGTCTGCTCTGCTCGGATGACATCACTCCCTGGCGCTCGCTGCGGCCTATCTTAAGTTGTAGCTGTTTTGTATTTTCATCTGCTAGTGGTTTGAGCCAAATGGAGGCAGCCGTGGATTGCATGCCTCAGAAAGCTGGGAACTAATACAACATGTTCGCTCGCTATTCGTCTGGGCCCTCATCGAGCCCCAATAATCCTCATTCCATAAGATTGTTGCTGGGGCTCACACACACACACACACACACACACACACACACACACACACACACACACACACACACAGACTGCGTAACTGGGCTGAAAGATATGCACCCTTAAAAAAATCACAATTACACGTGAAATCAACACAACTAATGATGGAAGAAAAACAGTTGACATTACATTAACCGACTGTCTCTCTCTCTCGTCTCTGTGCGACAGACGTCCTGGAACAGAGATCATGATGACACGGCGTCCACACGCTCCGGAGGAACGCCGGGGCCGTCCAGCGGCGGACACACATCACACAGCGGCGACAACAGCAGCGAACAGGGTAAGAGACTGAGTTTCTTTGCCTGCATCTTTTTCTTGTTAATCAGGTAAAGGGGAGGGAAGGGACACGGTTTACATGTAGAAGGTGCTGAGTATATTACATCTGTTAGATTCTATCATATACAGCAAGTACATTATAGAAAACCTTAGTATATGTTCAGATGACAGGCTTATTCAGGCTGTTTGTAGAGGGGTTAGGTTTTTGCAACAACTCAGAGTTGCTGCCAGTAACTCACAGAGAGGTCAGAGGTCACGGTCAGTCATATCAGACCTGGAATCATTCGCTGTCTTGCTCAGTGGTACACAGGCAGAGCAGACATGAGCCCCTTTTACACAGCCTGTTCAACGGGCGAACGTTGCGTCGTTATTTCGCCGCGTCTTCTGTATGAAACATACCAACACTGAACAGTGAGGCATTGTTGTTAAGCCGGCAGTGGAGGTAGTAACAAAGCGGAAATCGATGTCTGTGTAAACAGAGGAGCCGGCAGGACGGGACGCCGATGCCGTTGTGTCACAACTCACGCCTCTTTCGCTCCCGGAACGCCAGCATGCTGTCTCAAATCACACACTGGGGCGTCTCAGTTTATTATACCGGCGTTGTTTTGTTCAGTGTAAAAAAGCAAAGCCGGTGTAATGACCTTCTTTAGGGCGTTATTGCGCAATCTCTGTGTAAAAAGGGCTATGGTTTGGTAGATGGCTCGCAACCGAGTCTAGAGATCGGTTTCTGTCTTCCTTATTCCAAACTGGCAATTGTTTATTGCATGCTACAGTCTGTTAGCATGCAGTTTGCCTTACATCTGATCATATTTTGTTGTGTTTGTGTGCTCCTGCCTTTCTTATGTCCCAGACTGCACAGTTCATATTGTATGTACTGTTTGACTACTTAGCTTGCAGAACTCTACCTATCAAGTAGGTGGCTCTTTCTGCTCTCTTTTTCTCGTCTCAGTTTTTTTATCATCTCTGATTATTCTGCAGATTCAGGAATTCTTTTCTGTTGACATATGAAACCCTTGTCATAAGATGGTGATGGCGATTTTCATGTTTTAGTATTGTTTGAAGGATTGCATGCAAAATTCAGGCTCATGAAACCATTCCAGATTCTTTAGTGGATATTATTAAATACAAAGCTAAAAACAAGGCTGTTTTTGTTGAATGTTTGAGAGGTTTTTCTTTACATTAATGATGAGTCATATCTGTTATCAAAGCAATGGCTTTGAAGCTTGCAACCGTTAAGTTACAGGTTGATAGAATTTAATTGTTACTTAATCTATCACTGATATTATGTTTAGCCTCAAATATAAAGGGTGTAACACATTAGTCTCCACTTCCTCTTTGACCAGATAACTCTACTGAGGCTATATGTGTATGCCTTCTAAGAATATGTGTGTGTGTCTTTGTGTGTGTGTGAGAGAGAGAGAGAGGCAGTAGTGGGTTGGTGGTGGTGGGGCGGCGTTGCAAACAAACTGTAAGCAAAAAAGCAACTTCATATATTATTGAAGGCGATGTCAAGGCGAGCAGTTTGCAGGGTTGCCAGTGCCAGGAGGCAGAGCCTGGGTGGGAGCAGAGAGCGCCGCCATGCCTTCCACTCCAATGAGCAGCCATTTATATAGTCAACACACACACTCTGTGTCTCTCTTTGTCTCTCTGTCTGTCTCATCCTCTCTCTTTCTGTGTCTTTCACACACATTCTCTCGCTCTCACATACTGTTTGTCCTTCCTTCTCACCCGTCATTAATGCTCGACAGAGGAGCTGAGGGACTGAGGTGAGACACGTGTTGAGATAAAAATAAAACACAGACACATGATGTGGAAGAGGAGTACAGACTGATAAAAAAAGAGTGAAATTACAGTGAAACAGAGCAAGACAAAGCAATGTTGTGTGTGTGTGTGTGTGTGTGTGTGTGTGTGTGTGTGTGTGTGTGTGTGTGTGTGTGTGTGTGTGTACAGCTCTACCTATGATGACTAATGGTCTGGGGCAGCCAGGCAAGATCTGATTGGTCGCTCTAATGAGCGTGCTCTGTGCCGAGTTTGGGCTTCTGCTTCTGTGACCTTTGCCCTCTATTGACCAAACTGACACTTCATTTTTCACATCTTTCCAATTATAGGCCCACTCCTTATGTTGACCCGCCTCCTCTCTCTCTCCCTCTCTCTTTCTCTCTTCCCCTGTTCCTTCGTTGACTCTGCCCGGCTATTGTAGGTTTTGTTTGTTGTTGAAGTTCATTAGAGGGTGAAATGTGAGGTAGTGTGTGTATACATATGCATGTTCTGCGTGTGTATGTGTGTTGTTGTGTGTCAGCTCAATGAATGAGGTGCTTTGATTTGTGTTACAGCAGAGTTGGGAGCTAAACATGATAAATGTATGTAGATATCAGGGTATCTGCGGGCCCTGAAACATGTCTTTCAGACTGTACAAAGTAATAAAACTTATAGTTGCATGACTTTTATTAACTGTTTTTAACAATTTATCCCATACTTATTAATTATTAATATCATATTTCCACTTATGGACTCTTGCTGATGTTGCTGAATGGGCGGAAATCTCTGCAGCCAGGTTAAAAAATCTGGTGGAAAGCCTGAAACTAGAAGAGTGGAGGTTTTTATAGCAGCTTATTATTGCTTTTGGTTTTGGAATGAGACTTTCAAAAATCCAATGGGTATATTGTCCAGGTGTCCACATAGTTTTGGCCATGTAGTGTATTATTCTTAATTTTGGTTTTTGAACCCAGGTAGCATGAAACAGCTCTTTCAACGTCTTTCTTAAGCCTGCAGAGACATTCATTTCTGCATGTATGTGTGTGATTGCTTTATTTAAGTGGTGTTTATGTGGGGACACTCACACAGAGTGTAGAGCAGCAGGACGCAGTGACATCAGTAAATACCGGAGGACATCTTGGACTGGTTTCAGGTTTATATGGGTTAAGAGCTATCACTGCCACGTCATATTGGCTCTGGCAAATTGTGTGTCAGTCACTTGGTAATCCCGGTAAGCTGGTTATTTATCTGTTTGGCACTTTGCTCGCTCTCTCTCCGACAGTTTCACCCCGCTGTCTCTCCTCCCTCTTTCTTTCATCTTTCAGCTTCACATCCTCCCTCTCTTCTCCAGTTTTCCCTTGTCTCCCACCTACTCTAGCATCTCCCTCTTTCATTTTGCTCTCAGTCGGTTTCTCTCTCCTTGTGAACCCCCGTGATTTTCTCTCTCTCCTCCCCCTTTTTTCTTCCATTCCTCCCACTCACTCTAAAACACTACCTTTGTTTATCCTTCTTCTTTCCCTTTCTCTCACCTCTCTTTGTTCCTTTCGCTCTCCCCTTCTTCCCCATCTTTCTGTCTTCCATTTTTCACATCTCTGTTTTTCCTCTTTGTTTTCAGCTTGTCATCTTTTTCTCTCATTTTTCCTCTTTGTGCAAGTCTTTTTTGCACTTCCTCTCTATTCATCCATCTTTCACTCTTTATCTTTTTTATCTTTCACACTCTCCCTTTCTCATCCCATTTTTATCCCCCTTCTTATCTTTCTTTCTCAGTTTCACTTCTTGCTTCTCCATCTTTACTCCTCTTTCTTTCTCTTATTCTTTCCTTGTTTCCTCCTCCCATTTTTTTCAAGTTCATTCATGTATTTCCCCCCACCTCTGTCTCCCTTCTACCTTTTACAGATTGCTTTCTCACTGACCTTTCCCTCTGTGTCTCTCTCTTCCACTTTCTTCATTTTCTTCCTCTCTCTGAGCTGCACAGCTAATGGCCATCTTTCTCTCCTTTATTCATTCTCTCCTTCTTTCTCTCATCTATCCTTCAATCCGCTCCTTTTACTCCTTCTCCTCAGTCTATCAAGCCATCCTCTTACACCTTCTACCCTTCTACCCTCCATCTTGTACTCAGTCTTTCTCTAATTCCTCCCTGTTTGTCTCTCCATCTATCTTCCATCCTCTCCCTCCAGCAGAGCGAAACAGCTCAGAGGAAGGATGCTGGATGGTCGAGGTCCTTCACTGCAGTCTCCCCTCTTAGCCTTTTTTCTGAGGCTATTCCTGAGACAAACACATGCTCCGCTCTGCCCTCTTCTCTGAACGGTTCACTGCCCACTGGTATAAAAATCCCCATCTCTACCCGGAAACGTAGCATTCACTCTCTCGAATCCAAGAGCTGCAGGAATTGTGAGGAAGTTTCTGCATTACGTAAGATCAGATGTCTCCACACCATGTTGTTGAACTCGATGGCAAGAGAAGATACTATTTCTAATGCAAAGTAATCACTAATGTGATAATGTTATTTTTAAAAATTAGATATTTTATAATAACTCTTGGATTTTTTTATTCATCAGCAGGTGTTTTGCATCGATTTGTCAGCGTCACAGTAAGAATGTGAACAATTAAGAAAAAAAAAATACTTTTGCATGTGGTGACAATGCTCACATGCTGAGTTCTTAGTTATGGGCGTTTATGCTTTGACCACAATGCCGGTGGTATTTTTTAGCACTGAATTCCATTGGCAGTCAGAAAAAAATGGAGGGGAGGATCACATTTGCTTCACACATGTCATTAAAATCAGTCCTGGGTGTCTCCTCTCTCACTAAAAGAGCAGACAAAGAAGAAAGCCTCTTATTTTTCTTCTCCCTTTCTCTGGGAGGTCTTTGTAAACATCCACAAGCTTCGACAGGGACAGTCAGAGAGCGGCCCTGTAGTTAATTAGTCCCACTCTATTAGTCCAGCTGTTTGCTAGCTAGTTCCTACCAACAGACCCCTTTGTTTAATACCCAGAAGCCCTCTGGAGAAGCCTCATTGTAGCTGTTGTTGCCTTGGATCATGCTCTTCTGTGAAGCGTAATGCTCGAAGGGCAGAGGAAAAGCCAACAGATCATATATGCCTGTGATGGAGGGCGGTCCCTCATGGACATGAGCGGGCCTTCTTTTTTTCTTTCTCCCAGTATAAAGTACTCCTCTTTGCCTGTGTGAATTTGTAAGGACACCCCTTGGCTTCTTCGAGGGCCTGGCGTGCGAGGGAAACAGAATAACATTCAGGCACTGAATCGGGCAGCTGCAGCGATGTGGATGCGAGTTGCGCTGAGGAGCGGAGCAGAGTGTTTGCTCTGTTTTTGAAAGCTACAGGGTTTCCCTCGCCGTTTGTCAGAAACATCCAGGGAGTGAGGCGATGACTGGCGATATTAGATATGTATCACCAATTACCCAGACCGTTTGTAAAGAGTACAGTGTGCCGTGCCAAGGCAAATAGCTCCCTGTAAGGCTACGTGTTAGTGTCTGCATACATTTCTAGTGTCTGAGTAGTGGCCTGAGATTTCTGGTTGTTAGTCTGATATCTAGCTCTGAGTTTTCTTTTCTTTTTTTTTGGCTGTTGTAGTTGGAGCACTACTCAGTACGAAATCAGTGCTGATATTTGCTATTTGACTGACCTAAAGTGTGTGTATGTTTAAGTCTAATATGTGTAGATCATAGTCTAATATAGTAGTTGATTTCTGCTGCACATGAGGTCCTGTTGGCCTTGAACTATTGCTCCATCGTGATAGTGAAATTCCTCCATATTCATTGTAATTTATGATGAGTAAATTAAACTTTGATGTATGAATGAATGAATACAACCCTGTAACATATGGGGGAAAACAAATAAGCTCAGGAATATACTGTAAAGCCTGATCAGTTTCTAGTTCAAATCCCCCCTGGGATCATGTTGGTGGAGGATGTGGCACCTGTATTTGAATATTATCTACTAACACAGCTTCATCCCATTCATTCTGAATCACTGTATATAACCTCCGCTGGCTGCGAATCCCCATCGATCGGGCTGAAATATTCCTGATGTTGTCATCCATCCATCCATCTGTCAATCCACCCATCCACCCGCCGACCTCTGTGCTCTTGAACAAGGTCAGGCCACAGAAGAGCTGTTGCTTTCTGTCTCCTCATTGGCCAGTCTCCAGGGCCCGGGCGAGCAAACGAGGACATGCACAGGGGTGCCATGCAATCAGCAGCCAGATCTGGCTCATCCAATCACTCGGCTTCACGTGGCCCCCTCAAAGTCACCGATTAATTGGTCCGATTGTCCAGTAGACTGGAAGAGAGAACTGTGAGTGCCTGTGTGGTGGGTGCGTATTCCCCTCCCCGAATAGCTTTTCTCTCCTACTAGCCTTTAGCTGCTCTTGAAATTTTTTTCTGAGAAATGAGTTCAAGAGTCCTTATTGAGAAAATTATGATGGAGAAAATAAATAGGAATCTATATTGGTTGCATTGGCTCAAATACAATGGCAACTTTGGTAGTATTAGTCAGACAGCTTGCAATCAAAGTTCTTAATGTTATGTTGAATTTGAATGCGGGTGAACAATTAGTTAGTCGGTGATCAAAAACAGGCATTAATATAAAAAGTAAATAACAAATTTAACAATAACCCCCGGTTAATTATTTTTAATGTTAAAAATGCATAAATCTGCAAGTGGAAATATAGAACCTAAGAGATACAGTACTTAGTGTTTTTGCATAGGTTGTCTAGACGTTGTCTAGACGTTACTGAGGAATATGCTCGGTCCGGTAATTGTCTTACTGGTGTCCAGCTTTCCTGGTAATCTCTTTAAATGTGAGGCTCTGTGGGTAGATAAAAGGTATGTGGTTCCCTTGATTAGTCTGCAGTCTGTATTACTGGAGGTGTGTGTGTAAGTACAGTAGCTGGCAGACACAAACACAAATCTCTCTTTGATTTCCTCAGAGCGGGAACACAGGGGAAAAAGAGAGAGGAAGAAGACGAAAGGGAAAGAAAAATACATGAAGAAATAGCAAAATGAGGCAGTAAGATAAGGAGGAGAGAAGAGAATCTCAGGGTGGATGCGGTGAAAACATTTTGATGCTGACTGGAGCAGACTGTCTATGTGTGTGAAAATCCTATAGTGATTGAGGAAAAGTGAGCGAGACAGAGCAGTTATCCCCGATGAGTGTGTTAAGTGCTGCTGAGTGTTGTTTGGGAGTCTATTGAGGCAACGCTGCAATATCTTCTCTGCCAGTTCAGAGGTGAAAGAGTTGCAGCCGGGCCGCCTTAAGCTCACTATGTGTCCCTTAGTGGGTTTAAGTAAAGTGAGTGTAAGCATGTGCCCATGCGTTAAAAAACTGTTTAATATCTGCAGGGTCACAAGCTTAACTTCCAGTTCACAGGCTGTTCAAAATCAATATTTAAAAGGCATAAAGGATAATTACATCCCAAAACACATCGAGAAAACACCCCACGACAACTCAGCATTGCCGGTAGGAATGTTTATTCAGCCTCGGCTGGATTTACTGCATCTCAAACATTATTATCTGTAGTTACCTGGGAAAAGAGATGTTTGGCCTTCTAATGTCCAATCACGACCTCGCTCTCTCAGATTCACTGAGATCTTTACGACCTCGCTCTATCGCGGCGGCCGACGTGTCAACCAACATGTAGTGACTCGCCTCGCAGGAAAATGGTAGCCCTCAATGACTTTTTATTGCCTTGTATGCAATAAGCAAACTGAGAGTGGCCTGAGTTTGCCCCTCTTGAAAAAGAGGAAATTGTATCAGGTTCCCACAGCGAGGGGCCAGTTTGCTTTTAGGATTAGGGTTAGTGTCACCGGGCCGCTGGCCGCTGGGGTCGTGTGGAAGAAAGAGTAAGAAATACAAGTAAACAGTATGACTTCCTCCACCCTCTCCAACCAACTCTTCTCCTCTCCTCTCCATCTGCCCCCTTTTCACACTTGAGCTGATCTTCTGCTTTGTCAATCAGGTTCACTAACTTGTGTTTTATTGACTTTGAGCGAACGTCTCATCTGTGAGAATGTAATAGTCATAAAACTGTTTGATAAGGTGTCAGAGGGTATTTGACTGTTTGACTTTGGTGTTTATCGGCTGTTTGTTGCTGAGCATGTGTACACATCATCATGTGGGCCTCATGTGTCCGTTTTGTCTCCATGTCATTATTTTCTCTCATAGCCTCTGTCTCTTTCTCTTTTCTATGTGCCTTTTTGCTCTCACTACATCCTCGTTTTTTTTTACTTTCTGTCATAACATTCAGAGGAATGCTGTGCAGATTCTGAAGGTGAATAAAATGTTTCCCTCTGTCTCTCTGTTACTTCAAATCCCCCCTGCAATCTGTCTCTCTCCATCTGTTGGTTACATGTGGGCATGTTTGCATGACCGAAGAAATGCAAAGTCTAGCCCAGACCATTACAATATGCCTTGTGTGCACAATTTACATGAAATACATATTCATTCATGACACGCGTGCACACGGAATAGCTTCTCGCTCCTTCTTCGCCTGTCTTTCTTATGCCATCACTGAGTCTTTGTGTACTGTTCAGGAAGTCTTTCAAATGAAAACATTGGTATCATTAATGTCCCTTATTTCTTATAAAGTGGCCTGTTACGTTTCATCTTCCTTATTTTCCTTATTTAAGTGCACTTGGATCACACCATGCAGTTTGCTTCTGCTCCAAGAAAGAGTACAAAAGCCATTCATTTAAAAAAAAAAGAAAAAGAAAAGAGGTTCTACTTCATTTGCTTCAGTGAGGGAAGAGCAAGCGGGAGGGAAATGTATCTTTAGCTCCCATGTTATAATTGTGGCACGCTAATGATGTAGACACATTCTCGCTGTCTGTTTACAGGAAGCGCTCTTCTTTAATTTGCGACTGGCGTGAATGCCAAATGCCTATATCTAATTACTGGTGTTTGCTAAAAGATACTATTTACACACACTTTTTGCCTTGTAGAGGTCTTTTGTGTGTCGGGCTGGGGAGATTATGACAAGAAAAGTTAAATGTGTAAACGTGGTGAAGACTTTTTTTTCCTCCAATTTTATCTGTCTGTGTGCAGGAAGTCAAAATTAGGATAAGATGAGTTATTTTCCACATATGATTTGTACAATCAAACATGAAGATGTTTTCATTCAGTGCCTCTAAATTCAAGATCTTGTTTGAAAAGTGTCAACTGAGGGCTCCATTCAGGTTTATTTCTGTATGTAGCACCATAATTTGCACCATTCTCGTGTAATCATGTCCTGAAAGAAGATGCCACTTTTGTCAAATTACTGGATATGTCCTTTTGGAAGGGAATTCTTTAGCTTTGATTTGCAAATGTAAACAAGTTGAAATGCAGTAACGCATTTGTCATGCAAAGGAAAAGGATGAAAAGTTGAAGCATGCTCATTCACTTGTGAAATTATTTGTGTGTGTTTGCGTGGAGGGTCTTGTGTTGTTGCCATGGGAAACTTGTCATAGCACAGGAGGGTGACACATTTGGAAGTTGTCACCAGTTTGCACCCCTTATTTTGTCTGTTTTCAATCCAGCTCCAAATTGCCTGGAATCACACAGGGACACACATGCACAGCAAACACACTCACACACACACACACACACACACACACACACACACAAGCTCTCACAGACAGAAAATGCCCTGGTTCTTAATCGTGGCCAGACCAGGTTCATAGGGAATCACAGCGACTCATCACTGACGTGTCACAACACATTACATCTGACCGATAAAACAACCTTAAACTCTCTCTCCTCCTTCTGTCTTTCCATTTCTCTCGCCCCTGACCGTGCCTCCCTCCTCCTCCCTCGAAGAGGAGCTGAGCTCAGGGCCCAGGAGGCCTATGATCAAATAGATGTTAACTTTTCAGGGAAAACCCAGATAGCAGGCTGAAGAATTCAGACCAGATCACCCCTGACAGTGGATGACAGGAGAAAAGGACCAGATTAGCTTTCTCATGAGCTTTCCTACTGTTCATGTAGAAAAAAAAAGCTGCAATTAATACATTTTTAGTATTTATTTTAGATGGCTATGAAAGAGACACACTGTAGTTTTTGGCATTTTGGGTACTTACATGGAGGGAGAATGAGAGGAAAGTGAGAGAGGGAATTGGGAGGGAGAGCAAAGAGACAGGGTATTAGCACTTTGTTCGGTGCAGAAGCATTGTTTGGCCCCTTGGCACACACAAGAACACACACACAAATAAGCAACACACACACACACAGAGCACCAACGTTTATTTAAGCTTTTGATAAAGAGATTAGCCCCATCATCTTACGCTCTTAAGCTGGCCGAGGGGGTCCGTGTTCAGGAAATCCTGGCTTTCCTGACACATGGGCTTATAGGGGAAACCTGGCTCAAGCAACACTTATATGATATTAATACAATTCCTAATGGTCAGATTAACATGATTTAGTCTTAAAATGGAGGGCAGTTTGGTCAGATTGGTATATTTCAGTGGATAAGGGAACAGAGACAGCGAGGTGAACAGAAAGTTAGAAAGCGAGAGAAAAGAGATGGAAACAGAACAAGGAGGCGGAGTAATTGTGCCAGCTGGGCTGTTTTTTTTTCTTTATTATTAGCCCCATCACAGTGGTTGGAGTCCAGCTTAAAGCTGAAAACAGCGAAGTGCTAATTTTAGCCTCCAAAGAGGATAAGGATAAATAGCTTGCTGCCATATGGTCCCTTGCCGATTATAATGTGTCAGGAATATTTTCACTCTACCCCAACACAACTACATACACAAAAACACAGTCATGTATCTGTTGTTTCAGTATTTATGGGCGCAAAATGTGGATATGATTGAGGGTTTATTTGCAAAAGGCGGAGTTTTAGAAAAAATATTGTGATACAAATTTCAATAGTAAACATATTTAAGACAATTTGTCAACCTGCGAAGGTGCTCTACTCGCCCTAAAAAGTCACAGATTTTGCTTTTATTTAATCTCTTTCCAAGAATAGAAAGATATGTCATACTGACATTTTCAGACAGAAAGTTGTTGTTGCCTCAACCAGCCCCCTTATTTTAGCTTCCAGCAGCAAGGTAACACTTGGCCCCTTCTGTAATCTCCTGAAACTTGGTTTATATTCTCACTTGTAAATGTGAGCCCTGTAGAAGAATAAAAATGAGTCCTCTCTCTCTCTCTCTCTCTCTCTCTCTCTCTCTCTCTCTCTCTCTCTCTCTCTCTCCATCAACACACATGCATGTTCACATGTAAATGCAACACACACTCACACAGCCACTGTCTCCATTATTCTCTCACTCTCTCTCTCTCAAATTGAAATAATTCAATTTATGGACACAGTTCCAGACCTCCCTGGCTAAGACCATTATGCATGGAGCCCCCCCTTTTCTAACAAAAGAACGGGAAAATTTACCAGCCGGCTCTCTGAACGGCACCCACACAAAGCCAATTTCATGCCAGGAAAACACCAGCAGTAGCGCCATTTTTGGTCAAAACCAGCATCCCTGTAGATTATTTCTATCATTGAATATGGGTCGATGCTACTTTCTTTGTTAGTGCTTATTTTATAACCCCAATATGACATGTGCAACTCCCTTTGCATGTAACATTCAAACCTGACTTCTACTCAAGTGTACACTTAAAACAGATTTGATCCCTGCAGTTAACAGGGTGACCATTTACAACCATTTATGGTCTTCAAAGTGACACTGAAAACATACTTGTTCAAATATTGTTTCATTTTAGATGACAATGAGTTAAAAGTGTAAAGATGTGAAGTACCACATTTGTGGTGACTGGGTGTGTTTTGAGTCTAAGTAATCTGGGATGCAGGAGGTGGGAGGTAAAGGGTGGTTTTAATGTGTGTCAACTGGGCCAAAGCTTGACCCGGGGCTGACCCAGCCCAAACATGCTGCCCCCTGAGGCCCACCACCCCTTGGTCCTTTTGACATGGATACCTGCTATAGGGATTTTACTGAGAGATAAAAGATAAAGACCTCAGCAAGCTTTTCTAAGAGTTTAGAGAGAGAGAGAGAGGAAAGAGAGGGCTAGATAACAAATAGCTGTAGGTAAACACAAGAGCAGCAGGGTGGGCTGGAGGGCAGCATCGGCGTTTACTTTGTGTGTTTGCAGAGCAACACAAGGCATGCCACTTGCTGTACACACACATTTGGAAGTAACCCGATCATCCCTTTTCGCTCCAAGCCAGTGAAACTCAAAGAGATGAGCAGGGACTGTGGGCTGAGATTCCCTCTAACGATAACCTTTGGAGTAAAGGCCTGAGTGCCGGTGTGTAACACAAACATACACACACACACACTTTGTATATATGTTGTACACACTAGCTCCCATAGGCAGTCCCAGGGCTTTGTTCCACTGAGATTCTCTGTAGAGGCAGAGAGGTCATACTTTTACAGGATGTCACCCCCAAAGAGAGCTGCCTGTTTCAGGAAGTGACTTGGTGGGACTGTATGGCGAGAGCGCCGGCGTCCACGGGGGGCATATCACTCCCGTCCACATGGGCCCATGCTCCACAGGAAGTTGGCCTGCTGTAAACCCACTCACTTCCTCTTCCTCTGCCCGTGTCCCGAAAGCCTTATCAGGGCTGCGTATGGGGAAGCTGATAGGACTACAAATCCCCCACATCCCCACAACACCACATCCTGTGCCTATCAAGGACACATTGACAAGGAGGAGGAAGTAGAGACGCAGCATTACTTTGGAGGGAGAAGCTATACGCTTAATTTAATACCTCAGCTTATAAAACGGAGGAGTTTTGGTCGTATCAGAAGTGTGGATATCCTCGATCCGGCCTCGAAGAAGGAGCCTGTTTACTCATTAAAAATCAGCTAAAACTCTTAAAATGTAAATGCAACAACACAACTACCAAAAGTATTTAAATAGAGTAGGTTGTTGCTCTGATAATGACATATCCTGTTTACCTAACCACCCCTTCAGTATCCTGAGCTCGTGGGTGCAGACCATATTATACTCCTTCATAGTACTAAAACCTTCTGTTATCCCAGAAAAACTCACTGGAAGCTAATGCGCTATTATTAGCCGGTGCCACCGCAGGGTTGGCGTGCCTGTATTATCTAACTACATACTGCAGTTCGGCTGGCCCTGATAGGTTAGTATGAGTGGGAAAATCCTCGTGCATTAAACTTGTTTGTCGGGGGCTGTGTCATTCAGATAGTTACCATGTGGGAAAAACGCTCACACAGGCGAGAGATGTACGCGAGCTCTGAAAAATAAACTGGGGAACTTTAGTTTGGTTAATGGAACTACACCCCAAACATGAAGGCATGATTACAGACAGAACAGACTGACTGTTGGTACTGAAATGATACATTTCCACTTAATTTTAGTTCATTAAACCGGTGGCTTTGATAGGTTGGCTGAAGTTAAACAAGGTAGTGCTGCAAGATATAATTTCCCAAAATTTACCTCATCGGAAAAAAGATGAGATCATTTGAAAGGATATGTTTTCAGTAAGTTCATGTTGGCAAAAAATGATACCTTGATACTGTAGCTTGGTGCAGGACTCCTGAAAGTTAGGCAAGGGTTTATTGACAGCTTGAGTTTATTGAAAAGTAGGTTTTGCTGGTTTATTAAAGAGCTTCCATCTAGTTTGCTTGTGCTGGATGGATATATTTGTACTGAATGTTAGTTGTTAGTGTGTGTTGTTAGCCCACAACAAAGTTTGAACAGGATGTTTTTCCTTTAGCTGAAGGTTCCCTCTCGTTGTCCCGTGTCTATACTGAAGGACTTTTGAACGCCCTTCAGCACATCAGCTGACTTTTGGAAAGGCCCGCCGTGCCATTGTGCTGTTAAGTGCTCTTAGCTTTTGTTATAGTCCTTGTCCTCGCTACCATCCCTTCCCCCCTTCCCCTCGTCTTTCATAGTCCATTTGACTCTCTCTCTCCCCCTCTCTCTCTCGGTGCATTCGTTGTGTGCTGAGTTTGACTGAAGCTCGGTGAGTCGAAGGTGTCAAAAGCCGTCTGAGAGGCAGCGAAACAATTGAGAGGGTGCGAGTTAAGAGTGAGAAAGCAGCAAAAGAGCCACGATTTCAGGAATCTTACCATTTTGTGTGTGTGTGTGTGTGTGTGTGTGTGTGTGTGTGTATGGACTTCCCTTCACTCAGGCGAAGAATCTGTGGGCCCCCCTCACAAGTGCTCCCATTTGAACCGAGTCAGGCCTTCTATCTTCAGGTTAGAAAAAAAGAAAACGGCAACACAAAGGCAGGAGGGGAAAAATCAATAGTTACACAGCAAAAGTGCTCAACATGAAAGGGTGAATTCATCGCTCTACACTTTCATTTTAGCTTGTACCGTCTGTCTCTTTCTCCCTCATTCTTTCTCTCTCGACTGATCTGGAAGTGGGAATAAAAGCAAGTCGCTGTGTGTGTGTGTGTGTGTGTGTGTGTGTGTGTGTGTGTGTGCTTCTGTGCGTGGAGGCATACTGCAGTTTAATGTCGTGTCGGTGCCCCAAGCTTGAGGCAGTTTCCAGCGTGTCAGGCAGCCTGTGGTGATGACCCTTTACGGGAAAATGGCACAGAGAGAGCAGTCACATTTACACTGACATTTTTGCTATCACCTATGGCTATGTCAACAGGCCTGATCCCCCACCCCCCCTCTCACACAGCCAACAGAGGACTGGACTCCGCTATAGCATTCACAGAGACAATGACCATTAACACAGGTCTAATATTCAATATTTTATGAAAGGTAAATCATTTGGTCCATAAAATGTCATAAAACAAATCCCCAGCACAATTTCCCAGAGCACAGTGTGATGTCTTCAAATTGCCTGTTGCTTGTCCACAACATATTCACTTTACAACCCTGTAAGCAGCACATTTGAGTAGTTTAAGTGAATGTTGTCAGTTTGTTTGTTGTAGATTGGCTTATTGATTTATCAATATCAGCAAACCAATTTATCTAACTCAATGTGTACCTGTACACATGTACAATGTCTCATAGACCTGAAGCTTTGAAAACATGGGTTTAATTAACTCAGTATGATAACTGTCCTGTGTTTTTTTCTTCTTCTTCTTTTGTTGATGGTTAAACACATTCCCTGTCCCTGGCTTCCTGATCTCCTCCTCATCAGATCACCACAAATGAAATAATTGCTCCAAACTTTGCTCAGATTCTCACAACAAGAAGTCTCCAGTGTGCTTTAATTACAAATAACTCTTGTAAATGACTCACCAGTTACTGTCATTATTGAATCTGTCAGCGCTGATCCACAAAACTGTCATCATTCAAAGGAACCGGCTTTGTTATTGCAAAGCACTCGTTATTTACTGTAATTACTTGAATGGGATTGTCTTTGATTACAGGAAGCAATTACTTAGCTCTCCCCTGATTGTTTACCTGCCAGACCCATTTTTTTTCTTCTGTAATAATGACAACTTTCTCTGTCTACCTAATCTATTTATTCATTATAGCATTGTAGCTGGTGTATGTACTACAAAGATTAATCCATGCTTCAGTGTGATATAATCCAAATGCGTTGGCGGAAGTTTTGAGTAAAGATCTGAAACTAGTGGAGTGTCTCTCTGGCAAAGGCAGGAAGGGAAGTCTAGACTAGCCATATTGTTTTGTCGACAGCGCATGTCATTATCCACAGAGTAGTCGAGGGGATTTCTCTCTGTCTCTCCTCCTCCTCGGGAATAAAAAGGAGGCGAAACAGCATTGGTCACAGAGAGTGTTTTGTATTCAAGTAAGTGTGTGTGTTGGTTTATAATACTTTGATAGTCATTTTTGGAAAGTTGCCTCGTGGACGGTCCTAAGCAATGAGTGCACGTGAGTGTGTTCGAGTGTGCGTCTGTTTTTGGTGCAGTAAAGGGAGAGACGCTTTTGAAAATGTGCCCCTAGTTGGGAATTGTGTTGCAAGGAATTCCTGCATGTTCAGAATATTTGGAGGTGGGAGGGGCCTCCTGAGCCATGCAAAGGGAACCCCCCACTGCCTGCAACCACCCTGTGCTCCCCCTCCCCAAGTCTAGAGCTTATGAATGGCCTGAATACAATAAACGCCACTTTTTTCTTTTCTCCCTCCCTCTTGCGATCCCTTCTTTACCTCTCTGAGGATTTCTGGGAATGTAACGTATGTGTATGTGAGTGAGTGTGTGTGTGTGTTTGTGTGTCAGTGTCAGAGAGAAAGGAGAGCACTTTAGTGAATGTACATCAGCATGTGCGTGTGGGTTTTATGTATCATGTTTTGAGTGTGTGTGTGTATGTATGAATTTCTCGCCTGCCAATATAAGATGTGTGTATCCCATGTGGAACAGGATAGCAGGTCCCTGAGGCCTGGGCCTTGCCTCGGCAGCCAACCCAGGGTCATGTGAGCATTCTGGGGTGTGAAACTCTAGGAGTGGCCCATGAGAGATCAGCTCCAGGTCACTTGCACTCACAGTGAAAGACACCCGCTCTCTGTCTTTCTCTTGCAACAAATAGCCCATAGAATAAATGCACTCATAAATGTCATAAACTCAAAAGACCTGTGCCCATTCCTTCTCCCTCTCAGTCTGTCCACGGCCTCTAAAACCTTGCAAAAACATCTCACAGTATCCTCCAAAAACGTTTAGCCATCTGTGAATGATTCCTGCCACAGGATCCCACTCATGACATCTGGCACAAAGCTAATATTCATAACCCTTATTCCTCAACTCAGCAGTGCTTCTATGAAGAAGGAAAAAAAGAAAATTATTAGAAAGCTAAATGTCATTATTCTCTTGCGTTGCGCTAGAAGCGACGTGTCTGACAAGATCGCTGTTCGCAGATGACTGACTGGTGAATCCGTGGCTGTTAATTTGCCAGGCAGCAGAAAAATGGCTGACACCTCGTAATGGCACGTGTGCCCGCGTAGAGGGGGGCAGGTAGTGCCAATCTCTGTCTAATGCTGAGAGATGGTTCATAATCAGATCTTGACAGATTAGCCTAGATACTGCTTGATAATGTCAGGGTATGCCTTGAGACAGAGAGATGTATGGAAGTGATATAGACACAGGAGAGGCAGACGGAGAGACAGAAGAGAGGAAGCATCATTAGTACTCACTGGTTGAAGAGGTGGACTGGAAGCATCAAGGCCGAGGACATCGAACAATGATAACCCAGTTTAACCAATGATAACCATATAATTTAACCATATTTACTGTAAATAGTGAAATATCATTTACCATTTGTTTGATTTACAAAGAAAGAAAACTTGTGAAGAAAAATAACAATGCCTCATCTTACATCCCCAACATTGTGCACATACAGTCCATTCCTGCCTCACACTCCAGCAGACAGAGAAAACGAGCAGAGACGAAGTAATGAAGTAGGAAGCAGGGGAAGGCAGGAATGAAACATGAAGTGGCAGCAAGGCTTAAATAAAAGCCATCGAAGCTGACTGAGCATAGAAGTAACTGTCTCTTTGGCTAATGCTAACGAAGCTAGTGAAAGTGCACGAGGAAAGCGAACCTCGTTTTTATGTCATTATCTGTTTGCTCACAGTGTGTTTGTGTGTGAGTGTGTATTTGTGTATACAGCGTGTGAGGGGACTGATAAAATATTCCTTCCCTTGGTTGGCCCCGGGGCATTTCAACTGCCCTTGGCTCCTTCCAGTCACTGGCCTGCTCCCTAATTGCCACACACACACACACACACACACGCACACATGCACACACACACACACACACACACACACACACACACACACACACACACACACACACGACATTCAGAGCTTATGTGGCTGGAAACACACATGCATAAAGAAAGATAGAGCTAGACACACATGTACAGACGAATGCACATCGATGCATGCATGCATTCTTCACACACGAACATGCGCCCCCCCCCCCCACCGTCCTGCATCGATTCACCCCCCCCTCCCCCCCCCCCCCCCCACAGCTCCTCCTCTAACTAGTTGCAAAGATGTTGTCATGGCCGATCAGTGGGCCCGGCCCAGAGTTGTGCCTGTGGCTTTTTCCTCGTGGGGAGACTGGAGCTTGGTAGCCTAGCTGCCTCCCGCTGTATGTTACAGCCTGCTGATGCTCTTAATGAGCCTGGCAGCCTGTGTATGGAGAGCGACTGACTGGTTCAATGGCTGCCTGTCTTACTAGCTGCCTGGCGAGCTTTCTGACTGACTGACTGGCTGATTGACTGCCTGTCTTACTAGCTGCCTGGCGAGCTTTCTGACTGACTGACTGGCTGATTGACTGACTGACTTGGTGGCTTTATAGACTGACTAGTTTACTGGCTGACTAGATAGTTTACTGGTTGACTGGAAACAGTGGACAACAGGGTGGACAGCTGCCTGACTGACTGAATAAAGGGCTTATTGGCTGAGTGACAAACTGACTGTGACGTCACTGAGGCCAGGTCAAGATTTTCTTGTTCTCTTGACAGTGAGAAGTCCAAGATCACACGACACATGGTTATTCTCTAGCTTTTCCAAGAAGTCTTCACCAAGGTTGTCTAATTTTAATAAAAAACAAAAACTTAAAAATATGCTCCAAGTGCATAGAAATACTGCACATAGCATATTTTCAATTTTACTGTTTTAAAAGACCTTATTTATGAAAAGTTCTGTTTTTAGTGTTACAAAATCTCAGCTTCAAAGGCCAAAATAGAGAAAATAATGATCTGCATTACAGTGATATGGCCTGACATGTCCTGTGTCCGATTTTTTTCAACTGATTAACTCCAGTGTGCCACACAGCATATCTTCCCTCTCCTATCCATTATTTTCCTCTCCTTCATCGCTTCCTTCAGTGGCTTGAGTTTTTGCGTCCTCTATTTTCCGCTCTCATTGACTATTACGCATTCACGAATGAAATTTCTTTCCCTGTTTTACCTTAGCTCTCTCTCTCTCTCATAAGCTGAGGTAACACCATTGACATTTCTCCAACATGGCTGCCAGACACAGCTTCAACACCTTTCCTGCTTCACCCTTCCCCACTCCCACAGTCTCTCTCTTTTCTCCCCTCCCACCTCCCTCTCTTCCCTCCCTTGCTGGGGATAAAGCAAAGCAGAAATTAGCCCCAGACCTTGCTGAGGTGATTGGTATCAAATTGCAGTGAAAATGGAAATGCCAATAAAATTGACGGCCCTTCTCCAGCCCTCCTCTTTCCTTTTCACCCTCTAGGTAAAGTAAGTGTCTATAGGTCAGACTTACTTAGAAGTATTGGGAAGTGAGAGGAAAGAAAGGAATATTGGGAGGGGTTAGGGTTTCCCTCTCTGGCTTTGGACAAAAGGGGTCAAACTTTGCCTAAAATCCTAAAAATCAGGATCAATTCAATTTCTGTTTCCTCATCATTCATTTTGTGTGAACGTCTAAACAAGTACTGTTTCTGTGTTCTTTTGACATGGTTCAGTGGTATGAAAAAGATATGATATGGGTAGAGATGTAATACAGCCTACTCCTCTCACATTATGCATCATTTTAGTATGTAATTAATTATTGATTAGTCAGTTATTTTATGTTCTGTAGAGTCATGATTAAGAGTCATAAAGATTGTAGTTGCTGCTTGCGTACCATTTTATTCACTATCCATCAATAGATATGATGTAGTACTGTAAAATATAATGCAGTATGATATTGTACTATATGGGGCAGTGGCAGCCTAAAGGTTAGAGAGCAGGCTTGTGACTGGAAGGTTACCAGTTCAATTACTGGACTGGAAAGAGCACCTAAAGAAAGACAGCCTTGTGCTCAGTGATCTCTGTGATATAAAGGTTAAACATAAAAACATATAACATACTGTAGACAGTAGTATACAATAAAATACTACACCATACAATATTAAGAAGAAGCCTTATAATCAAAGAGAGTTCAAATTAGATGAGATTATTTCATAAAACGGTAGCAAAAAAGTACAGGCAACACACCCAGAATCATGCAATTTCTCGTGACAGTTTTCTCTGAGCATTCACACTTTTATTACACTTATTCTGTGCTTTCTCTGTCCCCTTTGTGTTTTCTCTCTCCCTTGTTCTCCACTCTCTTTTTTCCCCTTCTCTCCATGCTTCTCACGATTTCTCACCTCTTTCTGAGCATGTCTGCTTGCCCACTCTCTCCCACTTGCTCACTTGCATGCATACTCACTCACTCACTCACTCACTCACTCACTCGCTCGCTCGCTCACTCACTCATTCACTCATTCACTCACTCACTCACTCACTCACTCACTCACGCTCTGAGCTGGTACTCCGGCCGTTTGCTTCTGTTTTCCCAACTCACATGGGACAAGCCCCTAGGTTTGTTATTGTAGGCTTTGCTGAACATGAGCCGGTCTTTACAACGGATTGAAAGCATTTGCTTCCAATGAAAATCTGGTCTTAGATTACAGGGCCTCGGCTCGCCTCACCCCTCTTTTCCACCAGGCAGAGAGACGTAGAGAGGAAAAGAGAGAGACAGAGGGGTGGGTGTATTTTAGCCCTGAAACAGTAGGCAGAAAAAACTCACTTGTTAAGCTCAGCCTGCGTTTGTCCCAGGCTAATGATGTAACTGAAGCTTGCAACGTGAGTGTGTTTTTAGACAGAGAGAGGTCTAGGAGCTGGGTGCAGGGGGTACACTGTCTGAATGTGTGTGGGGGCTTGTATGAGTGTTGTGCTCAAACGGTTAGTCAATTAATCAATTACTGGATTAGGAAATCAACAACAATAATTAGTTAATTGTTTATGTTTATCAAGAAAAGATGTCGAGGATTCGCTTGTTCCATCTCTCGGATGTAAGGATATGCTGTTTTTCTCTACTTTGCATCCTTGTAAACTGAATATCTGTGGATTTTGGACTGTTTGGATATCAATATTTGACAAAGTCACTTGAGGCTCCTGGAAATTGTGATGTTATATCACAATATTTTGACATTTTAAAAAGGTTAAACGATTGATTGATAAGGAATTATCAACAGATTAATTGATGATTAAAACCATCCTTGGCTGCAGGACTATACTGTATGAGTACACACATTTACATTTCAAGCATTATCCAGTGACTTAGAATAATCTGGTAGAAGACTTGCTCAAAGGCGCTTCAACCTGCAACTTGGATATTGACTGAATCCACATTTTGGACCTTTTTGACCACCAGCTCTACATGCACATGTGCATTATTCATGTGCAGTGGGTGGCGTTTGCGTCAGTATCGCATCTATGAAGAGCAAGCTCTTGTTTTATCCCTCCCCCACCCTCCGTAGCGTCACCTCCACTTCCACATGAGCTTCATTAGAAAGCCTTCAATATGTGTGCATATGTATCTCCTTCTGCCAGAACAGTCGGAGAGAGAGAGAGAAAGCGAGAGCGAGAGCCAGCCAAGAGTGTTGTTTCGTATGGATCGTTGAGAGCCTCTCTCTCCTAATGGTGTATATAATTCAGGTGCCCTCCAGGCATGCTTTCAGGAATTCTTTTGCCTGAGGTAATGGGGAGCAAAGGCCTGGGTTTTAGGCCCTTGATTATTCCATTGATGTGGCAGGCTGGAAAAAAGTCATCTCCAACCGGATTAGCGCCAACATCCCCATTAATTATCGATGAATCAGGGGCTTAGGGTTTAGCTAGGTGCTGGGTGTCGCCCTCTGCAAGTTAGCGGAGTGCGGGACCGCTCGAATGCAGTTATCTACTCCCGCCACAGTGAATAGACCTAGAAGCTTTAGAAGTGCTTTGTGTGTAATCAATAAATAACTGGATCCAATTCTGTGCACTGCTCCGGCGTTTTTTTTTCTTCTTTCCTTCCCCTCACTATGAAGCAGTGTGGGACAAAAGTCAGTTATCAGCTGCTGAGATTTCTAGCAGTGAGGGTGCCACTTGTTTACCTCGCCTCATGTTTCTTTTATGATTATCGTCTTCATTGAGGGTGGCTCGCATTTTTGAATAATGATAATAACAATTAGGCTTTTCACAGCCACAGATGGGAAGAGCCTCTTTCTCTCCATTGGAGCTGTATAGAATGCGTACAGTAATTGGGTAGTTTTGAATATGTGCAGTGTGTTGTGTGTTGTGTGTTGTGTGTTGTGTGGGTGTGTGTGTGTGTGTGTGTGTGTGTGTGTGTGGGTTCATGTTGTTGAGTCTGAATGCAGAGAAAAGGCCCATGGAGCGCCTTCCTTTCACTTTTCCTCTGTGCTCGAATACTCTAAGCTGTCTCAGTGTTCCCCTTAGGTGAGGTTAACTGGCCTTAATGGAGTCTTATCAAAGCCCTACAGGTTGCTGTAAGCAGCTATGACGCCTTTGTTATGAAAAGCAGCTAGCTTTGTTAGCGCTGTTTGTGCCTCTGACTTCCCCTTTTCCACCTATTTTCCTTTTATTTTCCGCCTTCCCCCTCCTCGCAACCTCCGCTTTTGTAGTGCCGTGTTACTCTTTCCACCTCAGGTAAAATGGCAGAATGCGCCAGGGCGACGCTTCAATAACTATTTTCCCCTCAGGATAATAAAGACTAAATCTCTCTGTCATTTTCAATTCTGCGCGAGCTTGGATGGGAGAGTGGGGAAATGCGACCTTACAAGTCCTTTGTGCTCCCCTCTCTTTTCTCGCAGAAAGATGCGAGCGCTTGCTGTGTTTTCAAGTGATGGGGGGAGAAAAATGAAAGGCAGGGTTATTTATAAATGTATTAAAAATGAATGCATTTATGAGGTGCTGTTTTCCAGCCATTCTCTGCTTGCCATTGTTGTGTCTCTATACCCCTCCGTCTGTGCATACAAAGCCCTCCAGAATTCCTTCGGAATCGCATTTATTCCCTTTGAACGCAGAGGCGCAGCGAATGCAGGAAGTAAACAAACTGTGTGTCTGATCTCCGCCGTCTCTTCCTGTTTCTTGTCATGTGACAGGTGACGGCCTGGACAACAGCGTGGCTTCACCGAGCACAGGGGATGATGATGACCCGGATAAAGAGAAGAAACGCAACAAGAAGAGAGGCATCTTCCCTAAGGTGGCCACCAACATCATGAGAGCATGGCTCTTCCAGCACCTAACAGTGAGTTGAATGAAACAGCATTTGTTCTCAGTCGCTCTCAGTTTCCTATCACGTGTGCACACTGAACCTCACTTCACAGCCACAGGCTTTCTTACTCTCACACACACACACATTTTCTATCTTTCCAGCTCTGTCCCTCTCTTATTTGACACAAATACACTTGCGCACAAAGGAACACATACATGAACACACCCTCCGACACTGACACACTCACTGACACTCACATACACACCACCAGAGCCCCCCCTTTCCCCCACAATGTATCCCCATTCGTACACTTCAAAGACACAGGCCTGTGTAATCTGCCGGCGATCTCGGCAGCCTGCGCTCTCGCTCCTCATCTGCTGAAACTGAATAAGGTTGAAGCCAAGGAGAGACGCCCCTGGCCATAACTGCAGATACATAGATGAACCTTATTAAGAACAAATCTGTCATTATTTAACAGATGCCTGGGATGCTGCAAAGGCCTGTGGTTTGGCTTTTATTTTTACTCAATCGTAGCAGGGAATACCAATGTCGTTAGCACCAGCTGACAGCGTCACTAATTGTTTGGGGGAAAATAGTGTGGGAAAATATTTATTTTGACACTGGAAGATACCAATGAGCCGACAGTGAATAGAATACTGTCTTCTTTAACACAAGTTTCTATCATTTCAAACACAATCAGTTCACTAGCCACAGTTAGCATCGCCAACATCTTTTTTATTTAACAAATCTATAGAAATACTTACTACAATAAATAGAAACTCGTTAAATAAGTTAAATAACTACACTGTAGTTTTTAGGGCCTTTTTATAAGGTCAAAGCAAACTCTTCAATATTATTGAATGTAAAATTTGGCTGCATTAAGGAGTCACTTGTATCCTGTTAGATGTTGATAAAGCGTACTGACTCAGACTGAGGATTTTCTCCTTAGTTCATCAGTGAAGTAACCTGCATTTGAAAAAAATGACCCGTAAGCATTGGATGAAGATGGGAGGAAATCTAAACATTGACAGGACATTTAACTTACAGTAAAACTGCATCGTAGACCAATTTAAAAAAAAAAAGCTGGAAATCATGACATCTTTACTGTTGTTATTGTCGAGTGACTTTTGTTTGTCAAATACTTGATTACAGTTTGAATCCATGTTAAGAAAATATGTTTCAAAACTAACTTCAGCCAGCCTTGTGTTGTACACATTCTGCCTATGTCAGGAGTTTGTGGAGGAGATGATAGTTTGGCTGAGTGGGTGTTGGTTGGAATTGCACAATCCAACAGGGAGGATGCTGGGGAAAGTAATTTTGTTGTTGGATTATGGATATTGCATGGGCTCCACTTTTTATTTATTTATTTGTAGTCTGTTGTTGATGTTGATGGTAAGCATTGTACAGTGTCTTCTTCTGTTTACAACAATGTTAATTACAAATTAGACGAACTTCTTACCTGGCACAAAGGCATATATATATATATATATATATATATATATATATATATATATATATATATATATAGTGCATATCTGTACACAGAATATACACACACACACACACACACACACACACACACACACACACACACACATCTCACAAGGCTTCTTATAATTTTTGTCTCTTTTTTGTGCACTCCCCTTTCCATCTGACCCCTCACCACCTCCTTCACAAACCACCAGCTCTCCATCACGCAGCACACACACACACACACACACACACACACACACACCCACACACACACACACACACACACACATATCCTCACACATATACACTAACCTCTCCTCCAACTCCCTGACCTCAACCCATACACCCCCTGAAACCTTCGGGGCTACAGAGGAAAGGTGTTTGAAACATACACACATCCTGTCTGTGGAAATACAGTTCAGCACACACTCGGTGATTGAAACACAAACACACACACACAGAGCAACACACCTACTGTGTCATATTACACCATGAGTTGGGCTTATGGGAGACTTCTGCTCTGTTAGATCTCAAATAGTGGGAAGGATATAAGTGAGTGTCAAGGGAGCGAGGGAGAAGAGAAGGTGAGGAGGTGAATGGGGGGATAAGGAGGATCCATCAACCTTTTCTTTCTCCCAGTCAAAAAAGATAGAACTAAAACATGCACACATACAGGCACACAATGGCACATAGTGTACATTGCTTTATGGCACAAAACAGGAAGAAGCTGCTGTTCTTACAGTGCAAACAGAGTTAAAGTTTTCTGAACTGTGAAGTAAACCGAAAGGCTGATGGAAAAAATCACTTCCAATATGTTTACCCTCTTCAGCAAACCCAAATAGAAATGAAACCCAGGCGGAGAGGAGCAACTTCCTCCATGTTTATGGGAAATGTGGTCTTAATTTTGAAAAACACTGGCATTAACAATACCACTGGTGTCAGATAAATGCTCGCAGTGGTCTCATTTGTTTACACTAATCATTCTTCAGTGTCACCATTAATTTAATCACCATATGTCCATGTTTATAAATGCTACACATAGCACCTCTAATGGAAAAACATTTACAGTATCTCTTACACTGGCAGTATGTCTCCCATAAACATGGACAGCCGATCCAGGCTCATCGACGGCATCATCAGCCTGCCTCTCTTTGTTTCATAGAGGGATTGTGGATGTGAGTCTGGCCTCTTAGAGATAGACACAATGCCAATTAGGGAAACACAGATGCATGCACGCACACACATATACACACATATTCATGTCACAGTGCTGTGGGCCTACACAAACCTGAATAAGGGAGTCAGGATCTGTTTGTTCTTCAAGTATAATAAATATGCAGGAATTTGACAGTTAGACAGACAATAGGACAAAATAGAACAGTTGAATAGAATAGGGTAGAAGTTTGGATACCCACCTTGGTGTATTTTCTGTTATTCGCCCTCACACTTGGACCCTCAGGGGAGCTCCCATTGTACCGAAGCGGAAGGGGAAGGTGGGTGGCAAACTGAGGCTGTGAGTGCACCAGCAGGGTAGGTGGTAGGTGGCATTCATATGGCTGTTTTTTTTAGGGTTGTTTTGAAACCATTTCTGCATCTCTGCTCATGCATCCATCAAGGATTCTAATTTCCGCTCGTTCTAGCAGGAAAAGGGAAAGATATTAGAGCTGAGTTTGTTATAAGCATGGACACCAACAGCAGAAAAAGTTAATTCCCTATATTGCTGGTATTAGTGCCAGGGTCAAAGCCACAGTGCTTTGGGTGTAATGAATATTCCCATGTGCAATGTGACAAATCAAGTACTGTAAGTATTTTACATCATGTGTAAAATCAAGGAATAACAGGTAAAGAAAAGAAGAATATACTTCTATCTGTTGTGTGATGGATAGAATGACAGCAGTGGTATTGAATTTGTGATGATGACGACAGTCGCAGCTCGCTGAGTTCTCTCCAACACGCCCAATGAGCTCATATGTTGTTGACGGTCCTTGTGGGACAAGTTCATCGGATGAATTTGGCTGCCCTGACTTGGAGCGACTACAAAACATTAGCGTTTACCGCCTGTCACCAATGGCCGAACCACGCAGCTTGCTGCCAGCTTAACATGCAGCTGTAAACTTGGTGGAGGACCAAAATAAAGGAGGGGAGGGCTTTTCCACTTGTGTCCTCATCTTGTTTTGATGTCTGTTTTCCATTGACATTCTTAATTAAACATATGTTGTGGTTACTTGCAGCCATTTGGTTTTATTGACTAACTGAATGGGACTTTTGATAAGGGAAATCTGCAAAAATGCTTTTGTCCAATTGACAAACTCCCTGTTATATGTGCTCAACATCAAGTGTGTTTCAACTTTATATTGTTCTGAAGTGTGCTGGGATTTTTGTTTTTGGGGAAACAACTTAAAAAATATATTATAATTTAAGTTCTAAACTGATGCATATCTGCATAACTGGCTGAGCTACCTTATTGCTTTGAGTTACAACCAAGGAGATGAGCCTTGAGATGAAGAAATAGCTACTACCCAATCTCTGTTTCTTTCATCCCTCCTATTGTGCAGTTGGAATACACCTATCCCTCCACCACCACACCCGCCCAGCCAGCCACCCCCGCATCCCTCCCTCCTCACAAATGGTATTTTCTTGTTTAATTTAACAAGAAATGAGTAGTAAATGAAAGCTCAGGCCTCAAATCCCCAACGCGCCCTGTGCTCTGCTCTCCACTCCCCTATGAAAAGGCAATTTGTGAAATTATGTGATAGAGTAATTAGATGGAATTCACCTCCGCCTCCCCACTACACACACCACCCGTATCCCCGTTTAGATTGTTGCTAAACTGAAGTAGGTGTGTATGTGTGTGTGTGTGTGTGTGTGTGTGTGTAGAAAGGCAGGGCAGGGGGGGTTTGGCATTCAGAGTGTTAGCATCGGTATATTAGCCAGGCAGACTGGGACACACACTCTCATACACATTATCACTAACACTCTCTCATTCTGGCTCTCCTCCCCTCCTATTTGTACACAGACTCAGTGTAACGAGGGGCAGCCGTGATCGCAGCTCATAAAATAAGCCAACCCGCAAAACCCTCAATGAGCTGCTTTTTTTCCCTCCCTCCTCCTTTCTGCCCTTAAAACGTGTAAAATGCACAGAGAGAGAGAGAGAATATAAAAAATCCAACTGGAAGGCATAATCCCCCGTTAATACAATTAGAGTCTAATTTAACCGCTCGTGTACGCAGATGTAGCCGAGCTGGGGGAGCGCTGTTACCCCCCTTGGAAATGTTTTTTCTTTTTTTTTTTTTTCAACACAGCAGCCTGCAGAAGGGTTTTGAGCAGAAACAGGTGTGAAAAGCAATATAATTCATTTCTGCGCTGGCAGAGAAGGCCAGGAGCCTCACTGTTGTGGGCCCTGGGTGGTAGAGGAATCCAGACTGGGTGTGCGGGGTGGGAGGGGAGTGAGAGGAGGTGAGAGATGGATGGATGGATGGATGGATAGATAGATGCACTTATCATGAAAGGCAATATATTTTCCATTGTATCTAAATGTCTCAGGTTTGGATTGAACAGAACAGAAAACAACAGGGCGGAGGACAACATTGCTTTCTCTAGATTGTCAGTAGTGTGTCTGCAATGGACAATATTGAATCTTTTGTGATTTTAGTATCAAATTATTGTTGCTGTGACCCAAAAAGGCATCACTTTCAAGGAAATGTGCATCAGGAATTAAACTGTTAAGTCAAGTGTTCTTTTGATGCTCACTATTGTGTTTTATCTCTTACTGATAGAGAGTACATAATCAGCAGGAAAATTCAGCTGATTGTTGCTGCAGCGTGGTCTAAACTGAAGACTTATCGGTTCCTGAACTTCTCAGCAAAGAACACACAAGCCAGATATGTAAAGCCTCATGTAAACATCAGAAAGGAGGGACAAAAAAACTTTTGAGGTCAGAGTTCGCCCTTGCCTCAGATGCCATTAGTCTTCGGCTGTTTATTGCTGGAGCCTGGACATGTCAGCACCCTGGTCACCCGTGGCAACCCTGACCCACCACATAAACCCGGGCCTGAAAGGGTGTTTTTTATCAATTTTGTACTCGCAAAATTCAGTCTTCATTCTATTTTATCTGTAGCTTGCTTTTGGCCATTTTCCCAGTTATGGTGATAAGAAGGAATTGGGGAAGAGAAAGGAGTATGACATACAGTATGACAAAGGTACAATGCTTGAATTGAATCCGGAAAACAGAGACGTTGCGTGTATTCTTTTCATTTTTAGAGCTACCCTTGTCCTGTGATTATTGTTAGACTTGTTTGTCTTAGTTATCCACTGCACAAATTAAGTTTCTCTTGAAAAATAATTTCAATTGACCATCCAAGCTGCCAGGACGCCTTGTTAATAACTTTGAAGAGACATCAGGAAGCAAGCTTAATAGGAAAACATCTGCAGACCTTTTATGTGTTTTCATTCATTTATTCATAAACGACAACAAAGGCACCATGTCCATCCTGATACTGTAAAGTAATATTGTGGCCTATGTGGCCTGGTGTCTCCAGTTAGGTCTTAATTCAATCTAAGTGGCAGTCAGAATCTTAGGCGCCACTGCATTAGGATTTCAAAGAGGTCCTAAGAGACGACAGACAGACGGACAGATCTGCCAAAGGCCTGGCGTGACACTGTGATGAGACAGAGCGGCAGAGGAAAACAAGAGAACAAGTTAGTCTTATTCTCAGTATTTTTATTCGGTTTCAGATAGTTTATCTCTGGGAATGGATTTGGCTTTGGGCTGTGTGTCTGTGTGCATCTGTCTTTGAGGGCCAGCCTTTGTGTAAATGTGTGTGTAATTGCTTTAGTGCATGTGCGTGGCTTGGAGTGTGTGTCATATGTGTGTGTTTGTATGAGGGCATTTGGAGGCAGAGACTTGTCCGTACCAATCGCAGGAGTGGTCAGTGTCAAAGAGGAGGCAGCTGAGTCAACCTGCCTACCCCCACAATACACACACACATGCACACACATGCAAACACACTCATACTGTGCCCCAACCCCCACATTACCCCACACCTTGTAATGAAAACATCATCAATTATCCCTCTTGACAGGCCCCAGGGACCAAAGGCAGACAGCTCTCTTTGGGGGCTTCTCTTTGTGGACTGACCCTCACAGAGACAGAGACTTGCTACACACACACCTACTCTTTGCAACCATTTCACGAGGACGTGCATGTTTTGCTTTTCAAGTGCGTGTATTAAAAGCTGATAGGCAGGTGACCCGTCTTTTCCAGGAGGGTAGATAGTGGTCCATGGGAGTGAATAGTAGATAGTAAGACCGGTCCATGTGGTGGAGGTGCAGGGGACAGGAGGTCCGTCTATACGTGTGAATGTGCATCTGCATGTGTGTTATGTGGGGTTTTGGGGGTGTTGGTGGAGAGTTGGGGGGGGGGGGGGTAATGATATGGCCTGGGCAGAGGGAAACCATCAGTCCTGACACAGACTCCTGAAAGGCCATCTGTTTCATGATTGATGGACAGAATGATGGATGGATGTGTAGATGAATAGAGGGATACAGTAGATGGGTAGAAAGACTGACACATGGCAGATGTTGGCAGTTCAGAATATATATATATATATATATATATATTGGTTTGCAGAAATATTGGGGTGACATTGATGTTTCATTGTATTTTACAACTTTGGTCAATTATGCTATATGAGATTTATACATCCTTAACTATTGTTTGTTAGAAAAACTAACCTCTATTTGCTTTTGAGATTTAATTTTATATTATACATAAATATATATGTCAGGTCTTTTACAAAGTCTCTTTCTATTACTTGTCGACTCTATATTCAGCTTTTTCTCCCACTTTCTCCTCTCGGCTTCTTGTATCGTTTTACCCCTCTTTTTAAAAGCCCTCAAGGGCAGTTAACTTTTAATTCATGTCACCTTTGAACTTTTCCAAAATGTCTGCCATAGATCTAGACCAAAAGCAAGCATGTGGGTGTGTGTGTGTGTGTGTGTGTGTGTGTGTTGATCTGGCCTTAGTCAAGGGGTGGGTCGGTGTGTTTCCTTGAGAACGTGAGAACTTTACAGACCCTCAAGGTCGGTCAGTAGCACTGGAGGGGATCACCAGTCGTAAGAGATCTAACATGGCTCCCAAGAACACACACACACACACACACACACACACACACACACACACACACACGTGAACAAGCTTCTTTTTAGTTTCTGTTTTAAAAAAATTATAATTGTTTACAAATTGTTCTTAGACATTAGTAGCCCAGTGAGAACATTTTGTATAAAGAATCTTATTGTGGCTCAATAACGGCTTTGTGTTTTTTTTATGTTTTGAAATGGAACTTATATGTTTAAATGACTCAACGTCAAGGTGTGAGAATATTTAATCTTAACTCTTAATTTCTGAATCACCTTGTCACCATTTTCCTCTTCTTTTTGCTTTGCCATCCTTCTTCTTCTTTCCCTCTCCCCTCCCCCAACCCTCATATAATTTCATAGTTGGGAAACTATGAAACAGTTCAGTGTGTGGTTTCATTGTTGTACGTCTGAGTGATTGATGGCTTCATGCTGAAGCTGTGTTTCACACTGGTTCTATTTTTCATTATCAGCTGTATGTGATAAATGTGTGTGTGCGTCTTCAGAGTGGACAAAGGCCCAATAACTCAGATGTGTGAAATCGTTCTCGGTTTGGTACCCACTAATCAGTTTATGATGATTTGCAAATCCGAATAAGAGGCCCACTCTCACCCGCTTAGACACACACAAACACACACAGATGCAAACACACACACACACACACTTTTGCATAGGCCCACAGCAAGGACGTCAGCGCCTGGGTGGGGTGTGGAGTTCCCCACCATCACTGTGGTATTTATTGGAGAGTGAGTGGCAAGTTGACGTACAGAAGAGTCAGGGAAAAATATTGTCATATGTCTGTGGTGAGCTTGATGGAATGATTCTATCCAGCACTTAGAGATTAGAAATGTTAGTGGTTGAGCCTCTCATTCTCACTGTGAGCAAATACATTTCCTCCATACTTACGTTTTTTTTTTTTTTTTTGTTTAAAACTCCTCAAATGAAGCTTGGGGTGTAGCATGATTTTGTTCAGTCAGTGATATATTAAATCTGCTAAGTGTGAAATCACATTAGCACTAGCTGTTAGCCATTATCCATTAGGCTGCGTTTGGTGATCCAGAGGATTGTGGGATCTTTTCTGGCTGGAGTCAGCAGCTCAATACCTTTTACTTACAGCAACTGCAGCAGCCTGCCCTAGATACATTTGGTGTGTGTTTGTGTGTCTCCATCGGTGTGTGATTGCATATGCAGTTGTGCCATTATTTGTATGCGTCAGCTTCATGTCTCTTTTGCTGTATGCGTGTGTGTGTGTGTGTGTCTTTGTGTCTCATTCCATGCGTATGCTCGATGGATCCTGTGGCTTTGCCATCGCGGTAATCAGTTTGCCCGTCGGCTGAACTAATTTATCAATTCAGTTCCTCCCACTTGTATTCTCTCCCATGCGTGAACCCTCTCTTTCCCCTACACTCTGTCTCTGTCTCCCTCTCAGACAAAACACTTCTTTCTGACAAACCATAAGGGTTTCCTATCTTTTATGCATGCCTTCTGCCTCTCTGACTTCTCCTTCCCTCTCCTTTTTTCTTCCATGACTCCCTCTCACTCGTTTTTCTTTAACGTACAGCTGTGTTGCCTTACATGTTAATGGTCTTGAACCATGATATCATAGCAGTATTGGTGCACTTGCGCTGTTTCAAAGGCATTGGGGAGAGAGCTATGATTTATAGATGAGATTTCTTGTGATATCTATCCATAATTCCTAATTTTCCACCTACTTCTCTCATAATGTTATGATTAAAGTATTCTGCATAAAACACTGTATGGCTCATGGTGCACTACAGGCAGGTGGCATGGAACATTTGGCCATAGGCTGGTAGTGTGTTTACACTTGGCCAGCTGACCCAAGGTGCCCCTGTGGAGCAGGCCGGTCAGGTCTGTGTCTTTGTGCATGGCAATGTAAGTGCATCTATGACACACACACACACACACACACACACACACATACACATACACAAGTATGGACGTGTGTGTTTGTGTGTGTGTGTGTGTGTGTGTGTGTGTCCAGTGGAGTGAGAGAAATCATAGCTAGTGAACCAGGTGGTGAATGCAGACAGGCAATAACTCATGGTAGAGGAGTCGGACAGAGCTGAGGGCTTGAAGATGTGGTGGGAAAACCCACGCCAACGCACACACACTTTTTCTCACTTTTCACCATCCTGTCTTCCTTTTTACTTCTTCTCCCCCTCTTTCAAACATGTTTGTGTTCCTCAAATCCTCATGTCTTTCCCTTTTCTTAATTTCTCTGTCTTCCAACACACTCTCCACTATATATATATATTTCACACTGCATATTTGTCAGCTTTCTTCCTTTTTCTTTCCTTCCACTCTCTCTGAGGCGTGCTGCTGTAGTGTTAGCAATGGCGGGGGGGAAGTGAACAGGGCTGAGGGTGCTGCTCACTTGTTTGTTACGACAGATTAAGTCATTGATTTGTAAAAGCGGTGCACTGATGGAGAAGGCCCTCCGCTGCTGAAGATGAGGAGGGAGAGAGAAAGCAGAAGAGGGGGAGATGGAGGGACGCATTTGGCTGAGGAGAAGGAGGCGAGGGTATTAAAATCGAAGGAAAAGATGCGAGTTAACAGTGAAGAGAGGAGTTAAGTGAAGGTGGAAGAAAAGAGGGGAGAAAAAGGAGGCAGCATGAGATAGTTAAGCAAAAGGCTAAATATAGAACAGAGGGATGGAGGGGGCGGAGACGGGTGAGAAAGATATGGAGATAGAGGAATGAGAGGAAGGAGGGAGGGGTGTGGTTGTACTTTGAATGACAGAGATGTCAGAGAAAGACAGAGGAGGTAGAGTGAGAAAGCTTCATCTTTCAATAACACTCGCTGCGTCCTCCTTCCCTCTTATACTTGCCGCTCCAAAGAGCATAAGGGAGCAATTGTGAAATACCCTCACCTAGTTTCAGCATTCCCCCAACCCAGGTTCCTTTCACCCCCCTAGGGCCCAACGGTGAGTTTCTAATTAAAACGTCGGGGGCAAAAGGGTAATTATGATAATAACATAATAATATCGCCAGGGTTATTAGAATGTTCTGTGGTCCCCAAATTGCTTCCTCTGAGAGATCAGATTTCAGTGGCATTACGTAAAGTCAAATTTCCTTGAAAGTCAGGTGAAATGAAATGGATTCCCCCATGGTCGAGGTGCAATCTGAGAATCTGATTCCCTCTTGTATGTCACAGACACTGAGTCTAAAAAAAGCCCTCTAGTTTCTCACCACAATGACATACCCAGCCGGCCCCCCCAGTCCCCCTCCTCTCTTACTTTTAAGCTCACTTTAATCAGAAGAGTTTATGTGGTTAGGAAGTGTACTCGTTTGTTTAATAGTTTTTGTTTTGTTGCCACGAACCCTCCCGTAATAGCACTTTGTGTTTCTGCAGCCCCGCGTAACGAGCTCCGTGTATTGTAGCTTTGTGTAACAAGAGAACATTTGTTTTTAAGCGGAGAGATCACTGCTAGAATGCCAGCTCCAAGCAGTGTAGCTTGGTGGTGCTCCGAGGGGCGTCCCGCTGTTTTTCTCTCAGCTTTCCGCGGTACCTGACTGGGATGAGGCTTTGTGGATCCCTCCTACTCCCCATTTACACACCCCTCCATCCCAGGCAGCCCCGAGGCAGCCCACCTCCAGCTGTGGCTGCCGTTCACTGCGCCGCTTGGTGCAAGTACCGATTGCTTTGGAGTGCCTCCCCTCGCTCAAATAGGCAGTAATTACGGGCTTAAAGAGGTTTAGTGGTCCAGCAAACTACATAATCACCCCCTGAATTAGGCCCAGCTCATCAGCCTCAGTCCAACGAGCAGCGCTTACCACTAGCACTAGCTAGCATGCCGCACCCCCTTCCCTTTATTGCACAGAGGGAAGCACAGCAGCAGGTGTTGTGCAACATCCGGCCCCCTTAATAAATTTAGCCTCCCCTGAGCTGGAATAGGGAGGCCTAATGAAGCACGCCCTCGCTCTTAGTGAGAGCAGCCAGAGAGTACAGACACCACACATACAGCACACAGTGTAAGATGCTTTCCTGCAGTATCAACAGACCTCACCCTTTACATTCTGTGGTAAACACAACAATACAGCACTTTGTTAAGACTTGCGATTGATCATGTGCATACATGCTATAAGCTCTAGTATACACATTGGCTAGAGACCCACCCAACTGCAAAGCACACGGATCATTGTTCACACCCTGCAGCACTGCTGTAACCGTTGCTGCTGCCCTGCATTATGTTCTGTGCCCTTAGAGTTGTACAAAAGTCATGAATGATGCTAATCATCAATTATCAGTAGAGAAGCTGGTAATGCTGTACATTGTCTAATCCATTTTGTACTAGAGCTTTAATGACATACTTTTCACCCTTTGCCTCACCAGCTAACTAGATTTATCTCATTCCCATAGGCAAGAGCGCTGTGAGATTTCCCTAAATCAACAAAAGCTGTTTTTTGAGAGGGAAAATGCTCATTAATGAATGAAAAGCCCAAGAACATCTGTTTTTTCCCCCATTTTCTTTATCTCCAGAAGAGATGGAGAGATTCGATGACAAAAACAGTTTGAAAGGGGGTTCCTTTGCTATTTCTGGTGCATATATTGAGGTTTCCCAAAAAAAAAGCAACGATGAATTATTCATACTACAAGCTTTGAGTTGGTTTACGGTAGTCCAACGCCATAAAGGAGGCTGTTTTTCTGCTTTTTTGTATTTTTGCTCTTTACAGAACTGACGGAGGGGCATTTATTTGCGCAGACTTTACAGCGGGCACTCTGAAACTCATCCTGTAGTTGGTTCATTTTGAGTCTCTCAGAAGATCTGTTTTTGCTCTGTTTTGTTATTTTGCATGGGAGCAGCCCCGAATCAGAGGAAATTAGGTTAGGGCTGCTTTGTTTTTTCTGTTGTTGTTTTGTTCGCTCTCTCTCTCTCTTTTCTTTTTTTTCTCTAATCCCCCCTTTCTCCCAGAGCCAGCTTTGTTGCTGGGTCCCTGCTCCTTAATGAAGTCAAAGGGATGTCAGTCGATGCCACCTACACAGAAAGGAATTTGAAATGGCGTAGCTTTCCCAGCGCAGCATGAGCACACACACGGAGGATGAAACTTTCACCGAATGAGCAAGACATTTTTGAAATTGGAAGCTCGTTGTATGAGATACAACAGGCTCACAGTTTGGAACGCTTGTTCTAGAGTCTGCTTGTGCTCAGGGTTCTGGGCATTTGTTGTTAGTATAACAATGTGCTTGCCTCCCCAAATATTTAAGGTAATCTTATACACGTCTGGCAGCAGCAAGGTTACACTTCCAGTAAACTGTGTATTTGTGTGTGTGTGTGTGTGTGTGTGTGTGTGTGTGTAAGGCAGTTTGGTATGACACTCTGATGCCCTTCTAGCCAAAAAGGCCCCCGGATTAGCCGTCAGGCATTCCTGATGGGCAGTTCGGTTTCCAGAGAGATTTGACCTGGGAACAGTGAGGAGAACAGACCTGGCCTAGTCCAGGCTTTTCACTTATACCTCAACCGGCACATGCATGTCAATAACCACGGATAATGTTGCTGCAACCTGTTCGGTGTTTCAGGCCGTTGGAATTCACCGTGTCAGCACAGTTAAACTTGTTTTTAGAAGTATGTAAAAGTCTTCTTTTTATTGTTTTATTGAAAACAGAAAAGTACACTAAAAAAATTGTTGCACATTAACAAGTTGTTTACTGTGATGCACTGCATTTTTTGGCATCATTGTGCCTTGTGGCCAACCCCAACCATCTGGTGGTAAAGTAAGCTAACTCAAAATACCACTGACCCATGTCTGTTATCCACAGATTGTGCAGTGTCATGGCCTCTTTTTGAGGGACATCACAGGACTGTGACAACATATGATTTTTCTCTCTCTTATTCCTCCCTCCATCCTGTTTCATGGTTGCAGTTTTATAAAGCTAATGTGGCGTGTCAAGCCTTTTTAATGGGATGCACAGAGGCTTGGGAATGACAGCTTTAAATAGAAATATGTGCAGTGATAACACCATAATGCTATTGGCTAAAGAAGGACTCTGAGATGACTGTGGCTGCAGTGAATTGGTTAACAAGGATGGAATCACACACGTTAAGATGGAGATGTAATAGTAAAATGTAGGCTTTTTAATTTAAAATGCAGTATATATGTCTTAAGATATATATATTTAAATATTTACACAAAGTTGTTTGACATTTATTACTTAGTTATCAAATCTGGCACGAGTATTCAGAAGCCAAAACATACAAATGTGTAAAGGTTGAATTTTACTGTCATATTTAGTTGTTTTGTCAATGTTCATGTAATTTTTAAAGGATGGATGCCTAATTTTTGAGCTAAAGCCAAATTAAAAGTAAAAAGGCAAAGTATTTGGAGCAGTGAGGGGAAGAGACAGCCAGAGAGAGAGAACAGGAAAGAGAACTGGTTTTGCTGAGGAGGCGAGATGAAGAGAAGGGAGAACAGCAGAGAGATAAAAGACATGAAACAGCCCTTCTCTCGTGGTAAAGTGGAGCATCCCTGCCAAAGAGTAACTCAGACTCTCGTCCTTTTTTCTTTTCCTTCCCCCTCTTATTGCTACTAAGACACTAAGTTGAGGCTTTATACAGTTTACAAGTTGACAAAATAAGAATTAGGGAGCCATGACCTTTAGGAAGTTGGTATTTTTTCATGTCTGTAAAAGTTTTGGCGAGTTATTGCTCCAGCAGATGAGATTAAGATTTGGACAGTTTGTCCTGAAAAAGTCAAAGCTTCAATCTACACAATAGGCATGTGTCTTGTCAAAGTGACCTTGAGCATGGCACCAAGCAAATATCTGCTTCCATATTGCAAGCCAGTCTAGTTTCAGGTTTCTCAAACATTGAATGGACAAGTGGAACAGGAAATCAGAATCATAACGGTGCAGCTAGTGTGAGGCAGGGGTCAGGTTACTGCCAAAATGTAAGATTTCTCATTTCTTTCCACACGAGATGAGATGAAAGTAAATTTTGACTTCATCAATATGTATTCTGCAGAGCCCAATTATCATCTAAAGCCTATGAGGCTTTATTTTTAAGTGATGTTAAATTATTTTATTGAGTATACCATTTTTTATATTATTTTGTAGCACTGGTAACTGTAATTTTTTTCTACCGCCCTGCCTAGAATAGTTTTCTCCTGGGTTAGACATGGGACAAGGGGGAGTAAAGAGGGGTCTTGCAGAGTATTTATGCTCTTATCTCTTCGTTAAACCCCTGGGGCTCCAGATATCCATTTCCATGTCTCCTCCCATGACTCCTTCTTCCCTCTGCCTCTCTTTCCTTCTTCCCGCCGTCTATGTATCCCTCTCTTGTTCTTGTCTGAGGGGGTCAGAGAGGAAGACGGTCAGACAGGGAGGCGATGTTACTGATGCTCTGTTACTCACCCACACAGAAAGCTGCAGACACACACACACACACACACACACACACACACACACACACACACACAGACGACCACGCACAGCTGAACTTACTTGTAGGGCAGCAAGCTCAGTGGCTCAAATGAGAACAAACACACACACACACACAAACACACTGTAATGTCCATGCAGGGATAAACTTACTAATACGAACACACTCTTTGACTCAAATGGGCACACACAACACAGCAGACGTGCACGCACACACCCACGCATGCACACTCGCACACACTCGGATTGATAAGACACACAGAAGAGAGAGGCAAAAACACACACACCCCTCTTGGCACCCACATGCTCAGAGCCCAGCAGAGAGCGCCGAGCAGGGTGGAAATTCTCATGAAAGGAGTTGTATATTTGGAGAAGACATATCATTAAGATAGGCGGAGGGAGGAGGGAAGGATGCGCAGAAACTTTCCATCTGCTCTTTTAAAGAACATGTTATTGCTTTTCTCACTAAAGGCCTTTCTCTCTCTCTCTCTCTCTCTCTCTCTCTCTCTCTCTCTCTCTCTCTCTCTCTTTCTCTCTCTCTCTCAACCCACTGAACCACAGCCAAAGGCCGTTAAGACACCAGAATCACTCACAGACAATATTAAAACTGGGCGACTTGTTGCTGAGCGAGAAACTAAATCACAGTGTTTTGACAGATAGGAGCTAATTTGGTGGTTTAGAAAAAAAAGGGGGACAAAAACAGTTTTGATGTACTGGTTCTCTGGCCAGCTCTTCCTGGTAACTCTTCCATTAAGTGTGTGTTATTTTGTTTGTGAAACCTCTGGCACATGTAGCACTTTTGGGGTTGTATTACGGGCAGGAGGCAGTGATAGACGTGTTCAGATCCTTTATTTAGATAAAAGTAGCAAAACCATGGTGTAAAAACACTCAATTACAAGAAAAAGTCCTGCATTCACAATTTTACCTTAGTAAAAGTTGTGTCATCGGCAAAATACACTCAGTATAGTAGTAAAAGTACTCAGTATGCTGCAAAATGGTTCCTGCCAGTGTTATGTAATCATGTTGTTATTATTATTATTATTATTATTATTATTATTATTATTATTGTTATTATTACTGATGTTGTAGCTGATAGAGGTCGAGCTACTTTAACCAACTTTTAACTTTATATACTGTTGGTTAGTTTATTCTGTAGCCTTTAATGATATTATAAGTGCAAGAACCTCAAAATTGTTTCTTTGAGTAATTATACTTGGTTACATCCCACCACTGGCAGGATGTGCGTCGAACAGAGCACACTCATACCACCAAGCACATTTTTCAAGATTGCTTGCGTGTCCGTCTGTGTGTGACTAGTTGTGTATAGCTGTCTGTCTGCGGGTGTGTGCTGGGAAACTAGAGGGAGGGAAGCACTGAAACAGGGTGTATTTGTGCTGTATTGTGGCCCCTGGCGTGGCCGCAGCCCCCCAATATCACGAGGCAGACACTCCTGCTTCCACAGATCTACGGCACATAGAATGGACACATTGATCCTTTCGTGTCCAATCGGCTTTGTTTGTGGAGAAAAAAGACTTAAAAGACATGTTGTTGTTCACCAGTGAGTGTGTGCGGTGCCTATACGTGAAGCGTTCAATGAGTCAAGACATCAGATGACACAAGCCCTAAAGAATAATGTTTTCTCACTTTCTACACACGTGGGCAGAAGAGTGGTGCCCCAGATTTACAGTTATTTTAAATCTAATATTTTCTGATCAGTCCACAGTATGGAAGATTGTTACACAAACACACACACACACACCACACACATAGTATATGAATGGACGGACAGTTCACATGCATTGATGCACACACACACACGCACACAAAAAATGGTTGTGGAAAAGAAGTGGACACAAATTTGGCCAGAGGCGACAATGCAATTATAACTTAGCGCATGAAATTAGCCTCCTTGTGTTCCCATTCCCCACAACCAATCACATGGACAAGGAAAGGCTGGGGAAAAATCACTCTCCTCTCTCTCTCTGGGTCGCCCCAGCTTTAAACACAATCCTGTTCATTATGCGCTGAAAAAACTGCAATGAAAAAATGAAAACGCTGGCGCCGCACTGATTTTGCACGTCTGATTGACTATTAAGTGTGTGTGTTCTTGTTAGACATACTCTATATATTATACTGTAGCCATATGTGTAGCGCCTATTGTTGGTCTCCATAACATGGGAGAATAACTGAATAAATGTTCTGCCAGGGTGGCCTGTTCCTGTCATTCAAATAAATAAGTAGTAGTCAAAAAAAAAAAAAAAAAAAACACACATGCAGCCACTCCCTGATTTAGTTGTAGATTTATCTAAGTTTGATGTTCTGTAATAAATGCAGGGGAACTTTTGGTATTGATGGTGTTGCTGGTTGAAATGTCTATAATTCTGTAAATTCAGTTTCTCTATATCTCTTCTTTCTTTATACATAGCTGATTTTAATTTTTTTAAAATACATTATATATATATATAACATTTAGGAATATATATAGTTTTAGTTTCCAGTTAATACTGTCCCTTCAACAATCTATTCTCTGCCTTGTTCCCCTGCCCCTCCTTCCTCCCCTCTTCTTTTATGGCCTGCCTATGGTGTTCAGCACAGTCCATGTCTTGTCTCAGCCATGAACAGCACATTGTCCTCCATGGACAAGGCTCCGTGCAACTGTTACACCCCCCCACTCTAATATAAATCAACACACTCCCCAAGTTCACATTTATCCAATTTATTCATTCTATATATTTAAACAGGTGGCTTGACTTAAACTGTTCTCAGCTGGCTAAGAAGTCACTTTGGGGTGTCTTTCCCACAATGAAACTGTTGTTTATCAAGCATTCATGTGTCATATTTTAAAGTATAATATCAGAGTAAGGTGAAGTTTTTTTTATCTTGTATCAGTGCACATTTTTGAACAAATTACCCCCAAATCAATGACTGTAATGCCACAGGGATGATTAGGAAGATAATAATGAAGGTTTAATTGTCTGTGTGAAAATAATGTAAGATTGTTCCACCCTCTCACTGGCAGATATTTTGATATTTAACATTTTAAAACTCAAAATTAGATTAAATGACTTGCTGAGGTGGCACTTTCCTGTTCCCGTGTTAAGCTCGTGCTCAAAGAGATGAAACCTAGAAGGCTTTCTGTTCTTAAAGTTTCTTACAATCAGTGCAGTTAAATTCCAAACATGATTATGGCAAAGTGGCAAACTTAACAGAGTCATGTTATTGTACCAACTGCAATGAGGATAAAAGCAACCAGCAGCAATAAAGACAAGAGATTTTACATTCTCTTGTCTGTATTCCATCGGGTTAACGTTACATATTCCCCGCACACTGATTACATATGCAGCAGGGTGAAAGGGGGGCCGTTGACGCGAATATATTTGTGTAAGAGGCTGCCTAATTACCAGAGCTGGTTCTCCACTTCACTTAACTTTCTAATTGGCTTGCCTTTTTGGCTGCCATTAATTACAAGATTTCATATTCCATTAATGATCGGGTGGGAGAGGCACGTTAACGTGCACGCACACACGCACACACACATACTTACAGTATACATCCAGACATACACACAGGCACATACTGACACCTATGCACCAATGAGCATGAGCACACATCTCATTTTCTGCCTCTCATTACGGAGTATGGTTCTGTAACCTGTGCCCTACAACAACTCTTTCTTTACTAAAAGGCACATCAAACCTTTTTTTTCCACAAAAAGAATCTTCATTAAACAATTTGTGGTCAGCATTTTCTCATAGATGTTATCTTTCTCTCCTGCAGCATCCCTACCCGTCAGAAGAACAGAAGAAACAGCTGGCACAAGACACAGGCCTCACCATCCTACAAGTGAACAACTGGTAAGTCATTTCAGAGTTTACATGCGGTCGATTTCAGGGGTTTGTACCCCCAGGCTATCCAAGTTCTTAATGATCGGAATTAATGCCTCCACTCCACCCCTATTTTCATCCTACACACACACAGAAACACACACACCACTTACCGAATCATCCTCACCTAGATCAATCCATCTAAAGAGATATGGCCTGGAGTGATTTTCCAAACCAACCGTCTAACTCAACCCAAACAAGAGCATCCGTGTTAATTAAGAGTCAAACTACCATCTGAAAACATCCAATAAAATCATCCAACATGCAAGTTGGATGATTTTATTGGATGTTTTCCTAGTTATACAAGAATGATTACTGAAAAAGTGGTAGCTCTGAGACTAATTATAGGGTTTTACTTTGACTGACTTTTTTGGGGGTTTGTGGCTTTTTGTAGCACCTTTTCCTGTGATTAACATTTGTTTTAATCAACATCTAATTTAACATTTATTCTCTCTTGGCAAAGCTTTAACATTTATTTACTGTATTATCTGTGAATCAATCTTAATGTTTGTTTTACCTTTTCAGAGGTAGTTAGTTATGCACTTCAGAGACAGGAAAACAGCAACACTGCAAACCTAAATTAAGAAACGAAACAAATGACCCAAAAAGTGCAGTTGCTTTTTGTTATCACATTATAGCAGCAGCTGCTCATTATCCTCTGATCATTATTCTGTTAAAGTTCATTTTATTGAGTGTCCACTGGCCATATATCCTTTTTTATATTATTTAGTATTTTTTCATAATGCACATAGCATTTTAAGTCTTGCTTAGAAGTGCACAGCCTGATTGCTATCCTGCCTTTGCAAATTACTGCTCTGAAAGTGCCAACTAGCCTGTTAATTGGGCACAAGCGTGACTGGTCGGTGCCATAAAATAAGGTTGCTAACTAGTCGTTTTATCCTTAGGTAGCACTGTAAAAGGTAGAAAGGGGCCCTATGTCCTTGTACGGCTAGTCTTATCAGAGAGATGGCTATCAGCACATGCTTAGTGTTATTAGCCATGTCTAATTAAAGGGGCTGCAGTGTGGGCAACTGAGGCCAGGTCCAGGCAGAGGGTGTTTGATCTGAGCGGCCCTTAAAATAATCCTTGAAAGTATCAGTCAGTTGCTAGGTACGGGCATGAAAGTGGAAACTGCAGCGAGGCAAAGAGCAGCAGAAGGAGCAAGAGAGTTAAAGAGCCAGACGGAGTGAAAAATAGATGAAGAGAAAGAGAGAAAGATAAGGAGAGACGGAGAGAAAGAGATGAGACCTGATAAATCCCCATTACCAGCGGTCTAATGATGTTAACATTATTCCCAGCCATTGTTCAATCTCAGACCTCAGAGACAGACAGACGTTAGATTAGGGTATGGTGTATCAGTCTATGGAGAATTCATTTTATACTGGGCCAAAAATGATACGCGCACACACACACACACACACACGCACACACTGGCGGAAAAAGGCCTCCTGACCAGAGGGAATCCTGTAGAGGTTATCAAATCACGTGACCCCCTCTGAAATCCATGGGGGATCAATTCTTACAGCTGAGATAAAGCCAAGCTGTGTGTGTGTGTGTGTGTGTGTGTGTGTGTGTGTGTGTGTGTGTGTGTGTGTGTGTATGTGTGTGTGTGTGTGTGTGTGTGTTAGAGTCAGACAGACAGTCACATGAACAGTAGCCTGGTCACTTAAGGCTGACTGTGTGCTCTCATTCTGTTTGTTGTTTTTATTGGTAGGGGGATAGCAACACACCCTGAAGGTGTGTGTGCATGCGGGTATTTGTGCATGACCAACACACACTGTGTAAATCGTGGGAGGTTAATCTTGGTTTGTGGAAGATGTTGTGTGCGTGCGTGTGTGTGTGTGTGCGTGTAAGAGAGGGGAACCGGGGGTGGTTAATCTAAGGGGTATTAGCTGTTAAACCCTGCATGCTGGGATCCGGCTGCCCCCTCACATTTTGTTGTATACAAGTGTGTGTGTGTGTGCTTGTCCAGAGGCATATTTCAGTGCACGGTTGTTTGCGAGAGCGAGCAGTACATTGTAGCGTGGAAGGGCGATTGAGAAGGAAAACAATAAAGTGAAAAGATGGGGTGACGGAGTGATAAAAACAAAGAAATGGATGAGAAAGAGCGAGTGATGAGAAGTATAGAAGATGGAGATAGAGGACAGAGAAAAGGATGACAGAGGAGAAAGAAAGATAGATGGAGAGACAATCAGAGAGAGAGAGCGAGGTTACGTTAGGGGAACTGCCATTTCGCAGGCGTGTTGTTGTGCTGGTTGGGAAGCCCCGTCATTGGGTGTCTCCATAGCAACCCCTGGTGATGTTACCTCCTGACCCAGTGATTTGGTGAAGTCAATTTCCCTAGCTGTGATTCTGTTTGTCAGTGCTGTTCATGAACACTCGCTCACACACGCATACACAAATACGTGCATGTCGAAATTCTCTCAGTTACTTACACACACACACACACACACACACACACACACACACACACACACACACACACACACGTCGACTGTGACATCAAGCCAGAGAGGACTTCAGTGGGAGTGTGTGTCATGGTCATACCCTATCCATCGGCATTGGATTTATGTTGAACAGCCGTAAAATAACTGCATGTTTGTCGTCCCAACAAGGGAAGACCTAACGATGACAAACATTTACAGCTGACAAATGAAACTCACCGTGCAATCCTGTCACATGTTCCAGCATGAAACACACACTCTCCCTTCCTCTCTCTGTCTAATACATGCTGAGACGTACACAAAATCTCTTTAGTCACATGTGCGCAATGTGCTTTTCTTCATATATATGCTCACACCCTATCTCTTATACACCCACATTTTATCTTTCTCTCTCTCTCTCTCTCTTTCTCTCTCACGCACTCACACACACCATAGATGTGTTAACACACATGTCGGTGTGTATTATTGATGAGCGAGCACGCGGTAGGGCTCAGCAGATTAAATAAAAATGCTAAAGGCCGGCAAGGGGCGCAGATCACTCATGAATTATTGGCAGAAATACGCTGCACCAGGGAATCTCAATTTGAATGGAGAAAGTGTGTGTGTGTGTGGTAATGCATGGGAACATTTACACTGTAGAATCATATATTGAGAATGTACACACATACTGTACACACTCAAATGCAAATACTCGGACCCATCCCAACATAGTAGGCTTTACAGTATATACACACAGACTTGCTAGATAGGTAAGGTATGTACACACAGTGTATGAGTGTATTGTTTCCACACATCCATACGGTAGACACACACAGATGCATCACCAAATGACACAAACGAACACACACTTACTCTAACACTTAAGGTAAATGCTCGGAAATGTTTTTTTAATGAATACACACAGGCATACAATTACACATACAACAAACATGCCAAAGCTATCTCAATGTTCATTAAACATATTGTGATGACAACAAAATGATTCTGTAAAAGCAATAAAATAAATACACTAAAAAGAAAAGCCAGTATTTGGCTTCTCCACATTTGTTTTTCTGAATACACTTTGAAAACATGAATAATGATATCATGCAGTATATTTAATTGTTAATATCTCATTATGGTTGTCAGTCAAAAATGAAAAAAACACCCTGTTGTAAAGCAAACCAATATTGTCTGGTTTAGAAAACAAGAGGCTAAGAAGTCTCCAATAGATTGAGTGAGAATTTTGTCTTGGAAAATATAGTTATAGTATTTAATTTCATTGAGCTCTGAAACTTTCACACATGAGCTGCTGTCCCTCATAGGCCACTGTAGGATCGGTATCTGATGACAGAGGTACACAGCCTGAAGCAAAAGATATCATCTCTGCTTAAGATCAAACAAATCTTAGAGAAAAGGACAGAAGAATTTCCCCCAAAAGATCCCTTTGAAACGTAAGTTTGTTACCATATATAAATGCACTTCTGGGCCAGAAGAGCTGGATCACTGGAGCTGTCCAAACTGTTTGGTTAAACTTAATGGACATTCTCTCTGTTTGTTATATGAGTACATAATGACTACATGTTCATTGTTCTGATCAATTCAGAGACAGAGACGTCGTCACCTGACATCTTGACATGTCCTGAAAAAGAAATACTTTTGCCAGCTACCCCAGAGCTTAAGAAAAAGTTTTACAGCAAATTTGGAATTATGTCACAATTATTCAAATGTATAGATGAAAGACAAAAACCACAATTGACCTTTCCAAAACGTGTGCTATGAATACAGGATATACATGGCTCGTTAAAGAAAGAAGTCAGGTAGTAATCAGTTCAGAGAAGTAACCAGTTTGTCCCAGGCCTCAGCCATAGTAGCAAAATGTCCTTTAACAACACCACCCCTTACCTGCTCACACATTGTAAACCACATGCATCAGCTAAAAGCTCAAAGCGTAACATATAAGATGTCTTTTTCTTTCTACTTTCACTTTCTCTGGCTACAGTCAGTCTCTCTCTGCTAAGTTCTCCTAACGCTCCGGTGATGTAAAAATCGATGCCGAGGTCATCAGGTTTCCCTTGTTGGCTACCCCTCCCCTTCCTGCCTGCAATTTAATAATGCCCCTTTAAAGGCAGTGTTTAAGCCTCGCCGAGCGATTGTTTTGTCAATAAGACCTCCTTTTACGAACGTCTTAAAAGCATAGACAGGGAGAGAGCGAGGGGGAGAGAAAGAGAGCGAGAGAGAGAGGTAGTATTTAAGAGGGCAGAGTGGACGAACGTCGAGGCTATTTAGGAAGGAGCGGTGTGGCACGTACGTATATGATGCTTGTCAGGTTTCAAATAGGATGAGCAGAGGGAGAACAGAGGAAGAGGTGAGGGAAGGGGAAAGAGAGCAAATGGGAAGGGGGGAGAGAGACGTGAGGTGGGGTGAGAGAAAATATAACATTAAAACATGAAGACTTTAACTTTTTTTTGTTGTTGTTGTTTTCTTTTGAGTAAAAAATTCCCCAAGTGCTTCAAAAGTTTGGTATATTTACACATGAAATGTTCATGCTGATAATGCAAATACTTAATAGGTATTAAAGAATAATTCTGGTTCATTTTCTGCGGTTAGGCCATTGCTTTTTGGCAGTTATGATAACATTGTGCTGTTCTGGGAACTCCATGACTAAGCTAAAAATAAGTCAGGCAGGACAAAAGACACAGTCAGATGATCAGACAGGTTTTAAAATAACTCCCAGGGAAAATAAAGGTAAAAAGTTTTCAGACCAAAATTCTGGTTCAACGTTGACGTACCGTACTGCTATAGTTGTGCGTGCACAGTTTTCCTGTGCAATGAGGAATTATTATCAACATTTTGTGTGCTCTCACTTTCGGTTTCACCTACAGTTAAAGATGTTTTTAGAAAGTCTGACTAAAGTTGTTTACAAGCAATCTGATCTTCTGACTGCATCTTACAAAACAGGGAAATGTTGCCATCATATATTCCCAGGTCTCAGAAATTAGTACAATTTTATCAAATTTGGCCAAAAAACGACATACACAAGAGCCAGGCTGTAATGAAACAGAAGTATTCTTGAAAAGATATGAGAGCGAGACAAACAGGTAGAGTGAGATGAGGTGCGTGGTTCAGTATGTTGACAGGCTAGAGAGAGAGATGCTGGAACTTGTCTGCAGAAAGCCTTCTGAGGTGTGTGTGTGTTTTAGGAATTAGCAGGCCCAGTTTCAGTCCATGCCCTAGAGCCTGTTTCATACACTGCAGCTCTGTCAAGTTGCCTCAGCCTGAAACTCCCTGACATTACAGCGAATACCACACACACACATGAACACACACGTTTCCCTAGATATGACCTCACCCTCAGATTTCAACACTTCTGGAGTTAAAATGTGAAAATGATTTCAAAAACAATATTTTCCTCTCTCAGTTTGAAGTCTGTTGCTACCAATAGCCTTTTACAGGAATCTTTAGCCTGTGCAGACACGACCCTGTCTTTACTGTATTATGTCAACAGAAATGTGTGTAGATGTGTGTGCGCTTATACACATATAGGTGTCCATGTGCAAAGACACACTGTGAACCGAACACCATCCCTCCTCCCCCCTTCCTCCCTCTTTCTTCCTCTCACTCTCTCTGTTTCTCTTACATCACAGCACGCCGCCCGAGGCCAAACCTGCATTTCTCTTCATTCGCCTCTCTCTTGGTCTTTTTTATTCCCTCCTCTTTTCTTCCCACTCCTCTCCCTTTTGCTTTTCAACCTTCTTTTGTAGTAGTGGAGGGGGGTCCAAAACATGCCAGGGAGTGTGTTGAAGCGCACATGGTCGCTGTCGAACTCGCCGCCATCAGTCAGTTGTTGTTCACACGCTGATGTTTTCTTGTGTTGATCGGATGCTGTTGTGAAGTGAACCAGCGGGGACACGGAGCAAGTGTTTTGTGCCAAAATTAAATATCTAGGAAAAATAGGACAATAAGATAAGTGGTGATTCTAAGTAAAGGATTTGTAGACAAAGCATAAAACAATGAGGCTAACAGAGCGTTTCTGCTGGCACTGACGCACATGTAGCGACTGTCAGACACCATTGATGAGATGAAGTAAATCAGGGATTGTTCTGTTATTCTGCAGACATATTCACTATCATCAACAGTCTCAGCGACAATTATAAAACATTTTTATATTTATATCATGTATTTTAGAGATGTTAATAACTAATTTTCCCCCATAAAATAGATATATATGTGGACATACTTCATTATGAGCTTTAATTATAACATAATATCTCTCATAGTCTCTCAAAAAGTTCCTCTCTTTTCCTCACTTCCACTCCTTTGGTGTTTGCTGACTGAGGCTGTCAACTGGATGAAACTGCCTTTGCTAGTTTCCGGGCAGTCAGATGTATCCCCGTAGCGATGGCTGCTGTGAGCCAGCGGGGGGAAGTGACACGCGCAGAGACAGGATATGACACGGGCAGTAAGGGGGGATTTAGGTCAACCGCTGTGTGTTTGCAGCAGACCCGACTGCAAGCCCTGTCAGCAATACTGGCCCTGTGTGACACTGGTCATCTGTGTGTGTGTGTGTGTGTGTGTGTGTGTGTGTGTGTGTGTAAACTGAGAGGTTTCTTTTTGGTGGTTAAGAGTTTGTGTATTTATTTGTGTATATGGTGAACGGAAACAAACTGCATGTATTTACATGCAAATACTTGTGCAACCCCCCCACAAAAAGAAAAAAAAACTAAAATACACACATAAAGTGAGTGCTGCTAACAGAGCTTCTATACATGTACATACACATAAAGCAACACACAGTCACTCGTACACACACACACACACATACGTGCACATATATTTTGATCCAAGCCCAAAGGCTAAAGGACACAGACTCTGTCCAATGTTGTGTTTGTGGAGTGGGCAGCACAGGACAGCCATGTTGTTTCTGGGTAAAGCCAGGCTTCAAGCCATACCCTCTCTCTGGCATTGATGGATGACTGGCTAACTGAGTCGCAGACTGTCTGAATGTGTGTGAAGGGAAGCAGGAACAGCGATAAAGAGAGTGACAGAGGACACATGTGACAGCTACACGCTCCCTTCTGATGTCTTGTTCTCTGCCGTTATTTCTTTGTTTTTTCTTCTTCTTTGTCTCTTGTGTTCTGAACTTTTTTTTTTTTTATCTTTCGCTCTTTCTAACCCCTCTCTCTCTCTAGCCCTCTGTTTATATTTTGCCTTTTGGCAAGTCCTATTTAGAAGTCAATGAGTGTTGCAAAGCCAGCCAAGTCAGAGCCAATGAGTTCATGTATGTTTTTCAAGTGGCCAACATTTCCTCTCTATAATTCTGAGAGGCACCTGGTTGTCATGGACACATACATACACACTAAACACACTGAGCTCTTCTCCAGTTTGTGTGAGAGAGAGTGTGGTTACCCAGCCTGCCGCTCCACTCTGTAAAACCAGCTTTAGTGGTAGATTCATGGCTCTCTTAATGGACACTGGGCTCTTGGGTAGTGGAGCAACGGAGAGTGTGTGTGTGTGTGTGTGTGTGGGTGGGTGTGTGTGTGTGGGTGTGTGTGCTTACGTACTTGTATTTTATGTGTGTGCAGTAATGGGGATTAAGTGACCCCATGGCTGCTCTCAGTCTAAAGCTCCTTTTAAATTTCACACTGTTTTCTTATGTTTCCCTCCATATGTGGTACTGGATCCAACTAATCCACCTCATGTTATTAGGAGCTGGATCAGCAGACCAGCATGTACTGAATGTGTATGTGTGTCAGTGGGTGTGTCTGTGCATAGCTATGCATGCATTTGGAGATGGTTCAGGAACCATTTGCCTGCCAATAAAGACTTATATGTATTGCTGACTCAAAACACAGGCCTCCTGTCTAATAACAGCCTAGCTGCAGCACTCAGACTTGGTCACGTGACTCCTACATAACCTCACGTCAACCTTACTTGTCAAATGTTTGTGTGTGTGTTGCCTCTTGTTTTTATGTAGCTTTGCATGTGTGAACATGCATGTGTGCTTGTGTTTGTCACAGCGCCCTGGCTAACCCCAAGGTAATATGTAAGGTACCACACCTTTTCCACAGATCTAATGCACACAGCCTTTTTTCTATAGAAGGAGGTTGAGAAGCAGAAAGGATTAAGGGACTGAGCAGGGTGTATGTTTGTGTGTTCAGCCCAAGACATGTAGCTATTTGTAGTCATTTGATTGGTCTTTGGGGAAAACAGTGAGGAGGGATGCTACTCCTGACAAGTGAGCACACGTAGCAGAATGAGTGTCTTGAGTACATTCGTAACTCTGCTGATGCATGTAGGTTTTTGTACGCACGATACAGTCTCTTTGCACAATATTAGATATGGTTCCTATAACTCAAAGATAGTTGAAGCCTTATTGCACAGTCCACATCTCATCTCAAAGCTTCAAATTCCTCGAAATCAGTGATTCAGGAACCTTTGCTCTAAATAATCCTCTTCTCCTTTCATCTATATCTCCATCATAGCAAAGATTTAGAAACATATATTTAAAAAAAAATAAGAAATATAATTTTACCTCATGATATACTTAACTTAGTCTCTGTCCCCATCTCTTAACTATTTGTAGATTTGTGTGTGTGTGTTGCAAATAGAGTTCTGCAAGCAGCTACGTTGGTTTATTTAAACTAATCTGAAGCATCTAATCCAAGCATCTGACCTGAGAACGACACTGAGGAGGAGAGAAAGAGAGGGAGGGAGGGAGATATGTGAGGAATAGAGAAGGAGGTGATTTATGAGGTAACTCGTCAACTGAGGAGAACAAGGGGAGAAACTCATAACCATGATTCCCTCTCACGCCCACGTGCAAGACGCTCACATACATATGCACACGTACAGTGTGCAGGTACACGTGCACAGATGCACTGCCACCCCCTGCTGTGCATAAGATAATGTGTGAGCTCTATAATAAAGTAAGTACTTACTTAAGAAGATTGAGATGTGCTGGGACACGGGACGAGATAATAAAGTTCTGCAGGGATACAAGTTGTGACATAAGAATTGGAACGGGCTGTGTATTGTGTGTGTGTGTGTTAGCTCCGACATGCTGTATGAATGCTTATCTTGTGATTTATGAGTGGTAACTGTATTTGCGTGGGTGCACAAGTGCAAACCAACTGCTTCTGTGTATTTTTTGTTTTTTAATAATTATGTTACGTGGGCCTTGTTTCTTTAGAAATTACTTTTATTGAACCAGGATTGTTTAAAAAGTTAGAATCAAATCAGATGAAAGAATTAATTACCAGAATTAACTGAGATAAAATAACAGAACAGTGTTTTAGTTTGCATGAGTGTGTGTGTGTGTGTGTGTGTGTGTGTGTGTGTGTGCGCGTGTGCGTGTGTGTGTGAGAGAGAGAGAGAGAGAGAGAGAGTAGGAAGGATATATGGGCTGGGCGTTAATTGTGGTTGAGCAGCAGACAATCGATGCTAGCCACGCAGTGACAACCTGATGATAAGCTACATGATTCTACCCGTCAGAGCTCGCTTTCTTTTTAGTGCTTTTAAATCACATTGATTGGCAGCCAGGAAGAGTGTGTGGTTACACAGTTATTTTAAGCGGCTCTCAGATTTGAATATGCATGTAAACCCCTGTCGGCGTGCGCCGAAATCCACCACCGGGTCCTGATGCGTGTGTGTGATGCTGGAATATCCAGCTGTGTATAAATGTGAGGTGTGTGCAGACCTGTGTATGTGTGTGCACATTCTCTCAGATTACTAATGTAATATTGGTCGTGAGTGCAGAGGACGTGTGTATAAATGTGTATGTGCACGTTTGTGTGTTTCAGTGTGTCTCATATTACTAATATAATATTGGTAGTGGGCTCGGGAGATGTGCGTGTGTGTGAGTATGTGTGCCACAGAAATTGAGAACTCCACATGAATTTAAATCAACGAGCTTGCAGAGTAACCTTTTGTATATCCAATCTGCATCTTTCCACTGCTCGTTATTAAATTATCCCCTAATTGGTCACGCAACAAAGGCAGCTGATGAAAAAGACAATTTCTTGCTTTTAATTGGGCATTTCACGTGTGCTTCGTGTACACCTGTGTGCGGCTGCCTCGGCTCAGTGTGTCTGTGTATGTGTGTGTGTGTCTCGGGTGTAATGAGAATAGGACATTAGCAAGGGCTTGGCAGACGCCGTCGCAATCAGTTCCACTCTTTCCAGAGAAGGAGGGAGAGGGGCGGGAGGATTAATCCAGACATTAGCAATCTCAGAAGGAGAAATAGATTGGAGGCAGCACAACAAAGAATGAATTTCACCCAGTTTCCTCATATGACTTTTAAGAGCCTTCAGTTGTGGCATAACATGTGGCTGACATTTTTGATCCACTGTACCAAGTGGCCATGCATATGTCCAGCATGTGTGCCCATGCTGGGAATCTAATTCATACCACTGGCAGTGTTCGCACCATGTTGGATTCCCTAAACTATACAAAGGCCAAATTTTATTTCAAGTAATTTTCCTTCCTCCTGCTTGTCTTTTGGTGTTTTTTGCCCAACTTTAGGCGTACCACCAGTGGTGTGTCACGCCAAAATAGCCCAGCTATTGTTGCACTGAGCGGAGCTGAATAGTGCAGCTCATTGTGTTGTGATGGGAGGCAGGGGAATGAACAGGCCATAAACACTGGCCCTATAGCACCCAGGGGTCGTGCAAAGGTGAAGCCTCATTCCCCCTAATAGAGGAGCACCGCTTTTCTCTTCTCTCCCTTTTTCTCTTTCCTCTCTCTCTCCATCACTCTTTATGTAGTTCTGAGTCTTTCCCTTTCTTAATTCCTCTCTCTTGATTCCCTCCTTTTTCTCTCCCTCACCCCTACCTCTCCCTCTCACAGTGTTTCTCTCTGTCAGCTTATTAACGGTCACAGCAAGAGTGTCTGGTTTGCAGACCAGAGCCCCTTTACTTTTTTTTTTCCAACTCTCTCACTCCTCCTTCCCTCCCATTCTCCCGCTCTCCATCGCTCCGTTCCCCTGGCTGCTATTATGAGAGGCATTTTATCCTTTGTTCCAGCCCCCATGGTGCATCTGGCCTCAGATATGGGGACGACAGGGACAGGAAACCAGCGAGAGTTTTTGCAAGGAGGGGGGGGGGGGGGGGGGGGGTTTGGAGGGTTAGAGTGTGGGTTTGTTGCTGGGAGGTGGACCGCCAGTTTCCACCATACAGGGAAGGAATGATAAGGAGGGAGCGAGCAGGAGAAGGAAACAGATACAGAGAGGGACAGAGAGGGAGGTATGAGAGTCACTGTAGTTGTTCTTGTAGTAATAGAAGCAGCACTTGTTGGTTTTGTAGCAACAGTAGCAGTGATAGTAGGATTATTACTTCACTCATACATAGTCTATTTAATCCTTTGAGTAAATAAGCACTGGTGCCATATTTCTGGGAGGTCACATGTTACAAGTCCATTACATTAATTCGCTGAGCCGCATTGTACCAGGAACAGACTTTCTAAGGAAGTGGACACCTATTTCCAAAACAACCTCCTTTCTTGCATTACTGTGTTATTGAGGGAGGTAGAATGAACCCCGTTTTGCAGGAGAAAATAAAGAGGAAGGAAAGAAAAGTGAGTGAGAGAACAGAAGAACAGAAGCAAGAAGACAGCATTGAAAGGAGGAAGGAGGTGAAGAGAAGGACAGGTCAACAGTTAGCCAGCGCTGGCCTCAAGTTGACCTCGTTCTTCTATAAAGGGCCTGAAGAGGAGAGGAGAGTTAAAGGAATGCTCAGGCCTCCTCAACCCTCCTTGTCCTCTTTCCCTCGCTCTTCCTCCCATATCTCCCCCAGCAAAACAGGGTAGCGAGGGAGGAAGGGAGAGAGGGGGGGGTGTTGGTGATAAAACTCCAGACGTTCCCTCATTTGATGGTGCTCTGCCATGTCAGTGCATTCTTGCATTCCTCCCTAGCTCTTTCTGTTTCTGTCTCCCCCCAAATTCCAATTCAACATACTTTATTTTAACAATAAAGAACAAAATTGCCAAAGCATCAAGCTCAGTGATATTTTTTCTCAGATCATTTCACCTCAGAGAAAGCACCACCAGCACCCCTGTCAAAAATTAACATTTTTCTAAAGCAGCTTACAAAGATATAACCAAGCAATTATATTAAAACAATGTTGGGAAACAATCAGGCGGCTAATCATTGTCCCTTTCTCTTGCTATCTGTCTCTGCCACTCTCTGTCTCATTTCCCTGCAGCTCTGTCTTTAGAAGGTGATACAGGATAGATAACGGGCAGAAAAAAAAGGAGGAGCACCATAAAGCAGTTAAAGAAGGAATATTAAAGAGATATAAAGCAAGAGGAATCCATTCAGCAATTAAGGGTCAAACAGATGCACCAGCTAGAGTCCCTTTGTTTCTGTTCCTCCTCCTCCTTTCCTTTCCTAGACCTCTTAAATGCTCCTTTTTCCAGCTTCAGGGGTGTTGCACCACTATTGTCTCCTTAAAGTTCAGCTAATACCCCCCCTTTTAGAGATGAAATAGAAGTGTCCGGTGGGGCAACAGCAGGAACACATAAATCAAGTCAGAAGAAGCCCCAAGAGCCCTCTCTCCTTGGGGTCATTACAGGTCAAAGGGTCATTTCACAAGGGGTTAGGCTGAGCAAGGCCAGAGCGCTGCCTGTGTGAGTGTGTGCGAGGGCGTGAATGTGTGTGAATGGATGTAGGAGAGGGAGAGAGATTAAGAGTGAGTGTGTGTGCCGTTGAAAATGAGAGAGTAGTAGATTTAAATATGAGTAACGGTGTGTGTGTGTGTGTGTGTGTGTGTGTGTGTGTGTGCACAATAAATGGTCTGACCGTGGGCTTTTATTGGGGGTCACAGGGTAAAAAGGGTTTGTCAAAGGCTGTATGTACCCAATCCTGCTCCTGTGAAAACACACACACACACTACACACATACACACACACACTAAAAAAAGCTCCTGCTGTCACAGAGTAACACATGGTCACCTGTCTTAACCAAGTATCACCCAAAACAATGCCTCTCACCAGTGGCAACGTGACACATTTCTGTCAGCAACACTTCCCACACTGTCGCGTTCGAAGCCAAGTGTGTTAAATAGTCAGCAATCTCAGCTCGTCGCGAGGTGGAACGTCTCCAACAAAGCGAGATGGGTCGACATGTTTCAAACAGGCAGAGAGAAAATCCCGGTTAAGCCTCGTCCCACAAAGACCCCAGTGTTCAGATGTGACTGTGTGTAAGCTGAGGCTGTGCAAGTTTGTACAAGTCGTGGACTTCTGCGTTTTTAGAGACAACTGCCTCGGTTGTTAAGGTTGTTAAGATGTGACTTTTGCTGAGGCTTTACCGGGGCTCAGCGTTGCTTAGGGGGGAATAATTTCTCCATATCACTGTTTAAGGTTAGCTAAGAGAAAGAGGCTGGTTTGGCAATGTGTTTGTTTTCATGCTGTGTGCCAAGATTTTCAAGGTCTTAGTCAGCAATTTTTGCCTAATCTTGTTTTGAGAAATACACTGACTGTGTTTCTATGTCTTTGTCCCACCTTCCTCCTCCTCCTCCTGCTCCACCTCCACCTCCTCCTTCTTCTCTTCATCTTCTACAGGTTCATAAATGCCAGGAGGAGAATAGTTCAGCCCATGATCGACCAGTCAAACCGTGCAGGCAAGTCTCCTATAGTTACTGTATTCAAGTCACGCAGGCGAAAGCCGTCCACACTCCATGCACCCGGAGGCCCCTCAGCTGGTAAATACAGGACTGATGCCCCCATCCTGGAATGTATGAAACCCCAGGCTTTCCCCTTCACTGTCGTGACTGACCACTAAAATTAAGAACCAAAATGTTACAACATTAACTGCAACCATTAATCAACTTTGACGTGCTATTTGGGGTGAGACAGTATTTATTAATTATAAAATATAATAATTTGGCTGAAAATTAGTTAACGATGAGTGGGTTTATTTTTCTGTAAACAGCCCGTAAACAAAACTAGCTGTGTTCTCAGTAAAGTTTGCTCTTAACCCCTTCCTCCCCTTTTTGCCAACCAGGCAAAGGGAAAAAAACACTCAACCCTTCCTCCCTGGCTCAAACCAAAACATAGAGAGAAGTAAACCCGTTTCTTTTTTTGGGTGACCGTTGTTTGGCTTTTTGGCTCCAGACCTGTTTTTACCCACACCCCTGTCACTCCTTTAAACTCCCCCCTCAACCCTATTTGCGGCTGTTTCAGGGAGCGAGGGAAGCGAGTGAGCGGTCCCCCCGGTGCATGGCTTGGTTTGGACTGCCGTAAACTTTATTACCTGTAATAGGGGTCAGAGGTCAGGGTGGCATTAGGGGCGCAGTAAAGTTCAAAGGCATTCAGTGGGGCTGAGTTCTTGCTTTTGCTTGACTGGCCCCCAAACAGCCTGATTTGAAGGTAAGTGGACTTCTATGAGAGCAGAACAATGGAGGCGAGCAAAAAATAGGAACCCTATCAGGTTTCACTTATCGTGGCTGCTCAGTTGTAGGCTGTATTTATTAGATAAAGCATTTAGGTAGGAGCAGATTCACAGGCCACTCAGCAAGAATGACTTATTGTTGACACAAAGGAGCTCATTTTGCTCTTTTGATCATGTGTGTAATCATGCATTGATAGAAGCAATAATTGTGTGAAAAGTCACAAACATTGAAAGCAGTGTCAGTGCTTTTCTTTTTACGTAACAAGTCATGATAAGTAATATGCTAACAATGTTGCTATCTAAGATGATTTTAACAACCTTAAAGCTACTAAAAAAAACTGTACGTTAAGATAAAATTAAAATACTTTTATGCACACAAGGACTCCAGTCATGCCAACATGTTTTATTGGTTTTCTATCATTCTGTGAAAACAGTTGTCACCTCTTCCAGATGGCTGAAATTTCATTTTAAAACAAAAGTCCTTGTGTGTCTTAAGTTTACCGTAGTGTGTGTGTTGAACACACTCAGTCCGATCCCTATTAGAGCATTTAGACGCATTAAAGTCTACCAGGGGCTTACAGTGGAGAGCCGGCTGGACAGACCGGGAGCAAAATGACGTTGAAAGACAACGGCGGCTCCCTGTGCGTGCACCGGCCAACAGATGATCCCGCTTCGGCCACTGAGCCTTAATTAAAAGCACTAATTGACCACTCCGTTCCCTCCCTCCAATCCCTCTATCCCTCCCTCCCTCTGTCTCCTCCTCCATCCACAGTAAGTCAAGGAGCTCCCTACAATCCAGATGGCCAGCCGATGGGGGGCTTCGTCATGGACGGCCAGCAGCACATGGGAATCAGACCACCTGGTAAGGCTTTCTCTGTGTGTCTGTTCCTTTATTTCGTCCCTCGCTCTTCCCAGCTTTCTCCTTTTCCCCTCCTCTTGAGTCTTGCCTCATCGGTCCTTCCCCATATATTTTCACTCCTGTCTTCTCTCTCTTTCATCCCCTCTTTCTCATTCTTTTTCGCTCTCCTTTCTCATCTTCTAACAGTATCACTAGGTGTCAGTGTCTTTCATACAGTATCTGCAGTGTTTGTGGTCTGTTCCACCAGCACACTCCTTGTCTTCTCTCACACACAAGCACTTAGTGGAAGCAGGGCAGTGTGTGCACCCTCAAACACAGTGATAAAGAGCACAGTCCCACATACTGTGCACACACACTGCTACCCCCCCCCCCCCCTCCCTCGACACACAAACCAGAACAGGTGTGGTCAATCACATTACACAACCATCTCCTTCCTCACTCCCACTCCCTCGCTCTCAGTCCCTCTCTCTCACGCCATCAGGTCTAATCCCAGAGTTTGTCCTTAAGCTCCTCTCCTCCTCCTCTATCCCCTGTTTTCTGGGATTCTCTCAAGTCTCTAACCCTATCTCACCCTCCACTCAAAGTCAGCAGGTTTGGATAAACTGCCAGGCTACTTAACCCCCCCCACCCCAACCCCCACCCGCCCGCCCCACCACACCTCGCTCTTCCAGATTTAAGCCAGCGCTCCTCTGCTATGTTGTCTGTCAAGTTAGTTTCACAGGAAAAAAACATCTCTGGTATTTACCTCAGTGTTTTCCCTTTCAGTCTGCCAACATTTTCCTGGTTACACTTGGTTGCAATAAGTTACTAAATGCATAAGCGTTTGCTGTCTCTTTAAATAACTCCAATTTAAATAGCTTAAGTCAGATTGCGTAGACATATTGCACTTTATTTAAATTCACTCCCTCTGTTTCTCAGGACCAATGAGTGGAATGGGCATGAACATGGGCATGGAAGGTCAGTGGCACTACATGTAGCCCCGCCCTAGTCCGACCAATCGCAACACAAAGGAGGATGTAAGTACACGTGAACGCACACTGACTTACATTTACAGATTTATTTAACTTTCCAGATCAGGGAAGGCGTGTCTACAACATTTTGAATGTGGGTCTCGGACTCAGATACAGTATATTATTCATCAGTATATTTACTGCATATCAGGAGGTGTGGATTTGCTTTTAGTCTATAATTGAAAGAATTTATAAAAATTGTACCAATGTACTACAAAATGATAAGGAAAATGTAAAAGTTATCGGAGTTTTAGACAGCATATGTCTGTGTTTTGCAAATGGCTATTCTCCAAACTGATATATTTGGGAATAATTCATTTGTACTTTTTTTTGTGTTGAAATTGGGGGTTTTTTGTGTGTTACAAACACATTCTCGTTCTTCCCAGGCTGATTTTTCTCTCTTACTCTCTTTCCAACGGTCCCACCCTCAGTCTGGTGATAAGAGCCTTTGATCACAACCTTGTAACTCTTTGTGTATGAAATGTGTGTGCGTGTGGGGGTGTGTGTGCTTAGCTGTCTCGCTCACATATCGAATAGCTACAGGACTAAACATCCTTCATACCAGGGAGGAGAGGAAAGAAGAGAAGGTTTTCATGGTTAAAAAAATCAAGAGAAAGAGAGGGAGAAAAACAGTTTGAACACATGTATGTGTGCACCGTCTCATATACAATGTACAAATAGCACTTATTGATGATGATCAATGATACAAATATGTTTTTATTGTTTAGGTATAAATTGAACATTTTCAAAAATGTAAATAATTAAGCATTTTTTTAAATAGTTTGGTATTTCTATTAAACCATTAAACAACCACAACCGTGTGTGTGTGTGTGTGTGTGTGTGTGTGTGTGTGTGTGTGTGTGTGTGTGTGTGTGTGTGTGTGTGTGTGTGTGGGTGGGTGTGTGTGTATGCCAAACAGATAGGAAAAAGGCGAATGGGGCAAAGAGGGGAGAAAGGAGGAGAGGGGTGATGAGAAGGAGAGAAGGCGGGGATGGGTCGGGACAGGGGGTGGGTGGTGAGATGGGGTGGGGGACTGAGGGTGGGGGGGGGCAGGTAGGACGTTGCCATGGCAACAGACTGATTGGCAAAAATGTAAGCAGTCGTCGCTGGTGCAAGGAGAGGGAGAGAGAGAGGGAAGTGAGCGCCCCTTAAGTGTCATAAATCTGCCGGGTTGCTGTTGATGCATGAGCCACATTAATACACACACTAACCAGCTAGAGAACCCCCCCAACACACACACACACACACACAGTTTCCCTCTGTCTTTCTGATGCTCACTCTGTCTCACTCCCTCTGTGGTTTTTCTCACTGTCAATTTTTTCTCTTCTATCTCCTTTACACAAACACCTTTTTTGTGTTTCTCTTAAATTCTCTGCCTCTCTCTCTCCCTCTTTCTCTCACTTCCTCCCCCCTCTCTCCCTCCCTCTCTTTCGCCCTAGGGCCAAATAGACTCCCACATAATTCTGGATGTATACAGGCTTGGTGTTGTCACAGTGCACAGTGTGTATAAAGTGGCTACGGGTCCAATTGTTGTGAAACATCATTGTTTAGTATGTGTGTGTGCACATTAGTGTTTATCTGTGCCTGTACACCGTGTGTGTGTGTGTATACCTGTGTGGGTGCATGTATACCATATACAAACATTCATATGTGAAATACATGCATTTGCTCATGTGTGGGCGTGCGTATCTGTACAACTGTGCATGTGTGTGTATGTATGTGCATGTGTGTGTATGGTAATAGGATTACTCCTGGCACAGGGAGGGGACACAAACTAGTGCAAAATGGAGGAGGTAGCCAGCAGGGTATGGAGCTTAGCTGGGCCTAATTGACTAGATCCAAATTAAATATGCCATCACCAGAGGTGTGACCAATGGATTTGACTTATTCAGTTTACAAAAATAGAGACCATTAACCCTCCACAGAATGCGCGTGCGTGTGTGCGTGACACGATGGAAATATGCAGCCCCTTGTTTCTGTCACAAATGTCCACGACCAAAGCAAAGACAGAAAATCTCCCATCGAATGGCATCTTTCAGGTCTGAAATGCAGGGAGACATGGTAATAGAAAGGCTGTGCTTTCCGAATGAGACGTGTGTGTGTGTGTGTGTGTGTGTGTGTGTGTGTGTGTGTGTCTGTGTTTATGTGTGCGAGTGTGTAAACATGAGGGCTGGTTCTCCGTGTCCAAGCTGCCTCTTTCCAGCAGCTGCCAGCCTTCCCAGCAGACCTTGCTTTAAACAGCCTCAATTTGCCTGCTGAATCTCGTAATTGGGCCACCAGAGGAATCCTCTGCGAGACGGGCAAAGCACAGAGAAGACGAATAGACAGCGGAAGAAAAAGACAGAGAGAGAGAGAGAGAGTGGGGGGGGGGGGGCAGACAGAAAGAGGGAGGGGCGGATGAAGAGATGGAGAGCGAGAGAAGCGTAAACGACAAGAGGGAGGGGAAGGGGGAGGAGGGAGGGAAGGAGACAGAAGCTGGGGGGGAGATGGTGACAGAAACATGTCTCCTCTTCCTCACGACTAGTCGTTTCTTTACAGCTTCATTAGCTCGCCGTTGCTATCTGCTAGCTCTCCTCCGTTGAATATTGCTACTTTCCTTTCTAGGTCAATTAAATGTAAGTGATGTGTTATATTCTTTCACGACCAATTAAATTAATAGGTTATTACGGGATGGGGGGGTGTGGGGGGGGGGCGGTTATCTTATTTGATTAAGAGAGCACAGGTTCATTATATTTTATAAGCAATTTTCATTAGCCGAGTTGAGGTTTTGTTACCGCGGGGCTGAATTGAGCGGTTATTGTGCCGAGCCTCGATACAGAAGGTGTGCCGAGCAGTCACACCGCAACATTAGTTAAAACTAAAGCCACTTAGTCCTGCTTAGTGAAGAGCATTATGCTTTCCACCCGATGATGATTACAGAGCTTATATCCCCTTGCGAAACAATACACCTGTCAGCAGAGATGAAGCCCGGCAAGTGGAGCAGAAGCGAGCGGAGCCTTTGATAGCGACGAGAATGACTCTCGGATGACCCTTACCCCCTTTCCCTTCTTCCTCTCCTCTGCTCTCCCTCTTCCACGAAAATTAGCCAGGGGTGGCCCCTGAAAACTGTAATTTTTCAGTTTCAGGACAATAGTTATCACGGGGTGTAAGAATTAATTATGCCGCAGAGAGGAATTTTTCTCTGGCCCTCCCCTCTCAGCCTTTCCCAAAATGTCGGGTAGGACGCTTGAGTGAACGCTGCCTGTAACCCCTTTGCTGCCAGTCTCGGCTGGAGACCCTTTGTCCCAGGATTCACTGCTCCAATCATTAAGCACAAATTTGTTAACCTTCTGCTGAGGGGGTCAAGATCCCTCCCTTCACCCCCCCCCCCCCCTCCCCCACCCACTACCACACACCCTTCCACCGTCACCCCCCACCATCAACTTCTCTTTCTGGTGGATGAACTTTTACTATTAACGAACATTGGGAAAAACCGGTCCCGATGGGGATTTTGCGCCCCCTCGTATTGTCCATGTGAATGTGTGTCCCTGTTGATTTGGCCCCTCTGGAATCCCCCTTGGAGTCTAAGAAAGGAGGCCTGCAGCTCAATGTATTGATTGGCTTATTAAGTAAAAAAAAAAAAAAAAAAAACCTTAGTAGCAATGTGTGCTCTTTCAAGCACGCATAGCGTTTATTAGAAGCTTGGCATGGATTTACTTCAGTCATCCGGACGCTCTCGTTAACCAGCTTTACATATGCAAGAGTCACAAACAACTTCAAGTAGCAATCCAAGAGATTCTTGACTGTTTCGTTTTTATTTTGGGATATTTTTAGTTGTGAATGTCATTGCTGTGGTGCTTAGTCACTTGTCAATCAAATAGTGACGTCTTTAAGTTTGGTTTCTGTATGTAACAATTTTACTACAGAAACAGATATCTCACTGTATGTATTGCATGAACATGGTCTGCACTGCATTTAACATAGCATCGCCAATGGCTCAGCTTGTCATAGAGCCACAGGTTATGTCCCACAATAGAAAGGTCACAGGTTTGGTGCCATTAGGTCCAGAGAGGTATGTAACCTCTACCACCTCACTCATTGAAAGGAAACTAAGTAAAGCTAACGCAGCTCACATAATAGTCCCCCCTTCTCTTGGGCAAGTTGCACCTATTCTCTCATCAGTAGCCCAGGTGAAAACTGATGGATGAGGGGAATAACAAACGAGGGCCCTTGCGTTCACTCCTCTGTTGTCCTCCCCCCGGCTGCACCCCATTGTCCTTTTCCCTGCCTGCCTTTGTGTCGTCTGTAGTGGCCCTCTTGTGTGTGTGTGTGGCGAACGCGTGGACGGGCCCCGGGCGCTCTCAGGTGACGGGCGGCCGTGAGCCTCACCGCTCCTCTTTGGTTTTGACAACAATGGCCGTGGTTCCTCAGCAGTGACTTTCCACCTGCAGAGATGGATGGCGGCTATTGTTGGCTTTAAAGAGAGGAATGTAGGGAGAGAAGAGGGTGAAGATGGATTTCTGAAGATGGATCATTTTTCATTGTATGAGGAGGCCCGATGTCATGCAGCAGTCTGCGTCGTTTTAAGGGCTTTCCGTTGATATGTAACATAAGTAACGCAATTGCAATACATGACTTTCAGATTTTGTATTACACGTTAATACTAACCTGAAATATTGTGACTCACGCAGTCAAATGCTGACTGTAAACAATCAAAAGATGGATCAAAGGCTAATTTTAAGTTTCCTTGTAGTCCCGTTAAACAGATTATCCAGGAAATGTTAAGCACTGGACCTCGGTATCACTTCAAGTCGATCATGTTTGGTCTCTAAGTCCTCTCCTACTGTTAAAGTAGCATTACTGAGGGTGTAGGATTAACTCACTAAACCCTCCGATGCGCTCTCTCTCTCTCTCATACATCCACACAGTCTTAGTGAAGGGCAGGCTTGGGTCTGTGTTTTGACCCAGATTAGCACTATGTTGGGTTTGCAGCAGTTACCAAATACTATACTGCTCCTCCAGGATCCTATCAGCAGGTCCTACTATGCTCGCGTGCCGTCGACCTGAAAATGTAACATGAGAGTCTGCTTTCTGAAGTCTAGTGTGATCTATTGTTGTATTTAATGAATGATTAATGACATCTAACTCAACAGTTTTCTTTTGCAGTCGCTTTCTGCCCCAGTGGTGGGAATAGTATTCTAACTTGCTCAGAGCTTAATAATATTTGCATGACTTTGTATACCAGAGTTTTCAGTATGTTCAACGTTCAACGTTCATATCACAGCTGCCAGGTGAACCCTTTTTGTCTGTAAAACATCAGCACTGATCAGTTGACTCTGAATGGGTTTCAACCCATGGAGGACTGTGTCATTTCTGGACTGAAGTTAAAGGCTTTCATGAATCTCTTCTCTGTTCAGCCATTCACAGCAGATTCCAACCGATTTTCTAAATTCAAACTCTCTCATTTACCCGTGCAAAGCTGATCATTCATTAACCATTTTGAATCTTCTCTTTCCGCAGAACTGCAGGGCAAACCAGGGGATCACCTGTCTCACAGAGGCCTACGGAGCACGGGGACGGGACTCCTCGACTTCCTGACGACAACAACCAACCGCAACCCTTCTGTCGACCTCTAAGACCCAACATCATATTATTCGGCTGATATCTGCAACGTGGAAACCTTCCATGACTGCTTACAATCCTTGTCTATGTATCAAGTAATGGTGATGCACAGAAGATGAAACCTCTCCAACCCAGATGACCCCCCCGTCCCGACAGACCCGTGCTTCCTCTCTGGTGGGCACTAGACTTTGCCCCCTTGCCACTGCCACCTAGGTTCACATGGATCCCTCCATTAAAAGTGATTGCGATTGCGAGCATAGATGACACACGAGAGACACACTGTGTCCTTTGCCTGTACCTTCGGTGAATGCAGCACCCGGTGATATATTCTAGACTCTTTGGCAAACAAAAGAGACTTCCTGTGAAGAGCACTCCACTCTTTGGGACGATGGAATTGGACCAAGGAGAAGCCAATGTCTGTATCTGACAGGACACTAACAAAGCAAAAGAGGTGCCCTTTAAAAAATATAGTGGATTGAAACATGGATGGAGGGAAAGCAAGAGAAAAGAAATTAAAAGTATAACTATATCAACCCCTAGTTTGGGAAGCGAGTGGAGAAAGAAAATATACTGTATACTGTTGTAAAATTACGCTGGACTCTCACAAGAACTGGGAATTTAAGTATTGTAAATGCTATTGTATTGTTCTGCATATTATGTTGTTTCTAATAGATTTTTTTAAAAAAAGGATGTGAACTTTTTTCTCTTTTTTTTCTGATTTCTTTCCACACTATGTGTGTGCCGTCTCTCCATCAAATTTGACCTCCTGCCCCCTCCCTCCATTGAATCACGATGCATTTTTAAAAGAAAAGAAAAGTGAATAAATGGACAATTCGATCAGTCTGTCATTTCTCGCAGGCCTTTATTTGGATGGTACGAGTGTGATGGCGATTCAGATGTCCTGTGTTGTTTTTTTTGTTTGTTGATTTTTTTACATACAGTACAAACAGCCCATCCACATACATGCAGGGTGCAACCAACGTATTACTGTTGCTGTGTCTTCACCTTGTAACTCCAATTTTGGTGATTTTTTTTTTTTTTTTTAAACATTTTCATATCAGTTGATAATATGTTCCTCTACTGGTGCAACGTTTTTTTATCGGTAATTCTCTGACCATTTGGGGTCTTGAAACTCTCTTATTACTCATTGGATTAACTCCAAACACAATGACATCAAGCTAAACACAGTTTCTGAGAACCTAACATTTTGGATGTACAAGGTTTTTAATCTAATTGCCATTGTCCCATTTTTCCTTTCATCCGTTTCATACTCTGTTCACATGAGGACAGACGCATAATGTAGGTGTCAACACGGCTAACATCATGACAGGCTAACAAACATGATCCAGTGCTGCAGTTAACGCTCACAAACAATCTAAAAAAAAATCACTGTGGATGGGAAACTACGAGTGTGTGTCCCACAAACATGTTGTTTCCTGTTTTTCTCCATGTGTGTCTGTGATTGAGGGCCTCTGAAAGTCTATTCCAGTGTCCTATTGATGTGTTTTATGTCACAAGGCCGAGCACTCGCATGGCCAATGGATTCTCTTCCCCTCGGTGTTTGATGCGGCCTGATAACAGGGAGAGGCAGAGGCTATGGGAAAACACCATTTATACCACAGTCCATTCATTTTGATTTAACCAGATGATGTAATGCTGATCAACAGACAGGAGAGAATGTAAAAGTCACTGTGTGTGTGGCAGTATGCATGTGAGGGGGAACGTGTGTGCGTGTGCATACGTGCTTGTGTGGGTTATCAATGCATCCATTATCCATTGCTTCAAACATGTATTACGCACATCTTTAAGATTCCTTTGAAGACAAGTCATGTTTCTTATGCTTTTACTTTGAAGGGTATATATGTACATCTGTGTTGTAAATAAATACTTTTTGTTCAAATAACAGAACTCATAACTAGTCTCACATTATCTTCCTACATGCTGATATGAAATATTAAAAACAAAAATACTGCTGCCTGATTTTAACAAAAAAGCAAACAACCCTGCAAGTGATGTTGTAAAGCTAAATTAGGCACAAACATGTTTTCATGTCGACAGATGCCCATTGAGGAAAGCAGAGGTCCATTTCTTCTTAAAGAAACATGCACTTAAGTCACCCTCCGTCCCATCGCTGTGGTTAATGTGCAGCTAATGCATGCGTTATGCTGTAATTTCTCTCACACATGGAGAGGCGAGGCGAGGAAAAGAGAGGCCCGGCAAGAAAGCGAATTACCTTTCATTTAGCATTAAAATTCATTTAGGTAAAATTGCCACAAACATGTAAATGGGAAGATTAGTTCTCCCTCACGCCTTGTTGCCCGCAGTCAAAGGGCTCCGCTCGGAGCCCGGCGCTGTGCAGCCGATGTGGTCTCCGGGAAACACTGCGAGGCTGAGCCGGCCGAGGAGACGAGAGGGGAACAGCCCCGCGAGTTTTGTCTAATTGATACATTTCGGAGAGCAGCCCTGAATCCCAAAGTCAGTGTCTTGTTTTTTTTCAAACCGGCGAACAAGAGAGAGTCTGTTTTATCCATAACAATATGCGCGTGTAAATCAATACTGTCCCCCTTCTCCCACTCTCTCTCTCCTCCGCGCAACTATTGTGTTTTTACTGCCTTTGCCGAAGTGAATGCTATTTACACTGAAGAAGAAGAAGAAGAAGGAAAAAAGACACGCTCTTAAAAAACCCAGGCGACGTTTTAATTGCTTCGCCTCTCCACCATGGCTGGAAAATCCGAGGCTGTGAAATGTGAATTCCTGAGCCTGTGGCCGCTGGGAGCTGTGGAGACAGAGGAGAAAGCCCATGCTTGACTGCCCTCTTTAGGGAGGCCTGGTAACTGTCCGGGGCAGGGACGGTTGGAGACGGCGCACAGCACCACCTCTCCTTTTACGCACGGACGCAGTCCACACAAAAACGCATTTGGGTGTTTGATAAAAGTGAGAAGGCTAAGACGAGATAGAAAGACAGGGTGGCTTGCAAGAACACTGCAAAAATAAATTCAAAAGAAATGTATTTTTACATCTCCTTGGTTTTAAATTTAATATGAAAACAAATTTTTCCTTTAAATATTTTTTTTTCCTAAAAATGTGGTAGTTAAGTGAAATAATTGTTGTTCTCACTGCATTTTCATTTCAAGAAATTAGTTTAAACAAGGGCCAATGTCTTAAAACGAGACACAAGTCACTTCTGTCCACTAGAAAAACAAGAAATACATTTGATTCAATTAAATTCTTGAAATAATTTGTCTCACTCCAGTGATATTTTAAACGTAAAGATTTTTGAAGACTCAATTCCTGGTTAATTAATAATAATAATAATAATTGATTCTTTACATTTATTGAAGAAGATTTTCATTATGAGCACCAGTGCAGCTTGTCTTATATATTATCAGATGTGAAAACATGTTTTGTAGTTGTGGTGTTGCATGTTTAAGGACAGTTTTGTCTGACCTATATTTCTGCTGGGACGTGACTGAAGTTTCCCTTTTTTCACTGTTTGTGTCTCCTGCAGTTTAAAACAGTTTTTTTTTTCTTTTACGCACGAAACTATATGAAGTCTGACTTGTGCTGATTTCAAAAGATGAAAGTCAGAAAGTAATTTGCAGTGAGCGATGGTCGCAGGCCTACACACACACACACACACACACACTCACACAGACACTGACCGCGCAGTGAACTGCGCTGCAGAGCAGTGGAGGTGCCCGGGCAGGCCTGCCTTCCTCCCACAACAACGCAGATATTTACGGGTTTTTATGGCTGAAACACGGAACCTGGACGAGCCTCGTGTCATGCTCACACCACGAGCCATGACAGATCTCTGCGGCGGTAACGTGTGAGGGCTTATTAATTAAACTCAGCCGTTTGTCACCGGTTGCTGAACGCAGAGGCCTGTTAGAGAAACTGTTCCTCGCACTGTGTGAGGACTGGAAATTTGAGTTGAAAGCGATATCTTTATTTCATGCTACATTTTGGGCAATTGAAACGTACACGCACAGCAGTGTTTGCATATGTTTGTCATTTGTTCTGATATTTTATTTCTGAAAAAAAAAAATATTGTTTTGATGTGTTTTCACAACAAGTGCAACGCTGGAGGTTTTTGTTTAGTTTACAAGCATTTTTTTAAAAATTAAATCAAATTAAAATGGCAGGTTAGGCCTTCATTTCATGTGAATAAAACTGACTGAACACAAATCGAATCGCTGTATATTTGTTATTTTCCTTCAATCTCCCCTAAAGAGCCAGGAGTTAAATGTTCTTCATAAAATGGACAGATTATGTGGAAGAAGTAAACTGGCCTCTGTTACCTCCAGGCTTCATAACTAAGGTCCAACTCCAGGGGAAACACGCTGTAAGAAATGGTAAAGATCTGACAACAAAACCACACTCTACCAATCAATTTCCCATGGCTTCCAAAGCGAAAATCATTACACAGGAAATACACATATGGCCGAGATGACATGTCAATATCTGAGCTACTTTATGAAATCAATATAGACACAAACACAAATTAAACAGTAGCCCCCCCCCCCCAGCGCCTCGCAGGACTGAACCCCCGAAAAACTCCAGCTTCAAAGGTCGCGCGGCAGCTGGTTTCCAAACAAAAGCAGGAGGGAAAGAACTAAAATGTGTCGGAGGGGAGAAAGGGACAGAGAAAAGAGAAGAGAGGAGGACTGTTGAGCGGGGGCCATTTTGGATGTCATCTGTCTCCTTGGCGACGGGGCCCCGGCCCTCAAAAGCCCCTTGGGCGCACGGATTGTTTGAGAGGAGCCCGCTATTTTCTGCAGCATCATTTATCACTGTCACCACATAATGATTCCCCTCGCAGCTCCTTATTGATGTTTGTAATTGCATTATCTCATAAGGGGGGGATGATCAATGGAGCCGGGAGGAGCATCGAGGGGTCAGGAGATGTCGGATTGCTGTTTGTCCATTTAATGCAAGCAGGCTCTCATTATCTGCAGCCTCTCTGCGTTCAGGCTAAGTAACGTTTGGTCTGCTCCTCCTCTGAGGTTCCACAGACAGGAGAGGAAGAAGAGGAGGAGAGAGGAGGAGGAGGAGGAGGAGGAGAACTGCTCGTTTCATTTGTTTAACCCCAAACCACTACAGATAAAGAATTAGAAATGCACCGGAGAGAGAGAGAGGAGAGGGAAAGTAACGTGATTAAGTGTTATGTTATTAGTTCCATTAAGTTTGAAAAACGAGATTCTGAATTAAAGCGCACAGCTTTAGGCTCTTGGGCATCTGTCTTGTAGTGGTCCTGTAACTTGTGATGATTAAACATATCTATAACAATATGCCCTCGTGGTTAAAGCGTTCAAATTGACCTTATGCATGTGAAGAGAGAGAAACAACAGAAGCTGGCGAGAAAATACTTCAAACTATGTGAGTCAGGTTATTTTTTTGTTGGCTCAGCGGACAGAAGCGAGTGAGTTTGGGACTCTGAAGTTTTGAGTTTTGAGCTGTGAGATATGGAGCATCAGGGCCAGACGATGCTGCGCGCAGAGGCTCGTGTTGTGGGGGGATGAAGTCATGAGATCCAGTTTCAGAGCCCGACCGAGGCCCCCGCGTCGAACTAAATGCGATACTCTCCATTTCCAAACGACCATAAGGAACACCGACGTAATTACTGTGACGTGAGTAACTTCAGTTGCCCCCCCCCTCCCATTCACGCACACAAACACACACACTCACACACACACTGAGCAAATCTTTTATCACAAGTATTTCTGTGTCATACTTTATAAAAAGACTACGATGGCGTCTTCTCGGGTGGACAGACAAATTCAATTTTAACATTAAAGAGGCACTTTCATTTTTCAAATAAACTCGACAGACCAAATTTAAAGGTTTTAGCCTGAAAATTAATCATATGCTCAGAAATAAATGGAACTTAAAGGACATCCAAAAAAAAAAGAGGAAAAAAAAAAAAAGCATTAAGCACAATCAGGAGTGACTCCTCAGTGGTTCTCACAGATTTCCATTATTTTTCCTACTTTTGCATAAAATTAATTAAAGATATCAGGATGACATTAAAACGCACCCAAGCATAATTTTAAAGGTTCATTTGCTACTTTGAAATTTTTCAGAAACTTACGTTATAGAACAGTGGGAGTACACTGCTGGGTGACGCTCTGCTGCGCGTCATGGCGCACAAGGGGCGCCTGTCAGCAGGTATGAGCCTGGATATGAGGGCCAGGGATTGGAGACATGCGTACTAGTGTGTGCCAGACACCGGCAGAGACAGAGCGCCGGGCTCAGGGAGGTGCAGGCGGGTAACAGGTAAACACCTTGGCACTGGTTCGTGGAGACATTACGCACAGCTCGTTCAGAGCGCGGAATCATCAGCTCGGGGCTGTTTTGTGGGCGCGTGGGGTGTTTCCCTGCTCTCCAGCTTATGACCAGAGACATCCGGTGCTTGGGATAACATGTTTTTTGGCCTCGGTGTTTTCCCTGCTGGCTGCTCCTGCTGCGGGGAGGGAGACGCCGCTGGCAGCGCATCCTTGCAGGGGAGAGAAGCAAACCGCGGCTGGTTTTCTAACCAGAGATGTTTCTGTCAGCACCTTCCTCTCTCTCCCTCTGCCTCTCTGGAAGGTCACCTTGGCAGCGCCAGGCAGGGCAGGAGAGACGGAGGAGCAGGAGAGAGGGAGGGGGGGTGTCGGCTCCTCAGCTCACCTGGTGAGGCCGGATCCAATAATAGTGACCTCCCCCTTCTCCCACACACACGCCTATACCGCCCCTTCCCTTCTCGCCCCCCACCTGCCAGTGGATATATTAATAAGGACAGTTTAGGTTCAGAGTAGAATAATCTTGCAGCTCCCCCACACTTTGCTTATGGAGTGTTAGGTTTCTACCTGGGAGTAAACACTTATTTACCATCATCATCCCGCCCTCCTTGCTCCCTTCCCTCTCCAGTACTTCGTGATTCGCGTATTTCACTGTTTCTCCCAGAGCTTTGATGCACTGGAGCTCGAAACAGTGACTCAGCTGTTCAGAGTCGGCGGTTTGACTCCCAGAAGAAGAGCTCTGCGCACAGAAACAACATGCAGCCTCACTGCCACGATATGAGACTGGGGTGACAGTAGAATGGCGGTATTGTCTGCGTGTAAAAATGTCACCAATACTTTGCATTTAATTTGAAAATCTGACAAATATTGGTATTAATATATTTCTATTTCTCCTAATATTTTTTTAGGATTGAAGAAATTATTCGGTTGCTCGTTTGACAGTCAAAAATCAACGTTTGAGGATTATTCTCATTATTATAATTGTTTTTATTCTTATTGCGTTTTAAGCATGCAAAATATATATATATATATGAATTTCAATTAAGAATGATGCTCGGAGTTGTCAGCCTGTGCGTCAAACCAGTCTGCGCCTCGATGCAGGTCCGCCCTCACTAATAAGCTGGTGCATGGCTGCATGGCTGAGTTTCATTCTGCTGTCTCGCCTTCTCTCTCTGCACAGTCGCGCCTCTGAGCGGCTGCGGGGACCGAGTGCCTGGCCTCCGAAAGTAAACAGTGAGGAAGCGAGTCGAGACAGGACAGAGGGGCTGAATTCCAGCCGCAGCACAATGCTGATAAAGCATTGGCCCCCGGCCACGTCGTTCATTAGTTTATTTATATGTTGAGGCTACTTCACCATTCATCATACAACATGCTCCAATCTCAGAATGTGTTTTTGGGTGTGTTTTTTAGAGACTTGTTGGGTTGTAAAAAAAGTAAAGTAAAATGGTTTGTTTTATTTTTTTAGCAGCTGCTTGAATGTGCAAAACATTATACTATTGAGTAGCTAAGGCACTAAATGTAATTTCTTACTATAACATAAGATAAGAAGTTAAAGGGATGAATAAGAGACAGAAATATGTGACATTTTGTAAATGTTTCTACCTCAGTCAGAGCTGGAAAAGCCTTCTCACAACATGTGCATTTGTCACAAAGAGGTGCTTTTCATTAAAAATAATCTCTTATCTTTATATTTTCAATCATATTTTTATTGACAGAACTACATTTGCAATTTAGTCCAAACAGAGCTGGAAAGTGAAATGTAAAAGTGAAAAGGCTCTCTTCTACACTCTCACTGCTGCAATTGGAGGAACCAGGCTGTGAATGTGCTAACCATCTCGCATATTCATCAGCCGAACATCAGTGATGGGTAAAGAAAAATGTCAGTTCCACGCGCTCTCACCCTGTCAGTCGGTTTCCACCCTCCAACTGTGACAATGTGCGTCTTTATCTCTGCTGTTGTTTTGTCTCCGTTTCTCTACGCCTGATAGAAATTCAGCCTCGAATGTGTGAATGTGTGTGAGCAGGGGCAATGAAAGCAGCTTTGACCTTATCATTTAAATGTAACCTCAGTTCAGATTTAATTTGTAGATGTGGACGAGGTAATAGAACTAACCACTGTTTTCAGTAAAAACATGCAGGCTTCTCCAGCGTGGCTATTTTCTGTCCATCCCTTGTGATTAAACTTTCTTTACACTTTTCCCTAATTAAGTAAAAGTTTGATTACTGTGAGTTTCAGCAAGTTCAGACTCTTGTGCTCCAGTTTGCTGACATACTGAGGAGAGTTTCTTCTTTCTATAGTTGTTTTTTATTCAGTTAGTGTCTCTCAAACAGCAGCTATTTCCTTCCCTTCTACTTCTGTATAGTTTTAGTTCTTTATGTAATTTGATGATTTGGTTGTGATTAATCTCTTTCTACTCTGTTATCTTTACTATCACATACTCCCATAACCCCATTTTGCCAGTTCTTTCAGCATGTTGATCTGTGTGGATCAGAGGAAGTTGCCTCTTTGCTGCAGCTCTGCCATTTACTTAAACTGTTCAGCATAACACAGATGTTATTTTTGGTATCAGATTTGTTGTTTGTTGCATTCTGTTTTTCTCTTTTAAAGAGACGTTTGGTAATAAATCTTCCTGGTGGAAAGTGGTATTACAGTATTACAGCGCTAAAAGAGTTCCTCTTTCAAATCCGCCCAGTCATCTTCCCACAAAATAACTATGGACCACAGTTTTTACAGATAGTTCTGATAAATGTTCATTTCCAAAATGCACATTACATGCCATGTCAGCAATCCATGTTTCTTAAAGCTTATGCTACCATGAGAAGTCGTTAAAGTCAAACATTTTCAAATCCTATATGTTTTAACTACTCATTTAATCTAGTTTCTATCTATATTCCATAGTATGACAGAGCTTGAACGAATAAAAATCCCAGATTGGTGAGAAAGTGCCATGTTACATATCAGTTTAAATCATGAGCCACTCGTTACATTAATGCAATGGCATACATTTAATCTAATATTTATTTATTAAACAGAGCATGCAACCCTCTTATTATTATGAGTGTTGTTTATTCAGAAGATCTGAAAGTAGAAATTTGGAATTGCACATCTGATACATAGTTGGATTTAAGTCTTGTAAGTAATGCATTTTAAATAAAGTACTATAAATACAGTACAAAGGTACTGCACAGTAGTGAAAAGGTATGTACTGAAACTTGTCTGCATGGTCTGACCTGCTTTATCTTTCCCCATCTTCACCAACATTAGAGATATCTTTTTCATATACACAGTGAACAAATGCCACATCTGCAGAGCTGAATGATAAGCACACATTTACTCAGTGACAGAGAAATGGCATGTTTAAAACTTCTCCACGCCAATTTTTCCCTGTCTTTTCTCTAAACCCGGGGATCTCATCGCACAATTTACTAAGCAAATCTCAGCCAGGGGAGAGAGGGAAGGGGCGGGGGCCCTGAACGTGCGTGTCCCTGCAGGCCGACACTGTGCAGTGTTATGCTCGGCGCTGCACAATTTATGGACCATGGACAGTTTATAAGAAGCAATGTAGTTTATCAGAGAGGCAGGCGAATTGAGGACAGGGGGGATCGTTTCCATGCAGGAAGCTCTGTTTTGGAATAATATACGCCATGATAAAGATGTTTCCCCTGTGACGTAAAACAGCAGGGAGCACCAACGGCCACTTACTATTCCAACCAAATATGAAGAAGAGTCTTTGAGCTGCCATGCTTTTTTTCTCTTGTGAACATTGTGTGAAATGTGGAGATCTTGTGACTGTGGTTCTTGTGGCTGCTTTATCCCTCAGTTCAGTTTCCAAAACTCCATTTTTAATGGCATTTGAGTCAGGATGTAAAAGATAATTATTGTAAAGAAGATGGCTATAGTATAGTTGTCACGCAGGAGTTGCTGTGCGTGGACTTCAATTTAGCCACACAAGGAGAAAAAAAAAACAGTACTCCTGCCTGCCACTATTAAATACCACTGATACAAGTTTTACTTGTATTGTAATAACTGCAACATTTAGTACGATATAGTACAAGTGCATTTACTATCACAACAATGTAAAATAATCGGCCATACAATCATACTGTACCTCATAATGACACGGTAAAAATTATTTTTAAGTTCCCTCATTGTTACCCCCTTGTTCCCTAACTTCACATCTTGTTCTCTTGTACCAACATGTATCTATCGGTACGCACTTTACTGGTACACCGTTAATTAAAATAAAGAATTTTACTGAATGTTGTGGGCCGTAATCTAAAGTGTTACCAAAGAATCTCCAACTAATTGTGTTTGTCTGGAGCTCAGTCCATAAAACAAGTTCAAACTTAAGTTAAAACAGTGCAGAGAGATTGTTGCAACCTGTTTCTAATGCAAATCAACTTGTATTTTCTAAAATGTTTTTCAAGTCCTTTTACTTTTCTAATGCAGCAATCTGTCTCATTAATTCCTGTTTCAGGATAAAGACACTAATTTTGCTAAACTTCTTGAAGCAAGTGGATTTCTACTCGAAACAAGTTAGAAAATTGTACGGAACCAGCAGATTTTTTTCCGAAATGACTTGCTTGGATGCAGGTTGTCAGCATTGTACTACTAATAATAGCTCTATCTAGATAATACTTTTTACAGTTACAGTAAGATTTACAGACTGTAAAAGGAAAATAGTTATTACAGTTCATAATATGTCATATATAATTTATATTACCCCCAATGACTTGTTAGCTGAAACCAAAATAAAAGTGTTTTTTCATTCCAATAAAATCTAGTATGAAACTTTATATGTTCCCCCTGAAAAATGATCCATTTTTATTATGTCCTCACATGATGTTTATGACTGTCAAGCGACTCCTCACACACCGTGACGACTCCAGCAAGGCCTTGATGAGACGTGACTCACTTCAAAATAACAATGTTTACTGCAAAAGTGGGGAAAGAGCCAGGACAAAAAGTGAAAGCTTGGAAATGATGGAAGGACACGACCAACCTCCCTCACAAGGCTGACATCTGTCGAGGCGTTGGTGTCATGAGGACGGCTTGTTATGCAAATGGTTGATGGAGCCCCACGAGACACTGACAGGCCAAAGTGCCTTCTAGTTTGACATCAATGAAGACGTCACTCTCCTGGTTTGGGCGTTGCGTCGCTGCTCACACTAACCGTCATGTGGCATTTTAAATAAACCAGCGTTGGTGTCAGCGAGAGAGAAAAATCGAATATGAGGCCATTTTTCATCAACTGGGTTTATGTTGTTTAATGTAGCTTAGGGGAAAGACTGAACTGGAAAGTGGGTGACATAAGAGGACTGAAACAGAACTCCTAAACACATAAGAGTTTCAACAATGTGCCTCTGTCAGTGCAACCTGCCAGCAGTTCAGAGGTTGTTTATGTATATGTGGGAAATCCTTGGCAGTGGAGATATCAAACACATCCATCTGATAAGAGGCTTGAGAGAGAGCTGCAGTCCCCAGGACACAAACACACACATGCACATGCACAAACACGAATTGCACACATACTCTTAAGCATCAGCGCATGCACACCCAACAACACCGACGCAGCAGGTCTGCAGGTTTCACGTGAAAAGCTTTTAGCAGTGCAGAAGCAGCTGAAGACATGGCTATTGTTAAGCTCCATGATGGATGAAGTGGAGGTATGTTAGTGTTAGCGGACGAAAACACAGTTGAATTTATTAGGCTCCGGATAAGCAAGGTCATCACCTCCAGATGGAATGCAATGAACCAAATAAAATTTCAAGGTAAATAAGAAGCACTTGTGTGAGAAGGTAACCTGAGTGGCACCCTGAAAATGTGTGTTTACACGTGTCGTGAGAAGATTGAAGTTAGGCACATTTTAAGATTTCCAAATACGATATCTCCTTTTTTTTTTTTGTTTTTACATATCACTCACTCGCATACATTGATTTCTAGCATGAACATAAAGTACATTATGGTTTCCTATTACCGTTAAGTGTGGGGTCATCTTATTGGCTATAAAATGTACAAAAACAAATTATTTGAGGACAGATTCATTCAAGATACATGCACTATGTTGTGGTTAAACTAATTCATATTACAAACATAAAAGTAGACATACATTTCTCCCTGTTTTTGTGGATAAAACTCGACTTCTTTGAAATGTGTTACCATATCATAAAAACAAAATTGGAAGTAATTTATGTATAGTTATTATGGTATCTGTTGCAATTTTCTTGTTGAATATGACATCCAATCTTTTCAGACAGACAAACACAAAACAGATTGCCATGTTGGGAAATGGTAACTATTTGTTTGTTCTGACCAAAACTGAAACCTATCAGCATTATCTTTGCTCACCAAGGAGACCACATGGAATAATGGTGCCAGTACTAGAGTAATCACTTTTATCAAATTGAAGAGTTCAATTAGGAAGTATTTACCCTGTACGTGTGTCACAGATCACTTAGCAAATCATCAGGTGTCATTATGGAGCTGCAAATATAGCCTACAATATAGTCTTGGTTTCTTTCGATAGTTTGTATGTAGACTGACATTACATCTGTACAGTAATGGCTTTAGTAAAACTGCACTACAGGATACGGTCAGCTATCTTATAATCACTTCATTCCAAAGAAGAAAAAAGGAAAAGTAATCAGCCAACATTTAGCAATTAAATTAAGTGTTAGTTACCACTAACTCTAGTTCCATATTATTTTGTGTTCTTTAGTTTTTATTTACAAGACACGAATGGCCAACTAAATACCATTATTTGACAACAATCATCTTAACACAAGATCCAATGTATCAGTGACAAAATGATCTGTTGAGCACAATCCATTATTAACGTGACCGCCCTGTGACACATCAAAGCACCAGCACTCACTGTTTTCTTTGTAACCCTGCACATCGACAGTGAAGTGATTCATGTCAACTTGTCAGAGAAGCAGCAATTTTACATCACATGACGACCCGCAACCACATTCACGTGTGTTGCATTGAGAGCTGATGTTCTTGCTCTTAACTCCATATTTATGTGCACCTGATCTAATTTATGAAGAGAAAATACTACGGATAGGGTGCAGCTTTTTCTGCCATGATCTTAACATTAACTGTAATACAGGAAGCTCCAGGAGTGCAAGCATGCTTAGTAAGTGCACAAAATCAGAAGTACTCAAAGGAAGCTATTTGGTAGGAATGGGTCCTGATCTGCCCCAAAGTAACTGTACTTGTTAAACCTCCAGTTACCCAGAAAGTACACAGGTAAGTGTGTGAACAATGCTGCTCACATCACAGCAAATAGTCTGTGTGCACGCGTTGGTAAAAAACAGGTATATCACGAGCCTTACATTACCTGAAAGCCCTCTATACTTTGTCTTCTATGCCCTCCCATTCTACCCATCCAATCTAATCATCTATCCATCTTTAAAAAGCAGGTGTACATTTTTTCCCCTCATCCTTTCTCAAGCATTCTTCTCCTCTCTCGTCCTCTTCTGTGACCCTGAGTGCGCAGGGCAGCGGTCGACCTTGGCTTCCCTCGGTTATGGCAGCGAGCCCGTTAACAGCGGCCATGAGTTGTGGCCTGGCGTTAAACTGTGCTCCAGCCACAGTCAATGTTTATGTCTACCAATCAAATGCAATGTGTTTATGTTATATGGCATTATGGACAAGGAGGCTCTCTAAAACACACAGGCTGGAGGAGTGCGGTCCAAGACGAGGGGTTTATGGTCCGTTGAGCATCCGAGAAAAATGAAGTGTCAGTTGGAGACCAAAGGTTGAACAGAAAAGCTGGTTTGATTTTGTGTTTGGGTTTGACAATCATGACACAACTTAAAGCTGGAAATAAGACGTGAGGAAAGAAAATAATGGACATTTTAGGGTGTTGAAATATTTCCAAATCAATCCCGCAGGAGATTGCCCTGTAATGCACTTTGTGACAGGTCTATTTTGTTAAGATTGCTGTATAAATAAATTGTATGTGCATAGCTCAGGTGCCTTGTGTTGAGATCATGTAAACTCATAAATCCACAAAGTCTGGGCCCTACACTCGGGTTATCAAAGGGAGGGAACTCATAGGCTCAAACTGTGGGAGGGTCTCTCAAGTTCCACAGTAAAAAGTGTTCATTATTAATTCATTAGTTTGTTCTTTTATTGAATCTTTCTGATAAAATCTGCAAAACTTCAAACAAGCACAACTTGTTAAAGAGAAGGACACAATCATAAAAAGCATCTCTCTCAGTGTCCAATATTTAAAAATTCTTATGTGGAGATGAGATTGGTTGTGAATGGGTTGAGATGTGGAGAAGTTTGTCTTACAGTAAATTAAACTATATTGTTGATAAGGGGGCGAGAAGAGAGTTGAGGGGAACCAGAAGTCTGATTCTCTGCATAATTTGTAGCTCTGCCGTTATGCTGAGTTATACGCTGTTGTGGTTAATGTACTGACATTTAACAGCGAATCAAATATTGTGCTGAGCAGAGGATGAAATGACCGGAAACTTTTCTTCTATCATTTATGCAGGTTCAACTCAATATTTTTTCCATTTGACTGATTATTGAAAACTGCCATCTTATTAAACTGCAGACTGAGGACAGTAGCTCTGGCTTTAGTTAATTTAAATGTCCAAGACATTGTGTGCATTTGTATGTGTACACAGATTAGGAGAAAAGATTAGCCATCTCCTCCCCGTCCGGGGCTTAAACATTAGTGTCTTTGTGAGTTGTGAGGACATGTGTGGACTCAAGCCGTTTTGTCCTCAGCACCACGTGTTAACGCAAAGCAAACACTCACTTAATCCTCCTGGATACAGAGACTTGACACCAATTTGTCCCTATAGGGGAGGGGCCCCAGGGCAAGTTCCATAAACCCTCACGCGTCTCTCTGTTTCCTGGGCAAAATGTCTTTCTTTCCTCTGTCTTTTTGTATCTGGATAGAAGACCTGACAAGACACTTTGTCCTCTTCCTTCAGAACTACCTTGTGGTGTCCTTGAGCAAGGCATTTAACACCCCAAATTGCTGCTGAGTGGTAAGCGGAAGACTGTGGTTGCACTGGGCAGCTTTCCATGAATTTAGCATCCGCCTACTCTGGAAACATCTCTGTCACACTGTAAATGAGACTGTGTTTCCTCTTTAACTGCCTGGTGAATTGCCTTGTGATAATCTGTGCGATTGTTGTCTTTTTATTTTGGCGAGATCCATGGTGATAAGGGTTCACGGATAGTTTTTGCACTCCTCCCAATAATATGGAAGTTCATTAATGACAAAATATTTGACTGAGAATAAAACAAATTCAAGCTGTTAGTAATCTGCAAGTCAAGATGTGAGAACTTGTGCTTACTTTAAGCACAAAAAAACCATTTTGCCCTCAAACCTTGTTTTGTTCCAAATCAGCTCTCATCATTTTCTCCAGCTGTTTGTCAGATTCTCACCACTTGAGATAATGAAAGGCCACTTACCAACAAGTTTTGGAAAACATCTGGATGCTATGGTCATATCTTTTCTCACAGTTAAAGTCTGTGAAGAAATTAAACTGAACTACAGAGCCTCAGGAACTAAACTCACAAACTAAATCAGGAACTAAAAGTCCCCTTTTCAGATTCTTGCTTGTGTTTGAACTGTGGAGCTTTAATTAAAATTAAAAAAGAATAATAATAATCAGACTAATAATGGAAAGCAACAGCTTTTTTAAGATGTTAATTCACATGCAACAAAACAACATGGAGTCATCATGTTGCTTGCAATTTATTGCTGCAAGAATGTGGCGTTGTAAGGGAGCTATGAGGTGGGAGAAAGGAAAACTTAACTCCAGAAAGGAAAGGTGGATTAGCAAATAAACTTAAAACTCACTTCTTTTTGGCTTGTTCATCCAGCTGCTGCCTTTATCTCTTTAACAGTAGTTGGGAAGTTGACTACATAACTTTATTTAAACATCAATACAACAAGCTCTAATATTGACACTACTGGCAACTACTGCTTGCTTGCTGTGTGAATGAAGGCTGTACAGAACATGTAGCAGCCTCAGGGCCTGTATTTGACAAATAAGCAACCTTCAGCACTGCACACTCATCCACGATAGTTCCTGGGAAACTGGAAAGAATTGCGCCTGGAGCTGGGACTTTTCAAAATGCAAGAAAAGTTCCTGAGTCCCTAAAAAGGTTCCAGGATTCCTGGAAACATCATGTGGCACCAAAGGCTCTTTTTCTTCTTCTTCTCTTGATGAAGTTTTTGCAGGTAGTGCTCTTAGCTTTATCTCTTGCAATCATGCCTCAAACTAAGTACACAGTCCTTCTTTTGTTTATCCCAAATAATTTGTTATTGCTGAAATCTAAAATGCCTCACTTCCTGCAGAGTTTTTTTTTCCCAGAAAAGAACTACCAAGCATCTGGAGGTTGGAACAGCAGATGTAGAAAATCACATGAATCATTTGGATGAATCGCGGTTGTTTTGTATCAGCTGGTCGTGAAAAGAAGCAAAAGGGACAAATAATATAAAGGATTATGGGACTTTTTCTGCCCGATTCTTCTCTCTCTCATCTATGTCCTCACCATCTGTAGAGTGGAAGCGATAAAACAAAACCAATGACATTTCCATTGCTCCCCCCCCAAACATTTCCCATTTATCAAAAACATTTGAAAACATCTGTTTAGGAAAAAAAAAAATTCCAGAGTTCTTGAATAAATATATCTAAAAGATATAGGATCGATGCCATTAAACTTTTATCATTTTGTCAATCACAGTTATTTATGATCCTTTTGGAGCAAGTCCATATTTGTTCCATTTTTTTTCTTCACCACAAACCTGCCTCTGTCCTTCATCTAAATGCTTCTGTCTCAACCCAAAGCAAAATGGATCAATTTTCCTGCTTTTCCAACCTTTCTCCTCAATTCTCTCCCCCCATCCAAATATTCCTCCATTCAGAGTAGTATTCCACTGCGATAAATCATCACAAGGTGGTTTCAGACAGAGTGCCGTAACTCATGTCACCACTGGAGCTAAATCTGAGCGCAGCGGACAGCGTGATGCAAGCATGCTGGAGATATACGCAGGGGGATTTATTGTGGCGTATTTCATCTGAGGCAATGCTGGGCCTGTTCTGATGTCTGTTTTGCACTTGTGAACTGGGATGTCTTGCAGAGAGGCACGTGGACAATGCTGTTTACTGTCAAAACAATATGAACAAGGTGTAGAGAAAGAACGTCCCCTCAATTTCTAGCGTTCTCTTATTGGCTCTAATATTGTCATTCTATTGTCTCTATACAAACTCTATTTCACAACTGTATTAATTCGGCATTTACTGAAACGTTTATATTCTGCTGTTGCATACTTTTAAAATCAGTCTGAATAAATGCTGAATGTATAAACTGTGTGAGATACTTGTGTCTGTGTGCCAGAGGAAAATGAAATAAGTCCCAGGAACACTGCATTACATGGTAAATGAAAAGCTCTGTAAGTCATAAAACATGAGCAAAATTAAAACACACCCACACAGTGAATCTTGCTCTGAGCATTCTTTAATCTCGACGACTCACATTGGCTTGAATGCTCCACTAAGGCTCACTTGGAGTCAAAGTTGCAGCAGTTTTTCCTTTGTTTATAATTAACAGTTTTTATATCTTTCACTTGAAAGACAGTTATCTTTGGGATGTTATCAGTTATTCTTGTTACACATTATCATTCTGTGTTTAGTATGATAAATCTGTAAAGCATTTATTGGAAGGCAGGAATCTTTGTACTCAGAGGTTTGAATTATACAAGGACAATAAATAAGCTTTTCATTAAATATAAAGTGCATTTTGAGCCTTTTATTTTCTCTTTTCAAGTTAAATGAGCTAGAGGTCATGCCTTTTGTTCACATATGTTGATGAAATTTAAAAATCTGTTGCGTGAAAGATGAATCAGAGCTTTATGCTGTAACTGGTCACTAAAACACATGTGGGCGATGTTGAGGAGATGGAGGGAGAGAAAGAGGTCATGCGGAGGCCAAGAACACAGATACACATGGAAAAGCAAAATAGTTATACAGAAAATTTGAAGTTAAAGCACCAAGTGGGATATTCAGTTCCCCACTAACATGTTGGTTTCTCTTTAAACGTCCATGCTGATCTCCAGTTTATTGATGATAGATAAATGCAAACCTTTTTTTTATATTTTCATCAACTTGTCATGATGATGAGCTTGTTGTTTTTCTGTCTCATTAACATTGCTACATTTGTAATACGAATAGGTGAGAAAAGACACTTGCAGCATTGCAAATGATTAACTATACTCTGCAAGGATTCAGGTGGAACATGTGGGTCCTTGGAAAGTTATGCATAAAAATCCTTTTCTGGCTTACCTTTCCCCACCATTTATGCTTTTTACTTTTCTTCCCTTCTTCCTTTAGAAGACTATAAAGAAAGAAACTCCAATAGTGAACCCGAGGGGTGAGGCAGAGGACACGGTGTCTTGTAAAACATATGCACTTAATATTAGGGTCATAAAACTTGTAAAATTAAAAGCTATTTTGGAAAATAGAAAGAGAAATATTTATGCGTCTGGCTCTGGATAGAGGTTGTTTTATCTTGGGGCAGCGAGGGCCTGCCGGGGCACAGGTAACGACTGTCAACAGGCGGGGGGTGGGGGGAGGTGAAAGGCTGTGGGGCTGCATGCTCTGCATGTCCAACCAGATGTCCACATGTGTGACTGGGTTTTCCCTTTTCAGTCGGCCAGAGTGGCCAATGTCGGGATTTCGAAAGAGCAAAAGAAATAGAGGCAGAGAAAGAAACAACGTCTGCTCTCAATTACGAAAAGAGAAGAAAAAAGGAAAGAATTTCTGAGCTTTAGACTTTTGCTTACGTTTAGAATCGAATCACAGCTACGCAAGGGTGGCTACCAACGCACAGAGCAGCCTCCCTGATGACAAGGGGGGAAAATTTGAAGTGAAAAAAATACAAAAACAATGTCCACCAAGTCGGGTTGATTGAAAAGCTGCAAAAAGCAATTATGATTGTGAGAATGTGCAGACCCCTCGTTTTAGCAGCCAGCAAACATCGTAAATCGTGTGGCGGTCTCTGTTTACATTGTGTTGACCTCTGTATGCCCTCTGGTCCTGGCTGGGCTCTCAATGCCCTCAGCACTGTTGACATACATACACATGGAGACTAGTTCATATATACATGAACTGCATATATGAGCTTTTTGAATTTCCATGACATGTCTTCATTTGACTGATTTTAAGTTTTCATTGAGGTTTTGTTGCCATTGATGTTTGTTGTCTAATTGTCTTTTCATTTATTGCAATCTTTTATCACTTAAGTTAACTTATTTAAGGTTTCATAGTTAGGACATGTGGTATAGACAGATATGCTCCCTGTTCTCCCAGGCTTTGCCATAGGGGTTTTAAATCAACTTTGTCTGTGCACTGAACATTTGCATGTGGTCAACTAATCAGAGTGAGCCCATGCATCCTACATCTAATCTACATGTTTTCAGTAATGATAATATAACTGATCATTATGACAGCTAATGAAGGGTTTATCCTTGGTCTCTACCAGACTCTGCTCCTCTCACCCTTGTGTAATTGCCTCATTCACCAGTGGATCTGAGGCAGCAAGAAGTAACTGTAGGTGCAGTGGTCCACATTGCATTGTTTTTGGTGTCCACCAACTGGAGCTCAGGAGCTTGGATAGGTGGGTTGTGACCGCTATGGTGTGTCAAAAAGTATGGGTCAGAAAGTATAGGATTTGAACTTTTCCATCAAGCTCCCCTTTTTTATTTTTTATCTACTTCTGTCACTTTTCATGCAGCAACAAGTACAGCACCATGGTAGCCTTTCAGCAGAGACTGTCCAAAAGAGTGTGCCTTTATCACGACTATAGCATTTTTCTCTCTATGACGGCAAGCTTCTTGCTCCAAGTTTGAGTGAGGACATTTGGAACAGTTAAAAAGAAAAGTCACCTTTAGACTTGGTTAAAAATTTGTATGAACTAGTGAGTTTCAAGCATACCCCGTCCTCAAAGCAAAAAAAAAGTAAGTATTCAGTGCAGCACATGAAGAAAAGGGATCAAGGTCAAGGCTAACACTCCAAGACAAACATGCTTTCTTGCATTACATTCATATTTATGGAAACAAGTGTAAATTGCTGTGAGCACCTGAGTGAAAATGCTATTTCTGTACCGATTGGGGCTAATGGCTGCCCATGATGTTGAACATTTTTTACCATCTTAACCTGCTTCTGGGCCACCAACCATGAATGACATGAGCACAGTTGTAATAGGAAAGGAATCAAATGAGAAAAGCTGAGTTTTGGTTTGCTTGAATTCTAGTTTATTTTAACCTTTCTTGGGTTGGTTAGTTACTTACAGCCCAACACACATTTTGAGGAAAATTATTTCAAACAGTTTCATGAACAAAAGATTGAGTGTATAAAAACTTGCCAGCCAAAGAATGCATGAAAGAGCTGGAGCTGCATGTGAGCAGCAGTCATAAAGACACTCATTACCACCATTCGCTCCAGACACAAAAGGAAAATGTTCTAAACTGTAAAAAGAAAGCGGCTCTTTTAAGAATATGCTTTAAGGAAAGTAGCTTTCAGATTATTATACATGTAGAGAATTGTGGCAGTAACAGCATTATTTTACTACTTGCTCTTGGAGAGGGATATAAACATTTTAAATGTATCATCAGAACAGATGGGAGATCATAGTTTAACTATACAGGAACACAGTATTTCTAACAAATCATGGTACACTCTTAAAAACAGTGGCATGCAGAAGATACTGGATATACAGTAAAGCGAACTGAATTAACAACATATATTGTTTGTATAAAAATGTAAAAAATGGTTATATAAATGAATAAAATGGAAATAAAGACTTCATGTGTAGAGTGATATATGTGTGTACAATATTGGACATTAAGTGTATCTGTTCTCCTGTCCTCTGAGATTTGAAGGCATCTCTTGCTTCATATTTGAAAGCGATAGTAAATTTTAAACAGAATATGTTTTACCTCAGCTGGAGTATTTTAGCAATGTAAAGTATGTACACACTCCCTTTCAGCTTCACTAAGCAGCTCCGCTTTTGTCTTGAGAAGACCACTGAACACGTGAAGCAGAAGCATAACAGTCTATCTGGTCATTGAGTGGGCATGTGCAGTATAATTCATGTGTCTACATGTGTATGGCTGTGGGCGCATAAATACCGTACGCTAGCGTTTGTGCCTTGCTACCTCGACACAACTCTGGAAGACCATTATGTTTTGAAATAATAAATACACACACAGCCTTTCTCTGTGAATCTCAGACACACATACACACCAATGGACATGCTCTTAACATACACCTCTGTACACCTCAGCACGGCCAAAATGCTTTAAAAATTTACGACCTTAACATTCCTGCAGGGTCAAGCAATTTATCAAATCCTGCACATTCTGGTTTCAATTACACAGCCGATTGTGGAGAGCGGTTGTTTTAGCAGGTTCATTTGGCCCAGTAGGGGAGGTCGAGTCTTTTTGCTTAACACCCCATCCCCTGAACGCAACTGGGCATTACTTTCTGGACAGATGCTCGCCTTTCTGCATGCTACAGATGGCAAGAGAGAAATTGTCAGGCCGCTAGAATGTGAGCAGATGAGCCGCGGTCATCACACAACTGTCTCTCTCAATTTCTGTACTCCTCTAGTCTTTTGGCTTTGTCATCCTTCCAGACCTTTTTCAGCAGGAAAACTCAGTCTATCATCCTGCATGTTCCTTCCTTCAACCTCCCTCATCTGTCTGAAGCTTTACGATGATGAAAAGTCTTCTATCAGGTTTTTTTTGGGTCTCTCTCTTTATCCCTCTTCAGGGTTTCTCTTTTTGCTCCTCTCTATTCTTTTCCCTCCCACGTCACCCTTCTCTATCAGACTTTCTTGATCTCTTCGTCCTTTTCTCTGCCTCACACCCTCTCCCTCCATCTCTCTCCTCTCTCTGTGGTAGAGTGGTGATAAATCCCTATTTTATTGCTGGAGAATTCCTCTCTCCCTGCAGGGCTGACAGCTCCCCACGTTCTAAGACACTGCTAGGACCAAACCCAATCCTCCCTCCCTCCATCACTCCATCTCTGCCTCCATCTGGCCCTGATTACTGAGAGAGTGGAAGGGTGGCGGTGTGGGGGAGACGTTGGAGGGAGGCATCACACCATTACACCCTAGGAGAGGCAAGGGAGAAAGGAAGGAGGGATGGTGGGACTGGATGATGCACAACATGTTGGTATGGAGGAGAAGGGGGAGGATGAAGAGGAGGAGGAAAGTGAGGAAGAACACCACAGGGGAAAAAAAGAGAGAAGGTAAAGGATGGATGTAAAAAAGAAAAGAAGACAAGTGAGTTATTTTTGGTCTCGATGAAGAGGAGTAGAAAGGAAAAGAGCAACAGAGGGATTTTATTTCATTTTTTTCAAGCAATAAAAAAGTAGTGCTTTAACGAGGAGCTATCTTTGCTCTGACTCAAGTAAATACTAGCTCAAAAGACTAGATATTTAGTACCAGTTAAAAAAAAATATGCTGCTTTTGTTTTCACGAGTCTCCAAATAAGAAATAAAAAGGAAGAGAAAAATATAGAGAACAAAGGAACAACAGGTGACATCCACAGGCAACAAACACCCAGGGTTGAATAAATGTCAAAGCAGAGCCAACACCCTTACTGTTCATAGAGTGCAATCTCAAATATACTACATACAACCCACAAGAGATGCAACATTGGATGTTACGCATACTGTGGGCATTTTTGTTGCTGTTCTTGCATGAATCATTTGTATTCAAAGCTGTAAAACATCACATTAAGGATTGGCAAACTGGTTTGTTTGAAACACAAATAAAATTGTATTATTGTATTATAAAAAATGCATCTTGGTTTAGCGTTTCCAGGTGTATAATGTGATAATGTGAGTTTAAATTAAATTATGTTGGGTTTATAGTGTTTGTTTGCACATTTCCAAGTTTTTGCAATACAGTACAGCACACCACTGAAAAAGGCAGCTGATTCCTGCAAATGTAATTGAAAAGTGATAATGGCCATCATTTGAGTGGAAAGTGGCTAAATGAAGAAGAGATTTTGGAAGACTGTGTGTGTGTGTGTGTGTGTGTGTGTGTGTGTGTGTGTGTGTGTGTCCTGGCAGGCCGACTCACTGCAGCAGGTGCCAGAGGAGTGTGTAATAAACACAACTGCTTTGGACAAGCTGGCCTCTCACATCAAATAATGTGTTTTGGCCATGTCCACCTCAGCTGTTCACATGATCAACACTCAGCAGCAGTGAAGGCTCTCAAGAAAACACAACTAATTAATATTACAGTTTCTCGCAGTGAGGCAGGGCCACACGAGAAAATAAAAGTCCATAGTTGTGGTTCTGTTAGCTCTGTATAGTGCCTGTAAACAAGGACATCTGCTCTGGTAAGTCAAGACTTTTATTTCAAAATGAGATTTCCACCATTTGATAATCTGATATAATTATACAAAATGCAGAAAAGTATTTATATACATATACTTATACCTTCCTTATATATATTGTAACATTTTTAAGAAGTTAATAATGTTTATGAAGTGTAAGGGCAAAAATCTTTAAATACCCATTACTGTAAGTACAGTATCTTGTCAGATTAATTACATTATGGATGTTTTTGTGTGAAAAAAAATCACACAGATAAAAACAAATGCACCCTTCAAGCTAGAATGATGATAAATCTCATTATTAAATATCTTTGAGGTTCCTATCTACCTTCATTCAGCTTCACTTACAGAACATAGCTTTTTAATAATGAGCAATCAATATAAATGTTGATTTAAAAGAATTTAAGCATCATTTTAAAGCTGTATCCTACCTATTTTTTACCCTACAAAGGAAGTCGCCAAACATTAAAGGAAAGCCACAAGACACTGTTGACTAAGCTTTAAGCTTCATGTTAGATTATGAGTCACCCCCCTCCTCACTCGCTCTCCCACCACCCCCACCAAAATAATCAGGATAATTTCTATTCATTATTACACCTCCATTTATCTGCGAGACGAGACGTAGGGAGGACGGGGTATAACTCTGAGGAATAACAATACCATTAAAAAGCCTGTGCGGCAAATATCAATCATTGTTGCCGTTAATGTCCCTCCAGCCTATTCAGATGGCCTCTCTCTTTTCCTAATGTCCACCCATCTGTGTGTGTGTGTAAGTGTGTGTGTAAGTGTGCAAGTGTGTGTGGCTGTTATATTCAAAGCCCTTTAATCAACAATCGCTGCATCTGGGCCAGATAATGAATGGCATTGTTTATAACCTCACTCCTGTATCGGGTGATAAATGCATACGCGCCTAATGCTATCATTTGAATAAGAAATGAGATTGTGCTTTATTTTAATATCGAGGAGAGATTGTCTTAATATAAATTTCTTGGTAAAGTTGTGATGATGATGGTGATGGTGATGATGATGATGATAATGTTCCATTTTGTCAACCAGCCAAAGGATTAAGCTATGGCAATAAAACTGTGGAGATACAAAATTAAGTTATGAAGCAATTGTTTTTGATTCATGGCCTGTGACAATAAGATATAAACAGGAGTGGGTAAAAGCTAAGAGAATTTAAGTGGAAAGTAGATTTATTGAGTCACAAATTTACAAAAAAAACAAACAAATCAAAACAAAAAAACAACAAAATGCTAAATAAGCATTACTCAAATTGTGAAACAGGCTTCTCTAAATCCACTGAAAAGAATTCCTCTATCGCATGAGCACTGATGTATGTGCAAAAGCTCTTGTTGTGTTTATTTTCCATTCTGACACATTTAGCAAATCTGCCTTGCCATGTAACACAGGCTCCTCTGTGCGCTTCATAGTTGTAAAGAGGTGGAGGGAAAGCAAGCCAAGCTCAAACATCATCAAAATTACACAGTAGGTGTTATGAAAATAATATCACGTTCGGTTTGGATGAAATATTGTATGTGCTGATGGCTAAATGGACTACAAAAGTTCAGTGTCACTCACTTTTAACTCATTTAAATTACCACAATTCAGTTTTTTTTTTTTTTTTTAAACTGTTAACAGTAACCTTAATAAGAATTACCCACCGGGCAACAAAATAACTGATATTCTTGAAATATAAACGTGAAATATTATTTCAATAATTCTTAACAAAATGACTAAAATGTGTTAATATTCACACTGTGTAAAGTGTTTGACAAAATACTACAATGTATAATTTATTCTATTACTACTTTGACAACTAGAGATATAAAACAGTGTGTGCAGTAGCTGAGGCAGAAACAGTGCAAAATGTTTTTCACACTGCAGCACTGCACAGTACCTACAAGCTTCATCATTTCATTAGATTTTGAAAGTTGACTAAATCTATTTGTGCATTTTTATATTTTGCATGGTAAATTCAAAAATAGGAACCAGAAAAAAAAAAAGCAACATATCCCATTTCACGTAGAAGAAAAAAAATCCAGTGCAGACAATTTCCTGGCACTATTTCCTCAGTGACATTATCCCACTGGAATAGCAGTGGCGCAGTGTTACAACCCTGCGTGTTGCCACAGTGGAATACAGATAGAGAACAGCTCGGCGTTCGCCACCCGGGGACTTTAGCTGTCCAAATCTTTGACAGTTTCTTAGCAGCTCTCAGCCCTTAAACTGTGAAAGATTCCAGCGACAGATAGGAAACTCCCCCCCCCCCACACCGACCCCACCTCCATATCAAGCAGAATCATTGATAAAGACAGCCATTCAGGAATGACACTGATAGCTGCTCCAAAACCATTCGAAAAGTGATTTGCCTGCCATTTTAGCTGCTGCTGCCCTCTTTATGATGCACACGTGTCCAGGAAGACAACGAGATTGCTTGTACAGAAGGAATTAGGTGGAACCTTAAATGGCCACAAATAGGTATTCAAATGTTCCTCAATTTATGTACATGAAATATTAAATGCAATTAATCTTAACATTGTTAAACTTTGAATTTGTTTGAATGGATCAATTTAAAAGCAATTGCATTTTAAAAAATCTACTCTCTTACAATGTCAAGTTTAGATGCAAGTGAATATATTTTAAGAATTACTGCAATCCTTCTGGTTGGCCCTGTTTGCTGAAATCCTTCACTCAACATTTGACACAGAGGAGCTGCTGTATATCGTTAGCCAATCAGGGCCCAGTACTGAGAGGACTCTGCACATTCATTCAATAAATACCCTTTCATTGATATTGAATTTATTTGTAAAACATAATGAAAACCATAACTCTCACCCTGCGAAAAAATAATATGGGACCTTTAAAATCTCACACAGAGGATCTTGGAATTAGAATTGATAACACATGTCATGTCATGAAGTGATACCACAATTTACACACATAATTTAGGTAGGATGAAGATTACAGAGACACACTCTACTGCTCTGAAATACCTGCTAGTGTGTCTGATACCAACATCTTCAAATATTTACCACAGAAAGATTTAAACTGTGAATCAATGAAAAGCTGATTGTACAGTTAATGCAGGGAAACTGAGTGCATTTAAGGCTATAAAGAAAAACTCAAAACAGGGGCAAATCCTGATGATTTGCTTGTGTAATGTTGAAAATCTAACAGCAGCGGTTTGCAGGGAAACTGGCTCCGGCCAGACATTTTGAAAGCTGAGATATTTCTCTTCCAAACTGCAAAATGTTTCATGATGGCTTTAATTTACTGCATTTGAAGGCCAACTCAGACATGAGATGGAGACACGGTCTCTCTCCTCCTCGGTCTCCTTCTGCTCCTGCATCCCTTCACCCCTCCTCTCGCCCTCCATCCCCATCTTCGGTCCAAATGAATGACGCCAGCTGGGGTCGGCTGGCTGATGCTGGGCCCTGCTAGGTGGCATTGACAGCTGAATTATCCCACAGGCCGCGGCGGCTGATTATCAGCGGAGAAGTCATCAGGGCGTCCCAGCCTCCCCCCAACCCTCCAATCCCCAATCTCTCTAACCCCCACCCCTGTCCCCTTCCCCGTCCCCCTGTCACCCCTTGTCAAGAGAGGGACGCCTTCTCCCCGCTCGCCGCCCGGGTCCTCTTGACAGGTAATCTCAACAGTAACAATTACCGCCATTACTGGTGTCATAAACAAGTGGCCGACCCCAAGCCAGGGCAACAACAAAGGCTTTATAATTCACCATGCAAGGCCATATAAATACATGCCAACAGGTAACAAGTAATCTAGCAGAGAGGATGAGGGCCGCTGCTCCCAGACGCTGGACTGAATCTGTGTGTGTGTGTGTGTGTGTGTGTGTGTGTGTGTTTGCTGCAAGTAGCTGTGTGGGTAAAGGGTGAGGCTGCAGGAGCAGATTGAAGTCGAGGCTGCAGATGCACATTTGAATATAATCACATAAGGGAAAGGATTTTACTGTGTGAATATATTTGATTGGGTGCAAGTCACATTTGCTTGATGTTTAAACGCGGCCGGGTGCAGTGAAGCAGTTTTGTCAGGCTATTGATGAGATCATTTTATCTGAGAAGGTTATTGATTTTGAGCGTGTTATTGATTCAGCAATAGAGGCCATACTTCACTGTAAATCTTTGATTATCAGAGAGTAAGAGATGACACTCAAATGCATCAAATAAATATCTTCCTGTCTTGAATATTGACAGAGGAGCAAAAATCCTAATTGGAAACAGAGGCATTATAATTTATTATTAATAAAACAAATTTGATTTAAGTAAACACATGTGAAATTAAGTGAAACACTGAGGGGTTTTAATAGTCCACTGCATCACATATAGCCAAAACAATAAACTAATATTAAAAATAAGTAGATTTCTTATTTCCAACATTTTTATTTTTTCTTAGTAATTTCAACATATTTGACATCATGCTTGGCTCCTCAATAATTTTATGCATTTATTTATCATCATAATATACGCCAAATAATTCTGCCCGAGCGCGTTGTGCCTTACCATTTGAAGTTTGGGCCAGATTGCTTCCTCTCCTCAGCAAAGCAAACAAGGCGTTGTGGCCTGGAGCGCTAAAATAATTTGAGACTCCCTAATGAGGAGAGCTGAGCAGCAATTAACACGTGTCAAAGTCGACATCGTCAGGTGCCACTCTCATTTGCTTCCCAAGACTCAATGGATTTTTTTTTTTTTCCTCTTCTTCCCCTCCCGTTTCCTCTTGTTTATTCCCACCCGAAGGCGACGGTGGAAAAAGAGGTTTCCATTTCTGGTGCGTCTGGACTCTGGCGCATTTAACGATCACTAGTTAACGCCATGAAATTGTCATGCCGACGTGTCGCCCTCTCCTTTATTCGTTTTCTCTCTTTGCTGTTCTTGCAGCGGCAGTCGGAGCAGACAGGCCAGTTAACGGTGCATAATCCCTGCAGGAGCGATGCTGCGAGCGAACAAACGGGCGATGAGGGGAGAGCAGAGCCGAGCTGCGGCGAAAACGCTGATGCTGATGTGAATACAGAAAGGTTGTTTAAAAAAAATAAAAAAAAATGTTTCAGACCAGCAACAAGTAAACCACATAATTTTAGATTAATTCAGATAAAAGCGATTTTTTTTAAAAAAAATGTGTGCAACAGGAGTCATTTATTTTCATCATCACTGTTTAAGAGCATCATTTTGTACAAAAACTGTGATTAAAAACTGAAACGATGTTAACTAAAGTAAAACAAAAAGATGATAATTAAAGTAAATATAAATTGGAGTATATTTTAAAAGAATAATTTAACTTACATTTTATTTTCATTTAGGTTACTTTTAAAAACAATAAATATCTGCATTGCATTCATTCAATTAGGAAATAACAGGGGTACATACAATAATGAGCATTTCACAAACTTAAAAAGAATAAGTATGTACAAGACAATATTACAAGCAAAATACTAAAATAAAAGAAATAGCTTTAAATGTGTAAATAATCCAATCACAACTGTCTTTTATAATTGTTGCATTTTATTGCAAAATTAAAACAGGACATTTCACTTACATCTTGGCCTATTACATACACTACACTCTGATGATTAAATAGCCATGTTGTGAGTTTAAATTTCCAAATGAAGTGTCAAAAGAAGTTACTGTCAAATTACTCTATTAACAAAAATGACTTCCATAAGCACAATTAGAGGGCACAATGTGGGTTCTCTGCTGAGCTCCGTTTTTATTCTTATTTTTACAGTAATAATTTATGACAATTAAATGTCTGGAAAGTCTGGATGTGAAACACAGATGTGTTTAATCTCCAGATAATTTACCCCACAAATGTCAGTATGTTTACAAAGATGGATAACAGAAGAAAAAGAAAAAATCTACCTAGCAACAGCAGTCCAGAATCTAAAAACACAAACATTATGCAGCAACACTACAAACTCATCTCTCAGCTCATGTGTTCACCAGTTTTCATCTTTCTCTGCTCTCCTAGATGCAGGATGAAGAAAGAGAAAGAGAAAGAGAGAGAGAAAGAGAAGAAGAAAGGGAGGAGGAGGTGTTTTGTTGTCATTCTTCTGACCTGAGCCGCTCATCTTCCTCAGAGCCCAGCAGGAGCTCGGCCGGCGCTCGCCTCGCCTACCCAGGGTCCTTTTGGTGTGTGCATATCATTTGCATACATTTCTCGCCGGCTGACGAGGCCTCGATCTCATTAAAGCCTCGTCTCACAAATTCCCTCCCAGAATCCTGCTGGTCCTCGCCGCCCTGAATCCGTACCTGTGGTGGTGGCCGCTGGTGATGGCATGCTGTTGTCCAAAAACAACCAGACGAGGGTGAGAAGATGGGGGGTGGAAAGACGGAGAGAAAGAGAGGAGACGTATAGGAAGAAAGGGCAACAGTTTCTGTGCAGTGAAAACAAAAGAGAAAGCAAAAGGAGAGGAAGAAAAAAAACTGCAGTCGAGAGAGAGAGAGAGAGGATAAATGAGTCCTCTGTGTGCGGTGGAGCTCTCTCTTCCTCTCTCTCTTCCCCACTCTGTGTATGTCTCTCTCCTTCTGACTCTTGAACCAGGCTCCATTTTGTGTTAAGCAGCTCCCTCTCATGACAGATCTCTGGTGGGGTCGGGGGTCAGAGTTGAGGATAGGGTCAGGTATAACAAAACATGCAAGGGAACTCTGCAAACTCTCTCTCTTCCTCTCCCAAATGTGTCTTCTATCACTCTGTCCCCCTTGGCCAGAAAGTGCCACATCGAGCTCCAAGGGATGAACTATTGCATCTTTAAAGTATAAAGATAAGCTTATTGTCAACAGATCCCATGAAAAGACCTGAACCAGCAATACATTACTGCTGCAGTGGCGTGTCGCTTCAGGTACGATCCAGGAAGTCCACTGTGATTAATAGATCCACAAGTTGAAAGGCTTATCAGACGCCAAAGTGTGGAAAGTTATTACTGTGACAATCATTTGATGATCGCAAGATAAAGAAAAGGAATCTAGCAGAAATGTGTGCTTGCACCTTGCCTGATGATGTTGCATTGCTCAAAAAAAAAAAGATCTGGGTCCCAACTTTTCACGCAACAACCCTGCATTTTCATTTTTGTCGGAGTACTCACTGCATCAACACAGTGACTTCAATGAAATGAATGAGGACTTTGTTTTTCACACTGTGCTAACGTAGGTCTGAACACGGCCTTAGTGCGTCTCTCAGTACTTTTCAACGTCCCTGCCCAACTCAGACCCCACCGCTTTCAGTCCAACTGAAGATGTACATCTTTACAATAAGTCACAAATATTTCATGTCTCATTTCATTTTTTTAAAAAAAGGCTATTTTTTTTGCTTTTAACTGCTGGGCTTTGTCGTTTTAAGGAAACATTACTCATACTAGACTAAGTATATTTGTTATGGACTATTTTCAACTGTGGACACCTTTGGTGCGTATTAACAGCAGCAGGACAGTGTTTATGGAATTGACAAAAAATGTGTGTGTTTATGGTAATGAAGGAGCATGTCACGCAGTGCAATAGTGTGGCTCACTGATGTGTTTTTAATCTGTGGCACAGAGGAACAAGTTATAGGCTTTGGCCATACACATAAATACTTGTTAGTAGTAGATTATTAACTCTTTGTTGGTGAACACATCGCCAGCCTTATCCTTTAAAAGTTTGGTATGCATCCATGAAACAGAAGAGCAGAGGGAAGAGTGGATGAGGTCAAAAGCACGACACACCAAAGGAATTTATAGACTTACAGCATGTATGTGGAGCCAGCACAGACATGGACTCACACACTCACACGCAAAATGGATCAGCACATAGTACCATCATGCAGACAAACCGCATCCCTCAAACCTCCACACCACTGCACACAAGTGGAGGGCAAAATACAGAGAGCGCGAGAGAGGGGAAAAAAATGATGAAGTCGGACTTGAACATCAAACAATAAACAGTCCATTAAGTCTGTGGATGGAAGGGTTTGGGGGTAGGGGGGTGGGAAGGCAGATATTGGGGAGGAGGGGGTAGAGGAATGATGAGAGTTTATTTAAAGCACGGTGACCCCGTGGCCGAAGGCTGCCTCGGTGCAGGGATGAATAAAACTTTAATGGCTCATAAAACACAGCGACCCTTTCTCCGAGCCCAGCTTCACAGCGTTTATTCCTGCAGGGCCGGCCAATCAGATCGCTTGAATCTCCAAACACAGAGACGGAGAAAGATACAGGAGTTAGAGGAATAGTTTGATATTTTGGACAAATTAGCTTATTTGCTTTCTTTCTAGCAGTGAGATCAGAAGATCAATATCAATTTCATTTCTGTGTGTTAGATACAAAGCTGGAGTCTGGATTCATGAACACATATCTCATTTATTCCACCTGTATATTAACAGAAAAGTAAAAGCCACAGTTTGAGATGTGTAATTCCGTGCAGTATCCGACTGCAGCATTGGTTGCCAAAAGTTGTCAGCGAGAACCACTTTTGGTTTTGGGGTCTGCAAACCTCGATGTCAGCAAACCTGGCAACCTAACCGTGAGGACAAGTCTTCAGGATGCTGTCCGCTTGTTTGCCAAGAAATAGTAACTCCCAGTAAAACCACAAATTACCGTATTTTCATTTGTGTTGGTGTTGTGGTTAAACAAATAAGATACAGCGTGTAAATTAGTGAGCCGTAGAGGCGTTGGTAGGGGCCGTTTCCTGTTTTTTCCAGTCTTTATGCCAAGCCTGGCTAACCATGTCCTGACTCCAGCTAGGTAATTAACACACAGACACGAGATTGACATGATCTTCTGATATCACTCTTGGAAAGAAAGCTAATAAGTATCGTTCTAAAACTACTCATGTATTGTAAAAAAGAAGGTGCTAGAGAGTAAGTAAAGCTCAGTTGTAAGGGCAGGAGAGAGGTGTTGAGAGAAAGATAGGAGGAAGAGGAGCAAGTGGAGGATTTATGTTGTGACAGTGGAGATAGAAAAAGAGAAACAGAGAAAAAAAGGGAGAGCAGGGTGAGAAACGATAGAGAGAAAGAGGAGACCGCAGATGAGGCCGTGCTATTTATCCTGGTAGAGTTTCACACAGACATGTAAATCACACACACACGCTGCCCCTCAACCCTTTTAACACAACACTGCAAAGGTACAAACTATCACCAGCGGTTTAATCAAACTCATGTGAACTGTACTTTTTGCCAAGCACCATTTGCCCCTCTGGAAACGGGCCTGTGACAGTCTGAAGCTGAGGTGTCAATCCGCGCCGCCGTCACCCCGGGGTGCTGGGATCTGTAAACAAGCAGCTGTCACCTTGTATAACGCTCAGCCATTTTCTTCACCACCACTTCACTCAATCTGTGATGTTTGCCGAATTCCAGGAGTCATTATGTTGATGTGTTGAAGGGTTGTAATTTGCATTTTTAGTAGCCACTTTTCCCGGGATTGCGTGATCTAATTCTACTTCGGTTAGCTGTAGCCTACATTTCCCAGAATACTTTTTGTCAAATCACAAAAAAGAGAGATCCAACATAATCACAGTAAATAATAATTGTGATCACTTTACACTTCACAACACTGGATGTGTAATTATTTCCTGTAGTTTAAACACGTAAAGCGTTACGGATCGCAGCTTTAACGTGGCCATTTCCTAATAAAGGGACTTGGAAACATTTGCACACATGTTCTTTGTGCATGTCTTTTTTTCTTAATGTTCATGTATGTGAAGTGAGAGTAAACATCAAATAATTCAGACACCCAAAAACAGAAAAATTATGCAAAATTAGGCAGAAGATGGGGTATACATGACAAAATAACAACACGTGATTTCATGTTTTTAAGCTCATGCTCAGTTCTTTTTGTGTCACCATCTTTGTTGTGGATGTGTATTCCTCTTTGTGACCCTATCGGACAAAACATTCAACGTGTGTGTTTGTACGTGTGTGTCTGTGCTTCAGTCCGTGACCTTCCCTACCCTTTTCTCCCCTCCTTGTTCAGCCCAGTGGGTGTCATTCACAGGTCATGAGACTGTAAATATACAAAGTTAGACCCCAGAGCCATAAATCAGAGCGAACCGCCTGAACTCTTACATGGACAGATAACAAGAGACGGACATGATACGCCTGCTGTAATAAATAATAGCACATATTCAAAACTTACAAAAAAAAATCGTAATAAAGATTGTATTAACACAATTTCTACAGTTAGAACTATAAGAAACAGTGTTACTACCACTGCACTTTACTGTAACCCAACACTTAGTAACAAACTTTTCCCAGAATAGGCCTGGAAAACACTGACCATTATTACTACAAATATTACTCTAACTACAACAAACACAGAAGTTTCAATTGCATCTTCATTAGCAAATGGACCGATGAAGACTGTAAAATATAGTCGAAAGCTCCAAAAAAGATAATTTTGTCACACATGCTGATCCCAAGATCAAGAATAGACTTTTTACCAAAGCTTAAAGAAAGGACTGATATATATGGACATCTTGCCATCACTGCCTGATACTATTAATGCTACTTCTGTCGATATTACGTCTTTATTTATTTTACTATTATGGTGATTCGAACCAGGCAATAAATTGAAATGTCTCTAGGCTCTGCTACATGATCTACAGTCTAACAGGACTGAAAGCCAAAGCTCGTGAACACATCAGTGTGATGGAGGAAAAGAGTTGAATTTTAGGATGAATCTGTTTATAGACCTTCTGATAACACAGGACGACAACTCCTCAGCTGGACTGCAGTTGTGCGGATTTCCATCAGTTCTTTGGTTGTGATATTATTAGAAAGATCCATAATGCATATCGATATATGCCATGGCAACGTATGCAAAGTCTTGTTGTCTTTGTGCTATCAATACTGTGAAGTCAAGTTGCCTTTACAGTCAACAAGATGAGTTCCAATGTATCGACTCGTCTCTGAATGTGTCCTCATTATCTTAGTCATTATATTTATTCAGAGAGAGCGTGATTGAAAACATAGATCAAATAAATTGACAGGACATTTCCACAAAAGATAACAAATACACCCAATGGCTGAATATTGATCATATTTATGGAAAGCCCCAAAGTAAAAGTTAGCCGGCCAAAGCTGGCCATTAATGCCAGGTGTCAAGCAAACTGTTAAGTTTTAAACATAGCTTTAAAATTACACCTCTCATTCTCACACTTTTCAAAAGATGTTTAACGACCCAGAAGGTATTCCTGCTGCGCTTCAAGGCAACCTGCTTCTTTAAAAATACTTTTTCATCCTTCTTGTAAAAGACAGAGCTGTCACTTTTTTTTCTGCATGTCTCTCAAGGGCAGATTGTAGAAACAAGAAGCAGTAACGAATGCTTTATCATAATCATCAACAAAAAAAGGTTTAAAAGGACTAAGAAAATATGTCTGGAAGTTTTCAGAATAATCAAGGGCAAGTCACGCACACTGTGCGAAACCATTGTTTCTTAAGTCCTTTGTTGATGTCAAGCAGACAAAAATATGCTTTATTGTTATAAAGAAATGTTGGAAAAGTTTTTCCAATCTGGATGCAAGTCTCATCATCTGAAGATATCTAAATAAAACAGAACTTAGGTTAAAAACAAAGATGTATATTATGTTGAAACAGCTTATGAGAATTATTTTATTTGTTTTTAATTATTTTTCAATTTAGTGTCTTGGAGGCTGCATACAGTTTCAAATGTAGCTTTCTGTGCTTTCAAGTGTGCAGAACATTGTGCACCACTGTACCAGCCAACTGCCTGTTGTGAACATGTGCAACTGCTGAAAAATAGCATGTGTTCAACAAATCTCAAAGAGAAATAAAAGTTAAACAAATCTCCATGGCTAAAGCATGGTCAATATAATCTGCTATTACTGTTACATTAATGTCAACTCCTGTCCAGAAAATCAGCCAAAGACTGCAGTAATCCAGCCTTTAATGATAATGACTGAGTTCTACTTGACCTCACTAAAGTTAGTCACTGTTTACTGGAGTTCCCATTGCTAAATTATACAAAATAATATCACTCATGTCATTTTTAATGGCGATGCTCTGGATCAAAGGTGTGAAAGTGGAATACAATATGAATGTATTTATATTCAACACCCTGGCAACAGTTAAACTAAATCTAAACTTTACATCATCTCCTGATATCAGGGGGCAGTTAACTTGAACTGCATTTCATTTACATCATTCCATCTGTGATCTCTGAGGCGGTAAATGTTTTTGCAGGCATTAACACGTCATCAAAGTGTCCGAAATCCTAGAGGGGTTTGATCCTCTGGATCTCTGGAGGGTCCGTGGACACACAGTCTACAATTATCTCTCTGTTATGTCAAGTGCGCTTGAGCCAAAAATTGCTCGCCTTGGATTGTTCAGAGCTATCAGGTTCCCATGTGAAAACACAAAGCCTATGACATCACTGCGTCACTTAGCGAGCTTGCTACCTCACACACACACACACACACACACACACACACACACACACACACACACACACACTCTAATCCTTGGTCTTAAGCATGTGAGGCCTACACAGACCGTTTGTCTGCCTGTCTCTCCACTGACTTCCATTATTGAACTAACCAGGGGGTGTTTGGGAAATGCAGTACCATTGAAATGTGTCACCATAATGGTGCCAGAACAATCAAAATGTGTCATAAGAACATTCTTGAGTTTTTCCATGAGAGAAACATTTGATGTTCTTTGATGAAAACAAGCATAGCCTTGATTTGAGACTGAGTTTCGTGAAAGTGATCTCTGTACAACTCTGGTCTCTTCTACTGTACTGTATAGTACATGCGTACAACATACACTACAGGAAAAATATACTCAACAGAAGGTGTGCTTTGCCACAAACTTAAAACTCCGTGTCTGTCAATGTATATTAAATGTGACTAAAATGAATAAGTTTAGTTTTAGCTGAGCAACAAATATTATCTTTTACCGACCAATATGCAGTATTTGTGTTGAAGTTGTTAGTAACTGATGTTTTTTATGGATTTCATCTTTGATCTTTAAATTTGACTATTTTCTCCGACCATCCATCCATCTATCTATAATCTATAGCATTTTATCCTTTGTGTCACTAGTAGCTGGAGCCTATCCCAGCTGACAGTGGGAGACCAGAGTAAAACCAGTTACAGTAAAAATCACTAATTTATAATTGAGATGTTTTTATCACAAAACAGCTTTCCTGTTTCAGTGTAGGTCTCACCTATCGGTCTGCTGTTACAGGTGTCAGCTACATTCACAATTTTCCACACTACTGATGCAATAAGCAAGGTTACCACTTACAAACTGAACACAGATGAAAACAGGAAAACGTTCGTATGGTGGGAGGTGAGAATGAGAGAGAGAGAAAGCGACAGAGAAACCTGGCTGTAAGTGTTAAAGAGAGGGTAACAGACCTGGTTGTTTTATAATAAGTTAAATAATAATACTGTCTTGGTCATCAAGGCATGATGTTTTCTGAATCATTTTTGATGTATCAATAATTTGTGAGATTTAACAGCAAATACTCCTTGAAATCAGTTAAATCTATTGTTTGTCTATAAAAATAAAACATGGCTCCTGCACATTTATTTAGACGATCCCAATATATTTAGCTTTTAATTTTTCCCCACATCTCAACAACAGTGGTCCATTTCTTGCAGTGTCATATATTTAAAATAACACTGACAAGACCTTGTGTAAAACTAAAGAGGAAGCTAAACCAATGCTGTATCAAACCGTAATTCATTATTAGAGGTCGTTATTCAATTCCCTCTCTATCTTAACACTGACAGCTCCCCTACTCTTTAACTGCCACCATCAACCGCAGTGTAATAACACACACACTTTCATGAAAGGCACACACACAGTAATTATTAAGCAAATATCACATCAAACCATACAGCATGAAACTTTCCCACTATCACTGCTGTAGAAACACAGATGCTGCAGAAAATGCCTAAAAAAACACAATGTGCAAATGTGTGATGATGGGACTCGACCCAGATGCAGGTTAAGTTTACCATCAGGTGCATCTGCTGGTTAAGACTTTCACGTACGGCTTGAGAAGAAGCTACTCAGTCACTGAGGCTGATCTCGATACTGGTTTAAATGGGAGAGATAAAGAACCTGAAGTCACTTTCACTGTGTAGAGAACTACCAACTTAGACTGACTGAAATGAATAGTTATTCCAATCATAACGTAAAACAAGAAAGAACTCAGTTAAGGTGTTTACCTGCAATTACAATCACATTATTTGACTGCATGTACCTTGTTGTATGGAGCATGAAGCTGACCAGTAATTTTTTAATAATGTCCTTGTTTGGCAGAATTTTGAAAGTCGTGTGGTCCAGTCATGGCTTATTTTAATATTTTCTCTTTTTACATGGAAACAATTTGAGTCTCATTTGTGTAATGTAGTAAGAGTAAGAGTAAGTAAGAGTGACGGACACTTTAAATAAGCACTCCAAGTTGAGCTGAGAGGAACATTAAATGGACTAAGCTACCAGAGATTCAGCAGTAGGCACTGGGCTGGTAAGAGCTCTTTCTCACCTCGTGGTTCAGCAACTTGAAACTCTGAATGTGATCTTTGACTGGCTTACGCTCGCTCACACACACGCTCCTTGTCTTTGTATTGGCTTTGATAAAAGGGCTGGGAGGTGGGGAAGGGAGTAGCGGAGTGTGTCAGCTCCTGGAGTAGGCTTACTGTGCTGGGAGATGCACTGGGCCATTACACGTGACCTCTGACCCCAGCAGGCACCCTGAGGTGAAATGACGCGGGCCTGGTCTTACTCAGCTGGAACAAGGGAGAGGAGGGAGGCACATGGTGACTGTGTGTGTGTTGTTGGTGGTTGTGTATTTGCATATGTGTTTACGTGTGTTCATACGTGCACTGATGTGTGAGCAGTGTTCATGCATCCCACCCATCATAAAACAGACACACCACCAGCCCGATCCCAGGCACACCGAGAGCTGCAGGCCTGTCCTGTGGCTATGCAAATGTGACGAGGGGGGTGTAAAAAAAATGAATTTTAATCACAGACACCTCTCTCCAATCACCAGCCAGTGACCCTGACGAGGATCTGCCTGGAATTGGGGTGGGGGAATGACGACGTGTGGATACAAAAAGTATGTTGGCTTTCTTTCATGCATTACATAAATGCATACAGTGTAACAGAATACTGTACAAACATCTATTCAAGGTTGATTTTGTGCACAGTGATGATGATTTGCAATATCATGAGGTGTATACATTTCATATAATAACCTCAGTCTCAGAAGTGTTAAGACTGTCACAATTATTTAATTATTTGCAATGTAGTTCTTTGTGTCCATTTTGAGGTTTACCTATCTTCCCGTAGACTTGCCAAATGTGCACATTTAATGTCACGTTGCAATACTTCCATAGCAGCTGTGTAAAACATCATCAGTGAACACTGGCTTTTGCTTTGCTGTGTGTCTCAGAATGAAAAAGGCCTCTCAGATTCATCTTATTGAACCAAAGTTCACTTACAAAAGATGAGAGAAGAATACTCTATTTACAGCCTCAAAGCTATGCCAAATGCATTGAAGCGCCAACACACGTTACGTTTTCACTAAAAGACTCTCACTTTTTTATTGACTGAAAGAATTCTCCTTAGCTATTAATGTTGTTATATCTTTCTACCCTCATAAAACATTCTTTCTACTATTTTGTACTGTGCCACAACAAGTTTTCCCAATCAAATGCTTTGAGTTATAAATTGTTGCAGTTAGGGTTAAGGTCGTGGTCAGAGTTAGGCCATGACAGGCTGCACCAGAGAGGTTTACAGAATTTGTACATCAGGACCCGACCTTGCCTTGGATGCCCTGTTTATCGGACATGCTTTATATTATCGTAAAATAAAATTATGATTGGGTAAAGTAATGAAACTACTATAGAGTCTGGCAAAAGGACATGGGATTAATATGTACCAAGACAGAGAGAAAAAAATTGCCTTGGGCATTGTTAAGTTACACAGTGTACTAAAGATTTAGAAAAAAATGCAAACAAAGAAGACACCACCCTGAGAGTGTATTGGACATCACAGACTGATATTTCACAGATTAAGAAGAAGTGAGGATGAACTCTCACTGCATGTAAACCCCTCAACCCCTCTGCAGTCGCACACAATGTAGTTACACAGACACATTAACATAAACACACACAGACAGACACAACGCTTAATATTAGGGATTCTTAATTAGCGAGGAGTGTCTCCATCCTCTGGGTCCACATGCCAGTCATCACTGTGACGAGTCTGTCCGCATTAGCATGACCCTCCTCCCTCCTCCTCACTGTCCACTCCACTGCTCAACACACAACCACTCAAGCATGGACGCCCTGCTAATTATGGCTTAATGTGTGTGTGTGTGTGTGTGTGTGTGTGGGTGTGTGCACACCAATCAAAAAGGTACATGACTTGATGGTTGACAGTAAGAGTCTGCTAAGAAAAGAGAAAAAAAAATCTGCCATGTGCAAATGTTCTCAATTCATTACCATCCGCCGGTCTGTTCTTGACAGCAATTAAGGACAAAGGATTATAAAGTAATGCCTTTGCTGTCTGTGAAACCATTTATTTATCTTTATTTCTAACTAGATTCAGAATTTCAGATTTTTTGTTGGTCTTTTTGCTATTTATTAGTCAAATAAATACTTTTTTTAATTTTCTTTTTAAAATGATTCTGACATCCATTTGCCTCTATTTGAGTATGCATTTGCTAATACTGTAAGAATTTAATTATTTATTATGTGTTGAAAGGATTAATTATTGGAGTATATTCTTTAAACCTAATGTTTTTGTTGATCATGTTAAGTTATAGCAATATTTAACTTAACTAACTAATCTGGTTAATTGCTGAGACAGTTTCAGTCTTTTCATTTAAATCAAGTAAAGCATAGTATATTAGTCTCAACATTAGCTATTTTGAATTCAATTATTGATATATTAATGATGTATTCAAAATACACAGGAATTTTAAGGGAATTTCTTGTTTCTGATCTTTACGACTCATGACTCAAAATTAAACTCATTTTTAATTAGTTGCAAACACTGATTAGTGTAATCACCAGAGCAGAAATCTGGCAGATTTGGGCCATTTGTGCTGTGTGCAGTTCATCATAAACTTATCATCGTGTTTACCTCTGTAGCCACATCTATTCTCCTTCAGAATGAGGAAAAATGGGTCTCTTAATCATCAATATTTTATATTTACTAATTGCAACATTTTACAAAAACATATATGTCAACAGAGGAAGTAATGGCTCAAAAAATACTTCTCAACCACTTCCTTGCGATTTCATGAAGCCAAAGAGTTCATTCACCAACTCTCATTACCCGCTCACGTACACATGCACACACATTTACAAATCTACACACTCATCATATCACTGTTGAAAGTGTATATAGGAGACAAGTTACAAAATAGGTGCTGACATTCATATGTAAATACAAACCAGAGCGAGCCTGCGTCCACAGGCGCCAACACGCTCCTTTGTTCGTCTCCAGTCAGATACACTCACCCAGAAACAATGAGGGGGAGGGGGGGGGGGGGGGGAGCAGAGGGGGTCAGGGGTATGTGACCAACGCCAACCCACCATCCTGCCAATGGGGGGGTCACACCGGGAGGGTCAGAAGACAGTGAAGAGGGTCAAAGGTCAGCAGCACAAGAGTGTGTTGTGGTTCTTACAATTGTTTCCCACCAGTGTGTGTGTGGGTGTGGGTGTGTGTGTGTGTGTGTGCGCGCGTCTTATTTCCCAGTGCTTACATCACTCAGTAAGAGATCCCATTAGTGCTCTATTAACCAAAATGCCAATAAAATTACCAACAATCAAAACTAAATTAAACAGTTATGCCCCAACTTAACTCTTAAATCTGTATACTGAGGGAATTATGCACTCAGGAAAATCTGAGGGGAAACAGGGAAAAGATTACGGATTTGAAACTAAATGCAACATACAATAGCTTTTCTGTCTAATTCAATCGATGTAAAAGCTGGTTTAAGTGAGTAGGAATTTTCTCACATGGTGTAAATGGCCATGTTGCTGCACGATTATGAAAGTCATTAGGAGAGGCTCTAAACATCTCCGAGCAATTTAGAAAATACTCAAGGACACATGAGGTAATCGCTTCAGGGTGCCAACTGGCTTCAACATGACAGTTGCGATTAAAAAGATTTCCACATGCTACACGTCCATGCACACACACAGAAAATATACACTTCCTGCACATGTACACATATAGATTCATGCAAATAAACACACATGTGCATATGACACATATATACACACAACTTCCAACTTCACTCACATCATAGATCTGATCTGACCTCCCCTCCTCTGCGTGCACAAACACACACACACACACTCTAACCAAATCCTCTTGCACACCCACACAGCCATTATAACCAGCATAAACAAGAATGACAAGTTGAGATTAATGAAGGGCCCAGCAGTGACAGACCAATTTAATTGTCAACCATGATGGCAGTTGAACTCCACCAGTGTATTTATACAAGGTTACCGTAGTGCCTTAAAATGTTGCTAATTGATCATGACCAATAAGTAATTAGAAAAACTGATAGTGTGTCCTTCCTCCACACGTGTCAAAGGCACACACTGTCACAGAGGCACTGTGGAGGGGAGAGCAAGCCTGAGAATAACGAGTGAGAAGAGAGAGATTTGAGATAATGTGTGACATTTTATTGCTGGAGTCACGTCAGTGGAGAGGCTTTATGCTGCAGCTGTATTGGCAGCAGACATCACAGTGGTGGCTAATTTGCTCCATTTTTTATTTTGTTTTCAGTCAGTTTCATTCCTTTTCGCAATGGAAGACAAGTGATTTTATACATATTTGAAAGGCCTGAAGTTAAATCTCATAGATTGAGTGTGTCTGTGTTGGATTTGGAAAAGAGCCTCTAAACTACATAACTATCTCAATATATACAGTACACCCATCCAATGTATGTGGAACTACTTTGGTATTGTGCAAATTCTAAGCAGAAACTCATAAAGAATATTAGCTGAAGAAATACCGTAACCTATGCCATCCGCAAAATGTTTGGGTAAAGTGGAATATAATTCTGCAGGTGTGGTGATAAATCACTATCCTCTCAGACACTACCCTCACATTACTCGCCCCACATCTACATCTTCCTAGGCAACAAAGATGGATTAATGCAACGTAATGTAAAATGCCACAGGATTCTTACTTGATTTATATCAAAAAATAACAACAAAATATAAAATGTAACCTAAAATCTAGAGTGTGTGTGTGTGTATATATATATATATATATATATAAAATAGTAATAAAGGCTCAAAAAATAGAAAAATTAATATTTTAAATTAGAAGGTACCAAAAAACAGTACCAGCACCAGTAAAACAATTCTGTTCAGTACTGAGACCAAGAAAATGAAATACAGACTGCAGGGACATTAACAAAGAGAAGAAAATGGCTGACAGAGTGAGTGGGCTTTGAATCTTAAATACTGATGTACTGTTTCTTAGATATTACACACCCAAAGTAAGAGGATAAATTCTTACAGTTTTTTACACTGACAATCATGAATAGTGTGTGTAATACCCCAGCTTGAGATATGTTACCTACAGATCTCTGGTTGTCATGGTTCTTCTTTTTTTTTTTTTTCACTTCTTTGAAAACCAAAGGAAATCTTACCTTCTCCCTGCCAGCGCTGGTCCGATCCCAGCCCGGGTTCCCAGGAGGTTTTACTGGGTTATTCTAACCACTGAGAGCTGACAGTGGCCTTGGCTCCCTGGCTTCACTTCACGTCCTCCGCTGGCAGCCCAAGGCCTGGCTCACTGGGAAGGAATGTGTGAGAGAAAGACAGTGTAAATAAATACTGTAGGGTCGAATAGTGACACCACAGCCAGAGGAGACCCCAGGGTTAGAAAGGGAATTGAGCAAGCTGAAAACCATTTTAGCCACCTGTTTTATTTGTAAAATGAATATTACGCACCATTCGTACCAGATATGAATATTTGACATACAATCACTCTTTGTCACACACAAGTCTAGTCATATCAGATCAATGGAATGTGAGTTAAATGTAAATGTAATGTTAAATATACATGTGTGCATGTGATTTACAGAATATAATATCAAACACATGCTGGTGATCAGAATTTTTCCCTAACTCATAATTTACAGTGACGGACAGTCACATGTGGGCCTTTTCAAACATAAAATATGGGACTTTTTGTGGGAACCAAAGTCAAGAACTAAATAAGGAAGTTCTTGTGCATTTGTATTTTCATTTCCAAGCATCTCAAGATCTTTGTTAGACAGATTAGACCAATAACTTAAAAAACGGTTTAAGACGTAACTTCTGCATTCGACAAGATGAAGGTGTTGGTGAATGGGATGTTTTTAATGTTGAAAAGGAGATGAGAAAACAGACAAAACCAGAAAGTCAAGATACCTGTTTCCAAATTATATGCTTAGCTTTTTTCCAGGTTTCTACTTCAGTAGATATCCATATAGAACAAATTGACACAATTAGCAAACAAAGTTGGGTTTAATTTTTGATTTCCTTGTTTTCTCTTTCACTCACTTTCTGTCTAATATCTCAGTTGGTTTGAATCATTGGAAAGTTGACTACATCACTGTAGACATAATGTCAATAAATGGAATTCCCACCCCTAGACCTAATATCGATAATGGCAACAACTAGTGCATTCCTACAGCCTGAATGAATGTTGTTCATAAATTTGTTTGACCACTTGGTGACTTTCAGCACAGCACGCAAAAACAAGGCACACAGGAAACATAAACAGTTTTCAAAATGGTTCCAATCCACTAAAAATAATGAAAGAAAGCAAACTCTCGTTGCCAAAAAGACGTCCAGTTTAATCACCACCATACTTAGTAACCCAGTTTGAGCTGACACAAGTAAACATAAGTGTAACAGAATAATCTTTTTAAAGAGGTACTATGTCTTTCATGGAGAAATTATAACAAAACTCCAAATAAGATCGATAGTGAGATCTTGCTTAAGGCATCTGTAGGTTCTGAAAATATAAAACATACAGTATGCTCGCTCCCATATTATCATTATACAGGTTACAGTGACATTGAAAGGTCTTTGCACCGGTGCTCAAATCTTGCATCTACAGACTGGGTATTTCTGTTACATGGCTTATTCATGTCAGCGGAGCTACTCAGTCACAGGGTATCAGTGTTGTGTGTATACAAGTTTTAACTGTAAGAGACCTAAATCAGGATATAGATATTCAAACTGGACAGTTTCAATGCCAGCCCTAAGCCCATATTAGGTCGTGAATGATGCAGCGGCCATGTGCATGGAGGTTGATGTGAACTCATTCAAAAAGACACCTCTCTCTGACTGTTTATAATGTAAATGACAACTTTTAGTGTAAGTCATAAGTCATACTCTGCATGGAGCGTGACACACTTTGAATGTCATTGCCAAATCCAGTGTTTTGTTTGGGTTTGACACATATCACTGCTCAGTGAAGCTGCCGCTAAGTTTATATTAAAAAAAAAGAGAGAAGGTGTTACAACTGGGATGTATGTAAGCGTAGAACACAACAGATGAGTAAAAAAGTATTATTGGAGCACCTTTTTGGGACATCAGAGAAGACACAGGGTCAACTATGAGAGAAGCAGACAGAAGTTGATTTTAGGCGTGCACTCACATCACATCCTTAGAGCTGAAGCAAATGGTGTGATTTGAGCCACATAACTGCACCAAGATACATAATGACGGACGGTTGTTCTCTTCCAAGTGAACTGTGGTGAGGTCCACATAAGGCTTTATGGCTGTATGGTCGGAGTTTAACCATCTGACAGCCATCAGCTCCTCATGCCTGGAAAGGAAAGCTACAGTCTGCACTGATGCTCACATTTCTTCTGTGTTCTTAACTGGTGCAAAGGCCTGACAGAGTCACAGATAAGTCAGTTGAATAAAAGCACCAAGGATTTCTCTTTCTTGTTTGCCGTTGTTGCGGCCCTTGATACCAAATTTGAACTTTAAGTCTGGAAAGCAAAGACATCCTCCAGTTTTCTCTTTCTGAGAAAACCTCGGAGAATAAAACTTTACAAAAAAATACTTCTGAGTTCACCTCACTTTTCTTTGAAATATTTGCTCTTCTAGAACTACACAGAGTAAAGCAAAATAAAACTTTTCTACTGCACAGTAGCTCAGACCCAACACACTAAAGGTGTAATTGCACCTTTAGATGTTATGAATGCTGATTAATTAAAGTAGCGACACTTTCGATTCCAGGCAGCTGATACACATCGCCCATTGCCTAAATGTATCACTCTGTAAACATCTTTGCCAGTAGGAGTTGTCTCTGTTGGCATTTAAACCTCTGTGACATTGCTGAGATCCCAGAAGCAAATGCACAACGCTCACATTTGTATGCATCGCTAAAAACATGTGTTCAAGAATTGCTCATGACCCTCCCCATTTTCCCAAGTTGTCTTGGGGCCTGCTGTTAGCGTAAAAGCTAATGATATCTAGGGGGCTGGGTGTGTGCACGCCTGTTGGTACGGGTGTGTGTGGAAGGGTAAAAGGTGTTCGCCCTATCACTTGCTGGGTTGATACGAACCTCTGCAGACACCTAGACTTAAAGGGGCGGAGGGGTGCGACCTCACCCCTGACATAGGAGTCGGCACCTGTCACACACATTAACACTCGCACATGCAAACACACAAAGACATGCATGTATAAATTAGTTTTTCCAAAAAATTCACCGTCCAAAAACGCTTTAAATCTGCACACTTGCACAAATACACACAAACACACACAAACACACAAACACACCCTCCCCAACCCTGTCTGCCACCTCCAGCTCTCCTGTTGGCAGCCGGCTGGCGAGCACAGTGGGCAGTGTCAGATAAGAGGGTATACACAGGCTATGTTTCAAGGTGTGTAACAACAGAGGAAATCAGGGAGCAGATTAAAGTCTCGTCAGGTAAATAAAACATTAGGACATCTATTATGAGAGACCCAGGTAATTAGTGCATGTCTTAGGTTTAAGTAGAGGAATGTACAGTAACAGGAGCTGCAAAGGAATCCTTTGAAGACTTAACTCTAGAGGAAAGTGTAAGTGATGGAAAGGTATTGCAAAATGACAAAAAAGAAAAATGAAGAATCATCAATCAGACCACTGCAAGACGCGGTCATCCAAAGTAAACACTTTGGAAAAATTGAATTGTACAAATCATTCATCAAGGGGAGACATGTTAGAGTGAGTTTGCACAATTTGGACATTACTTCAACAGCAAAAATTGTCCATAGAGCTTTTCAAGACAGTAAGAAGTTGCCCAGAATTACATCTTTAATGACACAGCAACATTTTTTGTATGGAGGACACATCTTAATATATATTTTTTTAATAATCAGTCTCACATTGTTGCTCGTTGCTATTAGTGTTTCCTTTCTGTGTTGCCAATAATAACTAGTTGTATCACCAGCCGAGGAAAAGTAACAGAGACTGAGAGGTGAAAAGTGAAAAAGATAGATGAGCCAAAACCAATTCAGGCGCTGTAGCTCTCTTGATGATCCAAAATAAGCACTTGACCAAAGCTAACATCATAGACTGGAGTTATATTTATAGTGCAGATAAAATATTTATATAGTGAGTCATAAAGTCTGGTCCTGGAAAACAGCTGCAGGGGTATTAGACACTGCAAGATTTTGGCAATTAAAATACATTTCTCTAGCAGGATATGGTATTACATATAGTTTAATATTAAGGTATTTAGGTATAAAATATATTATCTTTCCAAGTGACTTTGTCTCCTTTTTGCCATATTATGTTTTTATGTTTGAATTTTTGTTTTCTTGTGAGTACTCAATAAATACGGATATTTGACTTGGTGCGTTTGTGTTTCTTTAGTTTTTTGGACATCAATTATTTATCAAGGTGAAAAAAAAAGGTAAGAAAATAAGTGAGTGAACGGATACATAAGTATTCAGTGTCACACAAACTAAGCCAAGAGCAAATACAAACACCAAAAAAAGGGCAAAAAGCATAATGAACATACGTGTGGAAAAAAGTGAGTGTACTAGTAGATGTTGGAGCAAGAAAGGAGAAAGACAGCAGTATGTACAGGACATAAATATGGTAGTGGTCCTTGAAAAGTGACGAGGGAGCAAAATGTCATTTCGTATTGTGAGCCTGCCTAATAGGATAAAGTAAGAGACAAAAAGTAGAGTCTGAGATGCACAGATCAAACTCCTTAAAACCATTTGTCAGACTGGTTGAAAGAGAGCATGAAAAAAAAAAATCTCTTATCGGGAAATCTTTGTCTTCCCTGGCTCACTCAAACTGCACAACCGCCCCGCTTTAAAACTTGATCTTTAGTTAATAATGGATTGTGGCACTATCAAATACGGAGAGGTGGATCGGCCTCGGTATCCCAGACTAAACACTGGCCTAGATGCAAGGATGAGTTATGTCTATTCCAGTCTATAGTTTCATGATTTTGAATGAAAAGCTGCTAATTAGAGATAAATAAACCATGGCGGGCTATCGGTGGCTGCAGGGCCGGTGTTTGGTGTCGGATGGTAGATCCAAGACACAGCAAGGTCCAGATTAAAGTTAATAATGGAAACCTACTGGTTCAAGCGCTCATAGTACACCCAGCAGATATCCAGCTTCATTGCGAACACGTCTAGTCTTTGTTAATACTTAGGAGCATGAAAATGTTGCATTCATAAATTCATACCATTTGAGAGTTGTAATATACTTTATTTACACTATATGGCCAAAAGTATCTGGACACCAGTTATGGCTAGGCCCCTTAGCTCCTATTAAGGGAATCTTAACAATATTTTAGACACAGACGCACAACTTTGCAACACCAGTTATCGGAAAGCCCTTTCCTAATTAGGTGTGGAAGAACTTGACTGGCCTGCACAGAATCCTGACTTTAACGCCATACGACACCTTTGGAAAGAACTGGAACACCAATTTTGAGCCAGGCCTTATCACCCAAAATCAGTGGCCAACCTCATTAACACTCTTGTGGTTAAATGGTAGCAAATCCCTGAAGCCAGGTTCCAAAACTTACATTTGGCCATGCAGTGTATTCAGACAGACAATAAATATAGCTGGCAGGGGTAACATTATTGTTGTTGTCAGCATTGTTATCATTTTAAACATCACAGTAGAAAAAAAAAAAAAGAAGATATTTAGATTGGGTTTGACAAGCATAAAAAAATTTGGGGGATGGAAATCATCAAGTTTTAACTGTGGACTCTAAAAAGTTTACAATACTTATTTCTTTTAAAGTGGCATGCTAGGAAGTCTGATTTACAAGCATCTGTGAAGGACATGTCTATGTTGTATTCCTAGTCTTTTTTTTTTGCAATGATTCATAGACAGACCTCATTTAACAATGCCTTTTACTTTCAAATGCAGTACAAAATGAGACAAAATACCACCAAGATCCACAGGGGCGTTATGGAAATGGAGGAAGAATCAGGTCATGTTTGATATTATGCACAATATGTACAGAGGGACGGGGGGACGAAAAAAAGAGCATTAATGCAACTATTAAGGGACTCTTTCCCCAGTCATATTCATTAAACATATAAAGTTCTCACTCTCGTAGTGAATCCCCCCTTGAGATGAAATTCTAATGTGATATTACAGTAAGAGAACTGGGACAAAGGCAGCTTATTACCATGAAGCCAAGGCAGGCAGGCCGCCATGTCTTCCGTATGTAAACACGAACAGAGCAGAAGACGTTACAAGATACAAACTCCAACATTGTCTCACAGCGAGCACCAGGAGTACAGCTCTCAAGAGTGCAGCAATTTTTTTGGATCTGTATTCACACAGCTTGCAAGTTTGTTTGTACGAGCAGAGGCTGAAATTGCAGCTTTAGTCTTGAGTGAGGATCGGCTCTCAAGAAGCACTCACGCTACATTAAGCAGAGACAGAGAGAGGAGGGCATCCAGCTGGTTACACGGTTCACCTAACCTGACATTGTATGTCTATAAATGTAAATTATCTAAAACATTTTATGAAGGTATGAAGCTGTTCAACCAGCACATACTGAGACAGAATAGTTATATTTTTCATTTAGGCCTAGTATCTGAGTGTGTTAGTTACACAAAGCTGTGGGAGGCACTGAAACCATTTCCCAACCTCTCGTCACCTTTCGGAGTGAAATGTTTATCACCTTGGAAACACATCCACAAGCAACACGTCTTATGCACGTACTATCCCCCTACCTTACTAAAAAAAAAAAAAAAGAAAAAAAAAAAAAGCCAATTAGATGAAAACAAACCCATGCGGTTTGTGAATTTGAAACCGTGTACAAATCTCACAGAAGTCTCACCGTTGGCAAGCCCTTTCAGTACAGGTTTAACTTAACATCTGTTATCGTGGCATTTTGTGAGAAGAGCGACGCAATGCAAAGAGACTTCAGCCAAAGTAAGCAGAATTTTTATACAGCTGAATATAAAACTTAAAGCTGCACTGATCAATATTTTTATATCAACAATGGATCAAATGATTAAGTGTAATGTGAAAGGTGTCACTTGTAGTGATAAACCGACAAAGAATGATCACCTGACTCAGCAGTTCCCCTCAGCTCTACGGAGCGTTAAAAGATCTTTTAACTGATTGTTTTGGTTTTCACGGCCCACAACTTTAAAGTTTTGGTTCACTGTACTATATCTTACATATGTATTTGGTGTCATCCAAGCTTGTTTGGGATCCTTGTTTGCAGACACTCCTGCTCTCTCATGATGCATTCCTGTCTAAAATCCAGACCTTCTCCTCCATTAATGGTGTCTATGTCCTCACCTTTTTTTCCATCTAATATTGTGTTTACAAATTACACTTAGTGGCTTAGATAAAACCTCTTCAACAGTAGTTAGACCATGTGACAAACACACTACAAATCTAATTGCACATTTATTTAATTCTTTTTGGTGGGCCATTACTTTTTCTCTACAGGATAGCCCGACTTCACCTCTAGTAAGTATACTGTAGACGAAACACTGACCCAGACACAGATGTAAGAACCAGACATCACCTTCTGTTCTGGTCTTCTGTCTACCAATCGGCATCTTGGAGGCTGGTAGTGGAATCAATGACCATTTCCAAGTGTGATACTGACAGCCAAATGTCAGCCTGCTCTACTGCAAACCCTTCTTCCACTGCTTAATTTATTACATTTAGATTAAATCCGGTGAAATTCAATATTTTAATTGAATGTTTAGAGCCTGAGTGTTCAGTGATAAATTTCCATTGGCGCCCTGCGCTCCACTATCATGTTTCTCGGCCTAATTACATTTGCATAAATGATGTTCGTCATTATTATCACAGGTTGGGTAGGCACTAGAGGGGTGAAAGAAGGAGCTGTGCAGTGTGAGGGGGCAAGGGCGTGCTGAAAGGACACTCAACAATTTTTTTTTTTTTTCTTGCGATGACCCACAAAAGTGCTGAGGATACATGTCTCTCCAGTGTGGAGAGAGTGAGAGTGGTAGGTTTCCATCCAAATGAGGTTTCCAAGAAAAAAGCATTGGCAATATCAAGTCTCAGTCCCTGAAGAACCACTGATGTGAATGACTGAACGACTGAGCAGTTCACCTCAGACAGAGCAGAGCCTGTTGAGGCAAACTATCCTTCTGTGACCTATTGTTGGAGATCAATGAAAAATACATTTCTCTCATCTTGATAATGTCAGGCAAACCTAATGTAAAGACAGTACAGTTTATTATGTGTTGACCTTTACCTTGTTGTTCATTTATCATCATTACAGACAAGAGAGCTCGAGGGATGCTACACATTATTAGTTAGGGCAAGGCACAAAGTTGCAAAACTTAAACCTGCATTAATCAATCTTTTTGATATTGACTCTTAATGTGAAAGGCTTGCTCATAGTGCCAGATTTTCTAAAGATTACAAAATAACTCTGCAGATGTACAGGCTTTCTGGCCTCTTGGCCTATTGTTTTAGTTTTACAGCGTGCAGATTCACTGTGCAGTTGAGTTTCATCAATAGGAGGCAGTTTCCAGCAAAAGAATTCTGATAAACATACCGTGTTCACTGCCTGCCCAGCACCAAAGGCAGAAAGACAAAGTCAGTGGCTAGCTGGTGAACACAGTCAAGGATTTAGCAACTAAAGAGCCAGATATTTCCCTCAGGAGTTGGTGGAGCTGAGAAACAGGCCTCAAGGGTGAACATCGGACTTACATTTGTCAGGTGGGCAAAAACACGACTCCAAACGAATGGTAACGTTGCCTCATATCTGCTTGATGTGTAAAGAGGCAACTGTTTCCTAGCACATGGTCTTCTCTGGGCCTTTTTTTTGTTTGACTGTGACCGATAATGGAACAGAAAAGCAGCAACAACCAGCTCCTCACACAACCACCCATTAAATACCCTCCCAGGAAATAATTGAAGTGGACTAAACCACCAGCGGGGGAGTTCACTATATACATGCATATAAACTTGTCAAAATAGATATTTAATCAGGTGTTTAAAAATAATAATTCCATCACAAATGGCTGTGCAATTACAAAACCAAGCATCCATGTAATCACCAATTTTGGGAAAACACACTTATATCGTCAGTGTTTTCTCACACAAATATCCCCACCCCTCTCCTCAAATATGGTGCAACCAGGAAGTTTAAACAAACAGATCCTCAGCAGACCATTCAGTCAAACTGACCTCCCATGACTGCCACAAACACAGACGTGGCAGCAAATACAACTCTATAAGTTGCTGATATAGCGGTGTATCTGTCACTTTGTCTGCCCCCTAACAGCCACAAACTGACAAACACATTTTAAATAAAGCTCTGGTAGAGTGGCGGTAAAGTTACAAAGACGATGAAGGTTTACATTTTTTGGCTATCTACAAAAAATATAAGAAGGAAACCTATCAGTCTGTTTTAACTATGCAACAAAAATCCTACTGTATGTCAAAACTGGGCAGGCAATTGTGTGGGTGATGTATATACCACAGCATCCCCCCATTAACCCACTCTGGGTCTTTGTCAGACTTATAACTGATGGCAGTTGGTAAGGTGATCCCTGGTAACAGTAACACCACTTGTGGTCATATGTACACAGTGCTTCAGAGCTCTAAAGTGGGTGTCAACCACTGATGCTGGCAGGGTGAGGAACAGTATGTTCCTAAGAAGGAGAGTGTGATGGGAAGAGATGAGCACAGAGCTGTAGGGTTGGGTACTGTTTACATTTGCACCGATACTGGTAGCGGTACATTTTCCAGTACTTTACTCTCTCTATAAGTTTCATACTAAGGTTTTGAAAATACCAAAAAATCTCACATGCTGTTTGAGCGTACTAAATAGCATGTTGGTAAGGAATTTCCTGACTGTGTTGGACTTGAACAAGCTGCAGGGTTGATGCAGTGCCGCTCTATCTCGTAGACGTATACATACACTCTAGTGTAGCCTACTCTCTCATCTACCGAAATTTGGCACTGTTTGATTTAACGTGAATCGGTACTCAATAGTACCGACGAAATTTGGTTTGGGGTTTGGGGTTTGGAGTTTGGTACCCATCGCTAGATTGGTGAGAGTCATGGGTGCTGGCAAGGGTGGCAGCTATTCCAACTTTTAAATAGACTGAGGTTACTTGAGGTTTTAAATAGGTTCTCCACGGCAGGCCTGAAGTAGGGCTCAGTCTGACCCATTCATATTTTAATAGATTACTGTGATCCACTCTATTCTACCCCACTCCTTCTCATCTCTGCTCAACTCTTGCCGACCTCATTCCCTAAAATTTTCTTAAATAAGCACTACGTTTAAAAATCCAAATGTTATCTATAAACAAAATACTTTTCCACCATGAACAGAATGAATGTGGTTGTGGTCTGGCGAAGAGCTGAAGAAAACAAGAACTGGTGAAGTCAGGCAAACCAATAAAAAGCCAGATATGTTTCCCAGAAGATGGCAGACCAAGTCCAACCTTGTCTCAAAGAAATTATATTTATGTACTGCTGATTTGTAACCGCAAATACATAAAAAAAAAACTAAAACAAACTTTATGCAGAAAATTCCTGAACATTTCTGCCAAATCACAAATGTTGATACTGAATGCATCTGCAAAACATTTACTGACAATGTATTTCATTTATTTTCCCTACAATATCAGCTTATAGCAATTAAAGCATGATTAAACTCTTTAATGGTTCTGTTTTCACTCACTCACAGTACTTGGTTAGGGTTAGAGAAAGATTGTGGTCTTGGTTAAATACTGAAAAAGTCCAAAGTGATTTGAAGCGTGAGGCAGGACGTGTTAACTTCATTAACATTTCCTCAAAACCACCATCTTTCCCTGACCAAAGTGCTTTTGTTTCCTAAACCTAACCACACAGGACTCAGGATACAAACCCTCATCACCTTGTAGAAAAAATCCCTTCTACACTTCATATACTGGAAAAAAAACTAAACAAAGACATTATCAGTTTGTAAAAACCAGGCAGCAATTATATGTTTATCCTCAAAATGCAATTGGTGAAACAAATTAGTAGTACATGTAGCTTCTAGGCAATGGGGTGGACCAGAAACCAGAAATAAAAAGTGTGAATATAGGACTTTCATTGTCATATAGTAAGAAAGACAACTCCATCACAGACAATCCTGTATCTGGTGAATGTGTAAATAGGCGACTGTTTGTTAACACATTAGCCTGAAGCATAACTTGATGGAATATCAAAGCTTTGTCGGCTTGGTTTGGTGTCTCGGCAAGCAAGAAAGATCAGGGCTAAGATGGAGAAGTGTCTTTTTTCTTAACTGGTTAAAATTAGTTTATGGATGCTGGAGAGATTTGTGATGCAATCGGAAAGCCTCAGCATGATATTTTGCTGTCATGTTCTAATATAATCCATTACAATTAAAGTTATTACTTTTGGTGTCCAGTTTGGGAAGAGATCTTTATGTGGCAAATTCAGATTTGTAAGCATTTGTGTGAGTTATGATCCTCCATTTACACTGAAGAAGAAAAAAAAAAAAAACACTGAATGTAAATAATGGAGTAGAAGTCTGAGTTTAAAAAGGACAGATTTTTCAGGATGACATCAGCACAGGATCTTGTTTGTATAACGTCCGATGCTTCTTGATTAAAAGCCTGCTCAGATTTTCAGGACTTCTCAAGAGGAGTAGCCTGGCTTCAACTTAGGCGACCAGATCCTATTAAGAACTGCAAAGAGGAGAAAACCTCTGCGGAAATAACTGCCGTAATGTCTCCCCTTCTTCACCACTTTGGAATGCTTTTCCCTGCCTTCCCCCTGCCCCTCACACTTTCCCTCTCTTTCTTTCTCTTTGCTTTCATGCTGAGAAGAGTAAGTGAGTAAAATGATTAAATCATATTTTGTAGGGGTGGGGGCTGGGCAGGACAGACGGGGGCTTTTAAAACAACACTAGGTACATCGTCAAAAAGCAATTTTGGCGCTTAGGTTACAGCCACTGACGGGCTGTTACACAGCGCCCCATGGTGTGGGGCTGGTGGTTAAAATATGAGTGCGGCTGAGAGGACCTCCTTATAGTGATTGAGGAGGATTCCCCACTGTTCGAGGCAAGCTGGAGGTTAGAGCCCAGAAAGATTCACTGCACACTGCTCTGCTGGACAGGATAAACCTGTCTTCCAGATCCCCACAAAACAATGCCAGTGGTACTGTATTATGTGCTTGGATTAAACTGACTATCTTCTATTAAACACAATGGATCAAAGTTAATTTGAATACTCGCGAGAGAACAAATGTGCTCACAAATTCAGGTCAACTTTGATTTGATTGACTCCAAACACATTTCCAGATGGAGAACTTCTCTTCCAGTTTAAGGGAAGCCAGACGTTCTCATTCCCCAACAAGAGTGGGGAAACCGATAGCATAATTTGTCCGCTTAGGGAAGCTCCTGTCGCCACTAAACCTTTGTTGGAATTAAAGCCCATAGAGGCCGGAGATGCCCAGGGGACCCTGGTGTTGTCTGAAAAGTCGGGAGTAGAGTTACTAGAATATCCCATCCCTTGAGTCCGACCCCCACCGTGACCCCTTCCCACCCCAGGGATGGTCCAGTGTAGGCCCATACAGGTAAGGAATGAACACAGTGCTTCATGACAGCGAGACGGTAAATGGTGCCATTGTCAAAAGGGCCATCCAGCAGGGTAACAGGAGGTTAAGTGTCCTGCAAAAAGATACTATTCTTCCAGTTCTATCTAAACTGTCGTCCCACCACTTAATATATTTGTGGCCCTCCTTCAGACGCCATCCCATCATGGATACACCACACACACAGAAACCATACCACCTTCTCAAAGTCTGTCAGATGCTGCTTTGACATGACCTCTTAATTTGATTGGATTATGTTTTTTCTTCCTTTTTTTTTTCATCACTGCTGACTTCAAAGCAGGGCCTTGTGACAGGCAGCTACAGTGAAAGGCTGTCACTGGCCGACTTCAAACGCTGCCATATAATGCCACATTGTCATAACTAGCTACCTGGGCCCCCCGTTATGATGTGAAGATGATATGCCCTCACCGACCTCAAAGTGGCTTATTATAACAAGCCTTCTTTTTTTGGTTTTCCAGTCTTTCCATACAGATTGAATGCTTGCTTGAATTAGCTGGATATCTCAGTATAGAGGATGCTGTATACATTATTTTACAATAACTGTATGAGCATAAGCATGTTGAATACAGGATCTATTCTTTAATCATAAAAAGGTAGTTGCATCCACATTTTACATTCTTTAACTTCATCAGTGGTTTCACTTTCCACTTATCTTGAGTTTTTGAACTCACAAATTTAAAACTCAGAACAATGAGTTTGTCTTATCCTTTCTGTCAGCTTTCAGCACAGCATCGATTATCGCTATGGTCGGTTTAAATGTATCGAATAATGTTTCATAATTATGTCTCATACAGTATGTTTGCATGTACTGTATCAATAAATAAAATAATTAAATTACACATTTTATTCTATTTTAGGGATTCAAAGTTGTTGGTCAAACTACAATCATCTGTTCATCTGTGCCAAACCTTTAACAGTCTTTACCCAGCGGGTTCATTGCCTTTGAAATAGGTGACAGAATACTAAATTACTCTTTCTGGACTTTTTGTGAATAATTATGATGTATTAAACTCCAGTACTTTAGATAGGTGCTTAGAAGTTATCATTTATAGCTAAATATAGTGAGGGTGTGTATTATTTTAATAATTTTTTTTGGGATGCAGTGGCTCTCTCTTCTTTCAACAATATAATAATAATTATTTATGACTTCCTATCTCTGATCATTGGATTTTGTGGGTCATTCATATTCTCCAGGAAGTCACTTAAGGTCCAATGAAGACGCACATGTGGACATTTCTCACAACTATTCATTCCATATTTGTCACCATCTCTGCCTTTTCCTCACCCTCTCTCTATCTCCTTCCGCCTCAACAAAACTTTCCCCTGTCACGGCATATTAAAAGTGGTTTACATGTGCATGTCCAATGCGATGAATATGGATGTGACCTCTTTCTTTGGCGCCTGGCCGCCCGCCTGCCCTCTCGCCGGCACCCCCGCCCCCCAGGCACAAGTCACCACTTCTCAATGAGCACAGCATGCATAGGAGACACAGCTTCACCCCCGCTGAAAACAGACACACACGCTCACACAGACACCAAGGAATTACACTCATAATCATAGGCACACATGCACGCATATATATACATACATGCATGCACACATACACAGGAACACACACCCGACTCTCTCATGCTCTCGCCTTTTCTTTGCTGCCTCTCTCCACTGACCTTTCACAATGTGTTTTACATAAAAATAAAAGAAGAAGGGGGTAGTAAAAGCCTGAAGACTGAGGTGAAGGAGGATTCTGATTTATAATTCATGTTTGTGACTCCTCTAATGAAACAGTGGCCTCTGGTCTATGTCTTTATATGAGTTCAGGGCTTATAGTCATGTAGATACATGTATTTGTGCAAATGTTAGCAGGTATCTGTGCATATATTGGTCTGTAAAAATGAGGGTATCTTTATATGAATGAAATAAATACTATAATATTTCACAATAAAAAACTATTTAAATGCAAAATACAATGAGGAAAAATTGCTGCACCGTGTACATTTTCCTCTTGAGCCGAAAGATCTGAAAATAGCTGAAAATATTGAACTTTTTTTTTATCATAGACTTAAGAGTGTTTCATATCACTGAATTTTTTTGTGAAATATGTTTTACATTTATCTATTTTATTGTTCTTTTAATTTCCCTTTCATAATTTGCATTCCCGTTTTCACAACTTATAGCTTGTGTGCACTTCATGTTTTTCCTGCTGTCTTATTATTAGGTTGTCGGTCACATTTGATTGACACTATTTCCTGATTGATTGATTGATCTTCTCATTTCTTTACACCACAGTTTACATGAAACAGATCTGTGCATCGGTGACCACACTAAAAAAGCTGCCTCCTTGGTATTTTAACCACACAGCAGAGAACATCTTTTAACATGTTTATTTTATCACAGCCCTGATTTGGTCACTTTAATTGGTGTTCGGTTATCTTATTAAGACTAATGAGACAATAGTGAAGGTGATGCTGGGTTTGGCAATTAGCACACAGGAGACAAGCTCAGGCTAATCATCTCAGGCTCCTTGGTGGCACGTAAGATGTGATGCTGGCACATAGTGGCACACCCACCACACTGAAGGGGAGAAGGGGGTTAAACATTTGTTTTCGGATCAGAGACAAACCTTGTGTGTAGAACTGTGCATATATATTTAGAAGGCAACGTGTATCTTGCTCCTATGTACTGTAGCAAATGATATAAAGGAGATGCTATTACTGTATATCTCTTCTGTCTGATTTGTACATCAAACCTGCACACACACGGATACCAGACCAGGAAAGCTTGAGTGGCAAATGAAAAACTTCGATTTGTTTCCTCTGTGGCACACAAAGTGATGGAGACTTTACAGGCGCCAGCAATCTCTGTAACAAACTTAAACTTGGAGGTTAGAGGTTTGCCAAAGTGACAAAAATAAACAATAAATCCAGCTGAGGAACATTTCCTAGTAAATGTAAAAGTAAAATTAAAATTTTTATTTAAGCTAAACTTTGACGTGTCAGTCTGGCTATTAGATGCTAAATTGTTCACATGTAAATTATTTCAAATAGAAATATAAAACAGCAATTTTAAGGCTTCATTTATTTAATTTTTAAAGTGTTGAAGTTGCAATAATTCAAACCTTGGCATTTTAATAATTTAGGAGTTAACCGTATCTTTTCAGCAGTACAGTCAAGTTTTGTCAATGGTACTTTCCCAGATGAAATATCCCCATTTCCAAAGCCCAAATTTCCTAAAAGCCGAATGAGTAGGATGTTGAGCAGGAGGGAGGAGGAGGGAAATTACACATTGTAGCTATTAATGTCCTTGAACTCCGGTCTTTCCCAAGCCTGATGAACAATATACCCTCTGTGTGGGTTCGTGACACGGCAGGGACAGAGCGAGGACGCTTCAAGTGGTGTGGCACCACTAGATCTACACAGTGGCATTGGCGAGCGTCTGGGGTTGAGTCATGAGTCAAGCACGTCTTGCCAATCTATGAATGTGTGTATACATAGCAGAGGGGGTGTACTACTGTACGATTACTCATGTGAGGATGGGGGCGGGGGATGATATTCTGGGGCAGGATGTGGTTCAAATGGACAAGGGCAAATGAGGCCCTCCATACGATGTCTTTCTTTCTCTGAGACACAAATGTGCATTACATATGTATGCATTAATAGACACACATGTCTAAATCTGGTAGGGTTGCAGAAGAATAACGATGCAAAATACCAAATAGATTAATGCTGAAAATCCACACAGACATTGAGTGCACACACAAAAGCACAAATACATGACATTCTCACATATGCATGGAGAGATCACACACACACACACACACACACACACACAGGCACACAACCATTTATATCAACCATCATTTGTCAAATGCTGGTTTCCCTGCCTGGCACCGTGTCTGAGTTATGAACAGAGTGGGGAAAGTTCAAAACCCAAATTCCTTTGGCCGCGATTTGTTTTCTTTCCCATTGATCACCATGCAGCTGCTGACTGATTCTCAGCATAGCCAACATAGCCACAATGTTTTCTTAGCATTTCAGACATGCAGACAGACAGGGTGAGAAAAGAGAGGAGGTGAGAAGTGGGAAGGAGAAGGCAAAATGGAAAGGAAAGAGCAGGAGAAGAGTGTGTGTGTGTGTGTGTGGGTGGGGATTTCTCTCTGTAGTTTGCTATCTAGAAACATGGGCGCAGCTGGAGTTTGATGTAGTTTTGGCTGCACACATTTGTCTAAAAGGTCAGGAAACAGGAAAATCAGGGCAGTTAAAATGAATGAATTAAGCTGAGTCATTAAAAGAAAATGACTAAATAGGTTGTTTAAATATAACTGTTTCAAAAATGTCTCAGTATTTTCTGATATTCCACTTCTGTGGTTAAGGTCTGGTTAAGTTTTGGAAACTTAAAATACTTAAGGTTAAGGTTAGGAAATGATCCCCTTCATGGTTAAAAAAAACTAATGTTGGCTGATGGTAGGAGATGAGACGCAAACCACAGTCTCTGGTGTTGAAGTGATTAGTATGAGCAAACATCCACCCCAACCTACTTCCAAGAAGATGTTTTGGCGGTGTGACCCCATCACGCTACTTCCAACTTAACCCAGAGAGAGCAGAGAGAGGCCGCTTGTCTCTTGTCTCGTGTGTGAATGAGCGACCAGTGCTTGTTTTGGTGAGGACTGTGTCATTATAGACCTTCAGTGGAGAATTGATTATATTTTTGTTGGTCAATTAGTAAGTTAAAAGGCAGTAGGCTTGCCTGGCAGCTACCAGGTCCTGTCTCTTGTCCTCTGGTCCTCTGCAGCTCAGTAAACGGTAAACATCCAAACTACCGTCATCAACATTGTTGATGTTAACATGGGACTGCTTGCAACTACTAGTGCTAATTAATGATTCTGCTTGATCTGTTGGTGTCTCTGCTAATCGGACACGTTTATAACAAGACATTGATGGATAGTTGGTAGCTAACAAGCTTAAATTATCTAAACTCAAAATCGATCAGATGTATCAGGCTGTAGGCTGTTCCTCAACAACAACAGCACATGAATCAGCCACATCTTTTCAGTTCTTTTATAAAAACGCAGAGGACCGAAATAAGGCCCCATGACTCAGTGATGAAAGAGTTACAACATACAATATGGGTGTGGATATGATATTCAATAAATGATATGGAATAAATGTAGAATTTCCTGCATTTGTTCCTTCTGTCATTTCCTCCACCGATTCATCCTCCGTTTCCTCGGCACCAGAGCCACCATCCTCCTTCCTCCATCTCTCCATCCCCTCTTTAATAAACGAGCGCTGGTGGTAATTGCCCAGTCTGGGACGACATCATTACTCATTCAGATGTCCAATAACGCTGCAGCAGCCCCAACACACACATGCAAATACACATACACACACACAGGATGTAGGCTCAGTCTGCACGTGCAGATCCATATCATTGATCTCTCTCCCACCCTCCCCTCTCTCTCCCATGCTCCATTTTTCATATTCAATGAGTGAATTGTAGATTTGGCTGCTCGATACAGATATGTCTCAATTAAGTGCAGGCAAGGGTCTGTATTGACACATATGTGCACTGGCTGCGTATCCGAGCAGCACGGAAAGCAACGGTCAAAAGTACAACCTGACATTCAAAAGGAAAGTCTGGTGAAGATTTAAAATAGTTTATTTCTAAATATCCATTATTTTTCTCTAGAACAAACATAGCATGTAATACATAATTCAAGAACTCAAGAACTCATTTGAACAACATTTCTCAGCAGTCCAACAAAATACATTTAAAGTATATTCATGCTGCATCCCATTTCTTCCCTCACTCCCAACCTCAACCCTCCACCTTCTGATTGCATGTCCATGTGAAATGTATTGGTGCCCTCATTCAAGTTCAAGACTGTTTAATGCCCTTTCTCACCCTCCAAGTACAGTAATTGAATGGATTTCCTTTATCAACATCAATGTATATGAGGGAAAGAAAGTCTCACACAACACCATACTGACAAACGGGTCCATGTTGAACTGCACTCGGGTATTTGTGGTTGTATTAAAACATATTAATTTGATGCCATTTCTCATGAGGCTCCTTTAGAGACACTCGTGAGGGAAAAGTCCTAGATTGGCAACCTCACAAGCACCCAGTGGTGAGGAGTTCAAGGGTCAAAGCCACAACTTCCAGACAAAAACGGACTTGCTAAATCTGAATTGGGAACCTGAAGGGGGCACAGCTAGAAGTGTGTCCCAGCTCAGCCCACTGGATCCAAGCAGCTGATGAGATGTGGTTTCCTCGGTCTCTCCTGTCAAACTCCCCACAGCACCTGAGGGAAAACAGAGCAGCCTGGGAAAAGAAAAAAGTGGGCCAGGGATTGTGTTGGAAAGAGGGGTACACTATACAGTGAGTATAAATGGATTACTGTTTAGTGGACAAGTTTATTTTTAAGACATTCTTTCACAACTATCGTTTTAAAATGAAGGATGAGGCCAGTGTAATTTGTGATGTCAGAAGCTCCTATTACTGCAGGTTTGCCATCCTGTAGATTTCAGGATTTAATGATATCAGTCCAGAAAGATTAACATAAACCATAATTTTAAACAAAATGTGGACTGTTCAAAACATAAATGAAATAAGCATAGCTCCAATTCTATCCTATTTGACTTTATTGTCATTACACTTGCGTACAATGAATCATAGTCTTGTCATTCCAAGACAGTTTTTACATTAATCAACTACTTTATTTATTCAGTGTACTCCACTAATGTCAACATCTTGATTAAATGAGGTAAATAATTTGAATTAGTTTTACCTTTGTGTGAAAATGTATGTATCATGGCAATACAACATTTTACAAAAAGCTGAGAAGACGCGAAAAATTATTTACAGAAAATTGGAAGGTTTTGAAGTATTTTGAAGTGTTTTATAGAGCAGCATAAACAAGACAGAACAAACATCAATGCATCATATGAATGGAGTGTTTATATACCTGGTATTTTTTTTTTTTCTTACTGCGTGTTACTTGGACGCAGACGTCAGACCAGGTTGGAGAGGAACAGAGAAAAAGAAGTCGGTCTTCATCCAAACCCTCGAGCCAAACAAAGGGACGGATGGTTGAGTAAAATCTAGGAATGTCATCTTTTATGAGGGGGAATGGAGAGAGTAAAGGCACTCTGCTTCATAAAAAGCATGTATATACATACAGTATATTGGACTGTACATCTCACTGTAACTCGTAAATCTCCGAGCTGGGACTGTAAAAAGGCCAGGATGAAAGACCTGATTGGCTTATTTTGAGTGATCTTCGGTAGGAGAGTTATTTTTGCCTGTGGACAGACGTTTCTGGCAGACACTGGGGAATTCACTGTCAGCCGAGTGTTAATATTAACTGCCCATAACAAAAGAGTGTTAGTCTGACGAGAAAGGTGGTGTAGCTTGACACTGCGCAGACACCTGTGTGATATCACAGCTGAAGGAGTGCACATGATTGTGTATGTCTACGGTTATAGGTTACACAGTAAAACATGTGTTATGTCTTTCACTTAGACTATATAGACCCTGTGCAGGACTTTTTAGTTCATTTAGACTCATATATGGTCAGACTGGGTTTTTGGCTCAAATGTGACTGTACAAAATCAAACTTCACTGTTCACTGTCTCTGTACAGTGTTATTATGATGAAACGAAGCCAGCATATGTTTTCTTTAAACAGCAGAATTAATTCATATCTCTGACTGCATCTCGTGCAACATTATGAAAGAGAACAATTGAGCCTTCTCATACTTTTATCTACCGACCAGCAGGTCTCGGGGCTTTAGTTTCTCTCTGATTTCAGTCAAGTATTTATAGAAATAACATGAATAATTGAAAGAGACACACAACACAATAAAAATCCTCCTCTGACTCTGAAACCGACAACTAACAAGTTTTTCCCAAAGATATTCATCATCATATTCATCATAGTTCAGAATATGAAACAATGAGACATGACGTTGACTGCAGCTCCTCAATCTGACCACTCTTCACACATCTTCACTTCAGTCCCCTTTTCCCGTTCTTCCTCGCTTTCCAATCTTCTTCTTCTCTCTCTCTCTTTTTTACAGGCTTCAGGAATGTGAGGTCTCCTTAGTGATTTATAAACATACACATAATAAATGGGCGGCTGTAGTTTAAGCGGTGATGAAGCATTCTCTCTCTGGGACACAGCGCTGGCCTGTGTGTGATTTAAAGGGCTGACATTTATGGCTTGCAGGCCTATTATTCAGAGTGACTGTCTGTGTACAGACCAGCATTTTACAGCGGCTACGCAGAGGTGAGCCCAAAACTAAGCCAGTATCTGACACAGGCTAAACATCCAGTAAGAATACTACAGTAACATATCACGTGGTGCTACAGTGGTGGAGGCCTGACAAGAATATGTGGTCATAGTTTGAATGAATCTTTCAGCAACCTAATCTCATGCACTAGAAAGGGATTCATAGGTCAGATTTCACACAATTCTTAATTCTCTCCTCTACTTCCTTGAAATAATACCAAATTATCCCAGCTACAATACAATAATTCGCATGTTTGCCATAACCAAGAATAAGGTTTAATGTACTGTATAACAGTATGCTTACAGCATGTTAACATCAGCTTGTTATTTAATCATGAACTGGAAGCTCTGTTGTGCTGTTCTGGTGTATTGTCTCGCATCCTGCATTAATTATGAATGTTTTCTATTTGATTGCGGTGCAAAGTAGGCAGAATTATCCCTTTCACAGTTAACTGTGCTACTTTGTTTTCACATAACCCATAACCTGTCTGCCTGCCACCAACGTGCAGTGGATTGCAATCGACGACTCGGTGGCCGACATCACTATCTGTCCAAGATAATAGATGACAATAATGGGAAACTGTCCCTAAGCACTCGTTTGGAGTCTTCCTGCCCATTTACTGATACCCTTCATATTTAATTCCCCTCCTATAGCCAGGAAAACAGACACTTTAAGTCCATCTAGAGGGAGCACATTTACAATAAAAGGCCAGCTGAATCCTCGGCTCACGTTTCCTCCTAACTGTGGCAGGACATAAACCTTCGAGCCAGACCTCATTTTCTCGGCGCCATCTCCCGGACACTGCTACAAAAAAATCAATAAGGCTGCACACAATCCTCTTAACTTTGGAAGCCATTGTGAAAATGTCTTTGTTGAAAGAATATGGGGAATATTTTTCTTCTTGGCTTGTTTTTTCGTGTCTCTCTGATTTCCTTCTAATAGTCAGAAGGAGCGTAGGCCCTCACTTGTTGCGAAATTAGCATCTGGCCATGTGTTCTGCTCTTATTTTCTTGACACAGGTCTATGACACAAGCAGTCTGTTGTTGTGCATTATGGTCACTGTAACTCAATTCTTCCAGCTGAGCAAGGAGAAATAATTCAATCGTGTTGCAAAGATAAAGATCCCTGGAGCGGGGTAGAGCGATCTGCTCCGCCTGTATCAAGTTACACTCGGGAGATTAGCGCGTAGCATGTAGTGTTCAGCTGGTAGCTACACTGAATCAAGGCTGACTGTGATTCACATAGTCAATAAAGCAGGTTGGCTTATTGCATCACACTGTTCACATAGGTTAAACTGTCACAACATAACACAAGTGCTTTCATAAAGAGAGCCTTCCCGGCCGGGATGGTTTGCTGTGTCTGTGTGATAAAGTCTGACACATCCTCGTGGTTTGAACGTTTCTTTGGGAAAATTGTCACAAAATGGCTTCTTTTGTTCGGCATGAACAGATATGCCGAGAGATAGATGAAACAAGATAAGACAAGACAACGTATTTGATAATTTCACATGAATACAATTCTTTTTTGCTACTGTCTACTGTTATCTACTACTAACACTGCTACTAGTTATCATGACTGAACAGATAAAGGGACACCACCTCCTGAAAATCAGGTTGGTTGGGATGGTGGAGGCATGAGAAGTGTTAGGCTATAGAGGCTGCACTGCAGTCCTATATATGATTGGATGTTATTATGCAGCTGGTGGCCACACAGCTTGGTAGAGGATGTAATAGTAGGGAAACCACAGGTGTAATTAATAACATGATTAATGGTTGCCTTCTCCTCAGTGTCATGGCTCACTGATACGCATACATAAAAACAGAGCCATCATTAACGTTATTAGTTTCACCAGTGCATTCAGTGTTATGAGAGGTCAAAATATCTGCTGTGGAAAAATGTCTACTACAAATGTTATTAAAGAAATATATATCATTTCTGACCAACATTATAAGAAACATCAGGACAAATTTCTGCATGTTGATTGGCATCATTAAATCCTATTTCTTAGATTTTGCAAGTAATGTAAAACGACGTATTTATGGATTTTGAGCACATTATATAACTTTGCAAACTTGGAATGTGTAAGGTCTTGAAAGAGGAGCAAGAGCCCTATATGTGTGTGAACATGTGCATCCTTGTGTGTGTGTGTGTGTGTGTGTGTGCGCGCGCACATTTTTCCCCCCAAAAGACTCCCTTCAATCTCTTGCACTCACAGCATCTATTGTCTTCTGCTGTACATCACTCTGACAGCAGGGACTCGGGCAGAGGCTCCGGGTGGAAGAGGTCTTCCAAGTTGCCTTATGTGATGGACAGGAATAGTCTGGAATCCCAAAACGGAAGTAACCTCACATTGACCCTCATCCAGTCGTGACTTGCATGACCCCTCAATTTATAACCCTTGGCCTCTGATGCATGTTTCTGCAACACATAAACAGAAGTGGGTCAACATTTTTATGAAACAGCTGCATTTGTCTTCATGTAGCTTCTATTTTGTTAGTTAGTAAGTTATTAGATCTTGTAAGTACAGCTTACATACAAGATACTTGTGTCTTTGGAAATGGAATTAAAAAATATCTGAAGTAACTTGGAAATATGTGCAACCTTTAGAATAAACTACTTGATTTTTTTACATTGACTTTTTACATTTATGACGAAGCCTGTGCATTATTTTTTAAGCATGTCTACAGAATATGTTGCTTTACTTTCCAGCCAATACTGTAAATCTCTCTTAGCCCATAAAGAGTTAAAAAGCAATATGTATGCTACAAACAGAAGCCACTTCTCTCAAGGGCTGTGCAATGGTGATATTCTTCCCCCCAAAATAAACGACAATGCAACCAGAAGTGGCACATAAATTAAAGTGGCAGTGTGATTGATGACTCAGAGACCAGCAGAAAGGGTGTATGCCTCACTTTTTTGTAGAGCTAAGGGAATATGCATTTAAACAAGCGCACACATATATATTCCCATGCACATGTATACACACATAGACACACAGATGATACAAAAACAGTCACGTACACACACACACACACACACACGCACACACACACACACATAAGTGCAGACTCCATTTGCCTTGTGTAACCACATCAATCCAAAACCCTCTGCAACATCCTAAAATACACCCTTGAGAGCTGGTGAGAGGGAAAATTACAATGGAGAAAGTGTGTTTGCATGCTTGTATGTGTCCATGTGTGTGTACTGTACCCCAACCTCACATCCTCTAAATGAGCTCCATGCAATATTAAAGGATGCAAAATTAGTCTGTGAGTGAGGACACGCTTGGAGCAGCATTGGTGACTGACCTACCAAGGGCACCATGGGAAATAAAAGGACTGGGCATGCAATTGCAACAAAGACCAGTGGATATTGTTTCCCCTACCCAACCTATCTATCACTTACTCCCCAACATGTTAATTCTCCTCTAGACATGAGCTGTCCACAGGGGTTACCTATACAACCAGAGGGAATGGTGGATATATTGCCCATATTACCATGGTGACCATTTACAATCTGCAATCTTGTCAAACTCTGGGTGTTTTTTTACAGTAAATTGTCACTGCTTCAGTGTAGTGAACCACTAGGATACACAGGGATTTGGATTTGGGGCACTAATTAGTGACTCAATACACTGATGAGCTGCTGGATATCTCCAGATATAGTCAGCATTTGTTCTGATTAGCCATCTTTGCATATTTTTTTTCCACCCCAAATGAATGTGACGCACACTAAAAATGGCAACCATGGGACTAATTTCTTAAATACAGTTGCAGATATTCTTGGACATTGATTGTTTCATGTTGCAACAGTATAGAGGCTCATGGAAAGCTCTCACGAGTGAGTGCTTGTGACAGAATGAAACACGTTGGCTGTCAGAGCTGGTTGGAAGTCTTCAGGGGCAAGTCCAAGTTGAGTCTCAATACTACTAATATTTGAGACAAGTCCCCATCAAGTGTCCAGTCCGTGAGAGCAAATGTCACATCAAGCCCCAAGTTCTTTAGGGCAAGTCCATGTCAAGTCGTAAGTCCTCATGAGCAAATTGTAAGTCAAGATGCAAGTTTGTAAATACATTTTTAGCTGCATGAGGCCAAGTTCTTCCAGTGCATAGATCATTTAATTAAATGTCCAGTGTGTCTTGCCTTGCAACACTATATTGTTCCAGCAATTAAGTCTTAAGTAAGTCAAGTTCCAAGTCTAGTTTCAAATCCTCATTTTTGTGATTTCACCTTGACTTGAGTCCAAGCCTCAGTCTACAGTTCTGGAAGTGACTGAAAAGCGAATAAACACTTGGCTGATATTTCCTTAATAAATGAATATTACAACAAATACAACAAAGTGCTACAAAAGATTAGGCTTGGATGGCACCAACACAAGTATTGGAGGTCTGCAATGGGGAGCAGAGAGGGTGGTGGCGGCGGTGGTGGGGGGTATTACAGGCTGAGGTCGAAGGAGCACTTAACACTGCAGGAGAATGTTCCAGGTTGTGGGGGTGTGTAGTGTTAACGAAGGGGGCAAGTCAGTATGAGATCAGCCCTCACCTTGGAACATGACGGGGTCTGGTTTTACTGCAGCTCTTAGTGCTGCTCGGGGGGGCGTGGCGTTAGGTGGGGGATAGATAGATAGATAGATAGATAGATAGATAGATAGATAGATAGATAGATAGATAGATAGAATAAGACTTCGTACATGTCTACATCACGGTGGGAGAAGACAGGAAGAATGAGCAGTGAGAAAGAGTGGCGAGGAAGAAGAAGAGGTAGAGGGCCAGTGTACAGTCCGGCACTGTCTTTTATAGCCCCATTCCAGCAGATGAGCAGCATCAATCTTTACCTCGCCACTGGGATAAGGCCTGGCTGCTGCTATCAGCAGGCTGAGGGGGTGGGAGGGCGGATATAAAAGACACACACTCTCTCAAACACACACACACACACACGTATACTGTACATGAATGCCTGCAGAGAGACAGGAAAACACACAAGAATCATGCACACACAAGCTCCCAGTCCACAGTTTCTCTATCACACACACACATAGGTACTATGTCTCTCCAACCTCGTCTCCAAGAAATTATGTTTATATACTACTATGTTTTTGTTTTTTGTTTTCTGGAAATGTAGTTCCTACCAGGATTAAGTTAAATAGTAATTTTTTTTCCAATCAAAGAAATGCTATGTTCTTTTACCGCATGCAAACGCAGGACTTGGACACCGGAGTCCTGCGTGTTTAGGTTTAGGCAACAAAAGCACTTTGGTCAAGGACTAGGAAAGATTGTGGTTTCAGTTAAATGTTAATAAAATAAACATGCCGTGTCTCGTGCTTCAAGTCACTGTTGACTTTGTCAATATTAAACCACGACAGCAATCTTTCGCTAACCTCAATCAAGTGCTGGGAGCACCTAAACACAACCATGAAAAATGTTAATCACGCTTGAGTTGCGCATATTGTATTGCAAGAGCAGACATTATAGGGAAAATAAATGAAACACATTGTCAGTGAACGTTTTGCAGATACTTTTTGCAACTTGGCAGATACATTCATTAAAATTCTATTCTAATATTGTTGATAAAAAAAAATTCAAGGAATTACGTTTCTCTCTTCACATATTTTCTAGGAGACAGGGTTGCTCTGTATCACACACACGACACACACGTGTGTCCCTGTAAATGGACATTCAACATAATAAGAAGACAGATGTACAAGCATGCAGCTCATTCACACACACGAACATACAGAGGAACCATTTCAGTAATAGACAAATGAACTTCGCAACGTGCAGGAAGAGAAATGTTGTCATGTTTGGAGGACATTCTATCACATATAGGTGTCATTGTCCAGCACAACACATCTTCAGTCAAGAACATACATGTCTCATTTTCAACATTTGCCTTTTTTCGTACATGTAACAAATTAATAAAGCAAGAGAGCTGTTGGTATTGGTGTGTGTGTGGTGGTGGGGTGTTAGGGTGTGAAGGCAGGGAGGGAGGGAACCAACACACAGCAAAATAGAAAATGTTTTGAATTATACATTCCTGCCATAAGTGACAAATTGAGGGAGGGATTTGTCATAAATCATAAGCATGCTGCACTGCCTACCAAGAGAATTGCTTGGTGGGCAGCAACCTGAGATTTAGTAGTGTGCTGTTGCCTATCTGGAGCCCCAGCCTGCAGCCACACCTCGACCAGCTACACCCCTATTTCTTTTTTTTCTTTTTTTTTTACATACATCAGCTGACAGTGTAAGGGTCTTTGTTTTGTAGTACTCTTTTGACACCATAGCAGTTTATGAACAGATTTTTTTTTTTTGCATCAAAACAAGTATGGTTTCCCGTATTCTTTTAAAACATTGTGCATTGTTTGTTACTCATGTGGCAAGCAGTCATATAGTGTAGACTTATTTCTGAAATGTGGAGGATTGGTGTTGCTGCTGCATTTTGTGAAAGTTATTTTTGTGTTACTCTCCAACAAGCACATTTTAATTACTAATTCATGTTGTTGCGCTATTCAGGATTACAGCTGTCAACACAATTAGCTCTATTTATTTACTGTAAACTGCAATCAATTAGTCATGGACTAAAGCAATATTTTCCAGAAATCCCAAATTCTAGCATTTTGTTGCACTAGTGCAAAGTTTTTTGTATTTTTTTTTTTTCAGAGGAGGAGACCATAAAAGCAAGAATTTGTTTCTTTATCGTCATCAGAGAGGTACCAAATGTGGTTTGGCAATGTATTTGAAGCATCTCAGTTTTATTTTGAATTATTTTTCAAGCTAAAATGACAACATGTGTGGTATTGTGCATGTGTGTATGGGGGATTTTTTTAAATAATCACAATAAGCACAACTTTGCAAGGCAGAATTTCCCAAGAGATACTAAAATGTCATCTGCAGAGGGTGTGAAAAATGACTTAATATAAGAAAGACACACTTCACACATACCACATGGTATCATTTTAAGATACAAGTCTTTAAAAATTATAACACAACAAATGATGAATTGAAGATGAATTTAGTATTTTTTCAGTGTACTGTAACCTGAAAAATGACACTTTCTCTATTTACACATACACAATTTAGCCCACAGGACTATACATCAGCAACACATCCTAGAAGCTGCATCTGCGTATACACCACAGCAGCCTGTTTATTCTGTTTAGGCTTATGTACAGTGGTGTCTTTTTCCCAGCGGTATTCCCACTGCTCGTGTTTTGGGAACGCTGGAGAGACTCTGGACAGTGTCTAATGTCTGGAGCATGTTCTATAGGCCAGACACACCTTTAGACAAAAAGCTGGTAAAGCTCACAAAGAGGTGGCCAAAAACATAAGCAGAGGAAGACAGACTTCATCCATCATGGCAACTAAACAAACACGAGCAGGGCGAAGGAACGGGGCAGGACACAAATAGCAGAGATGACCACTGTTTTGTAAGGTGTGTGTGTCTGATGCACACATGTGCTGAGAATGGGAATACTATGGTAAGATGACCAACAAGTTATACTGTATATTTGATTGCATATATGTTTGTGTGTGTGTGTGTGGTCCCTGCATCTATGAGGGGTATAAGATGCTGTTCTGTGCCAGGCTGTGGTGTTAAAAAAGTAAGTTTGTAAGATCAAAATCAAAGGTTATTTGATTTAAGTGTGTAGGACTACATCTGTGTATGCCAACGAGGTTTCACAAAATGGTGTGACATAAACCCACTGTAGTAAAATGCAAATAACATACTCCATGTACAGAAAATGAGAGAAATAGATTTTTGTGATATGAAAGAGTGGAGGCCACGTATCCATAAACAATTGGCAATTGCTTTAAAACTGAAATCGTAAAATAGTACTTATGCTTATGCGAACAAGATTTTGACTGAGAGTGAAGTTTTCCTGTTTAACATTACAAAAACCTGCCACTAATCCAAAAAGCAAGAGTCTGCACACTATAAAATTGCAATAATAAATGTATTTATCTCCATATGACTGACGTTTTAAGCTACGTGCTCTTCATCAATTGGATTTCACAAGATTTATGTACTGTATTTCAGCTTCACAAGTTGTGTGAACTCTGTTCTGCAGATAAAAAGGTACATAAACTAAGCTGAGGTGAGTTCAACCCCCACTGCAGCCATGGTCAGTCAAAAACAAGGCATCCATGATGACACACACACTAGAAGAGTCGGAGAAGCTGAGGATCTCTGGTTCCCAGCACCCAGTGGTCCGCACGGAACGTCTGTTGTCAATAAATAAATCACAGATGAAGTCAGACTCCCGTATTTACACAGTGATTAAAACTCACGAGCCGAGGCGCTTAAACGAACCTAAACAAAACAAATGAGTGCAAAGGTTTCCCACACACGTGTACTTCCAAGGTACACACATGTACGTGGACAAACACACAGGCACAGGCATTTACAGACAGCTGCAGAGCATAAACACACAAAGAGAGAAAATATTCAAATATGTCCCTTAAAAACTCAACTTTTCTTTCTTTTCCCATCGCCATAGACACTGGCCAGCATTATGACGGGCCTTCTTCAAGGTGTTATTGCGCCATCTCTGTGTAAAAAGGGCTTGAGACTCCGGCCTTATCAGCTTAAAGATAGTTTAAGGGTTAGGAATGTCCATTTCTTGTCTCCTGCCTCTGAATGTGCACAAGACTGTTGATATTATCCTGTTTTCATCTGAAGTCATAGCAGCCACAAGCTTTACCAATCCATCAGAATTAGATTATTAACTATTATAAGCAGCCTGTAGCTGTTTTACTGATTTATCAAGGCAAAGCCAAATCTCGAGCAGCTGCAGCAGTGGCAGCCTTAAAACTGCACACCCCAGAAATCATGTAACATGACAGGATACCAGAGAGGGAGTGGATCTGACATTAGTGAGTCCAGCTGTCTCACTGCTGTTGAGGAGACAGTTTGTACTTCTCTCTTTGGTTTTGATTTATGCTAAATTCCAACACCCGTGTGTAGGGGTACATTTCAGTTTGGGGAGATGGTAAACGCTTCCTTGTGACAGGTTTACTGTATTATACATGTACCAAGCCTGGGTTGGGGGTTTGATTGCCACTAGGCCACTCATGAGGCTAGTGGAAGTTTTCAGAAAAAAAACTTCAGATCACTAGTAATGACGAAAGTATCGAGGCACTGCATCACGTTTTATCCAGTACTTTTTCTGGGTTAATCAAATATATTGTTCAAACATTAAATATTGTTTATATTGAAGAAATGCTGCTAAGAGTCTCAATAACTTCCAAGCAGGCAGCCACATCCTGAGAGGGAATTTGATAAGAAAAGCGACGACTGGCAGATGGGAATATCGCACAGAGCTTCAAATAAACGTCCCTGGGTAAATAACTGACTGCAACACACAACACGCCTCCAAACCGCCCAACCCTAGATCCCCCTGACTCAATCTCCGCTCGAAGCCTCATTCAAGAGCACCGTCTCGCTAACTATCAGAGGGAAAATCAAATATTTTGTTTTGAGCTTCACTAATATCAGCGTTTTTTACTCCACCCCTAATGGCATTTTTATTGATCGGCTTCTTAATGGCGGGCCCCATATATTTGACGGCACTCATTTAAAGTAGAAGTGAGTAATAGCTGTCTGAGGGAAGGCCGTAAAGCTGCAAGTGTGTGTGTGTTTTTTTTTATCGTAGTCCGTCATTGGGGGTATGGAAGGAAGGGAAGAGATGAAGGAGAAAGAGAGGAAGGAAGAGAGGGAAAGAGATGGAGTTTTTAATTTACTGAGCACAGGAGAGCAAGGGGAAAAAGGAGAGGAAGCGTGAGCCATGAGGAGTAGGAAAAGGGAGACTATAGGAAAGGGGGGTGAAGGATAAGCAGTAAAAACACATTTTCCATACCTAACAAAATTTGTGTTAAAGCATTTCTGCAAACGCAACCCGTTTCACCTACACACACTCATACATCACCTCTATGCTTTTGCAAACAAACCTCACAACCCCCTTTCTGTCCCCTCCTTCATCTCTTTCTCTCTCTCTCTCTCTCTCTTTCCATCCCTCCATCCCTCTCAGGTCATCAGCGAGCAAAACCACAACAAAGGGGGGCCGTTGCCGCGGTGACCTTGGCTGTGACATCATGTGGCGGCAGAAAGAAATGAAGCCATTAGGCCGAGGCAGCGCTTGCCCATAAATCAGACTGTTTCCAATAAGCTGCCTTAATGGTCATCCATCACCCCGCCAGCCAGCGCCCTCCGCACCCAACCGCCTGGGGAACGGCCACAGGGACGTAGGGGAGGGGGGGAGTAATAATGGGGGAGAGAGAGGAAAACAGCCTGGGTAAAATCTGGGGGATATGGGAGGAGAGGGAAAAAAGTGAGGGGTAGTAGGGATGTGTGAAAGACAGGAAGGTGAGGAAGCAGAGATGAGGGAGAACAGAGGGAACGAGGTTAGAAAGATAAAAAGCTGATGGAGGGACGTAGATATAGGAGACGGGGGAAGAGAGATGGGGTAAAATGGGGTAATGACTGGCTGAAGAGGGCTGGCGAAGAAAAGATAGGGAGAGGAGAGACAAAGGAAGCAAAAGAGGGAGAATGAAGGTGGAGAGTTTAAGCAAAGGGGACAGAAATTGGGAGCGGGGAGGGGGCATCTGGAAGATAAGGGGTGAGAGCAAAGTGTCCCATATCAGCTGAAGACAACAGGGAGAAGAGGAGACAGGAGAGTCAGTAAGCGAAGTAGTGGTGGGGGTCTGGAGAAAGACAAGGGGAGAGAGGACAAGAAAGGCAAATATCAGAGGAGCAGACGGAGGGAGGAGAGGTCAGGAAGAGATCAGATAGGACAGCAGATCCAATAGAAAAATGCTTGGGTAAGGAAAGAGTGAGGAGAGAAAAGAAAGGGAAAGACATTCGTTGTGTTTCCACCTAAATGTGTTATACAATATTTGATGTTTTAAACTGAATATCCAGATTCTTTGTAGTCCCACAGTGCCAGGCTAGGTGCAGAGTATTAACTGCTGCTGTGCACCTATTCATAATACCACATCATTCACTCAGTGTATTGTCAATAATAATAGATCAGCTCTATGCATTTTCCACTGTATCTTTCCAACCCTATCACAAGAATGTCTGATTTCTAATGCCATGTTTATAGAATTCTCTTATTCTACAATATCTGTGGCAAAACAGTATTAGTTTGGTTAGGTACTAAGGCACTGGGCGTCAATCGTGAGTACACAATCATGAATATAAATCATATACTGTACATTATTTGACTGTAAGTTTACAGTAAAGTACTGGCTGCTAATTGCATTTCTTTCACAGCAAGCTACTGTGCCATTTTCACAGTAAAATATTGTTGAATGCACAGTTAATTACTGTGATAGATCAGTATGCTGCTGTAGAGTTACTGTATTGAGCTGTGATTTAACTGAAAAATGTCCATCAGATTACTGTCATGTAGCAGTATGCAGTAATGCAACTCAGCAGCCAGTAATTCACTGTAGATTTGCATTTAAAATATCATTGTAAAATACTTTAATATACACCTTATTGACCTTTTATCCCTGTTTATCCATTAACCAATAACAAACCTAACATAAAATAAAAAATAAAATATTTATTTTTCAATTTCATGAAAACAATATAAGTCAGTGCAACAACTGAAATATATGTATTTTTAAATTTGATAGGTCATCATGTTTTCAATTTACAAAGGTATTTACTAACACAATGTAAAATAGCATACCTACAGTAAGTACATTTGAGTGCACTACTAAATATGAAAGGATAAAAATACTTTTTTTCACATGCAATTGAAACTATACACACTCGCCTATTTGTTCACTGAAAGAGTTATTTGCTGTAATTGTTACTCCTTTCCGTACTGGCTGTGAAGAAATCCCTTCCTAATGTGATTCCAGTGTGATCGGGGACAAAATCCACAGTCCTCAGTGTGTGTAAAAATACATTTCAAAGTTCAGCTGAAGTTAATATGAGGCTTCGAGAGTCTGCGTTAATCAAATCAAGTGGGCATCTAACAAAGTTAAAGTCTTTTTAGTAGAAAATTCCCTCTTTGTGTCACCATCCCTCCGCCACAGCTCAGCAAGGAGACAGTCTAGATGCACAAAGAGGGAATTTTGTGCTAAAAATACCAACTTTGAATAAACCCACTTGATTAGTCTAACTCAGAATGCCGAAGCCTCATAATAGCTCTGGCTGAATTTTGAAATACATTTTTGTGTCCCCCCTCCACATTGGAATTGTTTTAAGATGTCTTCTCTGCCATTATGGACAAAGGGAACTGTTAAATCAACAACTTGTTCAATGTACATGTTAGAATTGTTCTATAACAGACTTGAGGAACAGACTTGGAGGAACTTCACGCCATTGGTCAGCTCCAGAGGTGAGAAAAGAGCCAGCTCCCTTTTTTCAATCTTTGCACAACTATTTCTGTCACTTCTCATGTGAACAACCGTGAAGAAGAATTCATTGTAAAACTGAATCAACACTACCTATCAGAAATATAAATCCACTCCAGATAGGCATGCTGTTGTGGCCTTTAGGTGGTACATTTGATTTTTAAACTTTTTTTCTGAACAATGTGTCTAATACTACCTCAAATAACCAATATGAACGTCACTAGAACTAACTGATAGTTAGTTGGTTTCTGTCATGCTTAATTCATTTGCTACTTGCTGCTAATAACTGTTTTATTTCCTCTGGGTGTGTTTTTTACTCATGTAGTTACATATTTCAGTCATTAACATATTTATTTGTTCCAACCCAGCTGACAGCATTTTATAAATTGCAACATATTCACTTGACAATCAGATGGAAAATTACAGCAGTTAGTGAACAGAAGTATATCACATGAAAACATCCCTGTGCTGTGGAAACATCCACGTGTGCCAAACCCCAAACCCCTGGTAGCTAACCATGGAGGCAGGAATTACTCCACTCACTCCCAGTAGTCATGTCATCAGGAACCTGGTGTAACCGGCCCTGTTTGTAGCCCACACCACACTGGCCTCGTGCTGAAAGGTTCGATGTAAGTTATGACGCCTGGAGTCTGCAATTGTGGTTCAGCATCCTTACTTTCTCTCACTGGTTTGTTGGTTGTTGGTTTGTTTTCCTTTTTTTCTGTCTTAGCTCACGTTTTGTTCCTGATCCCGGCCTTGTTTTTGAAATATTTTGACTCTTTTGTTTTTCTCTTCACTTCACATCTTAACATTTTATTTCCCTTCTCCGCCGCTCTCTCCACTCCATCTTTCGTTTCCCTCCTCCCTCTCTGCGAGTGTGTGCATGTGTGTGTGTTTGACCATATTCTCAAGGAAAACGAGAGCCCATTTTGGCCAAAATCAACTCACCCAGAAGTCACTTTACAACCCGTGCTCTTATAAGCCCTGTAAATGCAAGCTGAAAAATGATGTGTGTGGTGCGGCTCTCCTCTTAGGTTTCCCCAAGCACAGCGGCCAAATTGTTTTCGCTAGGCACTACGAGAGGCATTATCCATCATTTTGAATGAGCTCTGTAATTGGGATTATAGGAGCAAAAGTGCAAAAATTGACTTTGAGAGTGATAGCATTACAAGTGGGCCTTTCAGATGAAATAAAGAGGGTGAGTGTGTACTGTAAGTTAGTGTTTTGGCACCTTGGGTTAACACTGTGTAGCTCTGTGTGTGTATGTGTGTATATATACACACTTTGAGCACCATGTCTTTGTATATACATGTATGTGTGAATATACTGTTAAGTGTGTACATTTGCAGTTCTATCATCTAGCTGCCTCCACCAAGTTTGTTAATTAAGATTTAATACTCAGTGAGGTGTGAATTTACTTTGGGTGATTCTTTGCCTCCATTACAATCGTGGTAAACATAGTTTTGAGAGTATTATCCTGTTTAAACCTTTAGATTAAAAAAAATGTAGTTGTTCATTCAGGGTGTCTGAACCCTGTTTTGTGTGTGTGAGTGTGTGTGTGTGCGTTTTACTCTGAGTGCTCTGCTGTGGAGTGTGTGTGCAGAGCAGGCCGGCAGACAAACACCAGCCCAGCGGGTACTATTTTATTCATGGTGGGTAATCCCGGCTCTGCAACTCTTAATCTGCTGCCATGGAGTGTTTGCCCAGAGTTCAGCCTCACTCCACTTCCTCTTACTTTCACTTTGTCTCTCAGGCTGTATAGTCCAATTTGGATTTTTCCCCTTCGATGCGACAGAGATCTGATGGTTTATAACAAGTATAGCTTCGTATTTTCAGGTTGTAGACAGCAGTCAAAATGTCACCATTGGGTGGGTCAAACTTTCTGTGCTCAGAAGGTTTAAGTGATACAGCCTAAACACCAACAGATCAAATTTCATCAAACGTCCACCTGATTGGACTGTTATCAGGCTATCGAATAGGCGTTATAATCACACATCTGTCCGTAATATATGGGCCAGGATTCACACTCCCAACTCGTCAAATACAGACGTGCAGGAAAGGAAAAATTCAGGTGACTTTTGTTCATGGTAACAATAATAAAAACAGTGTGAAACGGTTGCAGTTTGGTTAGGTTTAGACACCAAATCTAAGATCTAAGATCTAAAGATCTAAAGATCTAAAAGATTATAGTTCGTATTAAAATAGGTACATTAGTCATGTTAGTTAACTTGCATACGTAAGTTAAAAAGAAATAAATGTTGACTTTTGGTTTCACAGGGTAAATGAACAGCAGTCTCCTGCATGAACGTCCTTTGTTTGACCCATTCAACCACTCCAATCTCCTCCCTAAGTAGACTTAGATAACATTCGAACAGCCTCCTGAAACTACTAGTAGGTTTAGTAGGCCCCTACTTCCCCATCAGTGTGGGACAGATGTGTGGTGATAATGCACAATCACTCAGAAAAGCCTTCAGTATGTCTTTAAGGTCTAAAGTATGGAGATAGACCTGCAGTTTGAGTGCAAATGTTGCCAATCTACTACTGGCCAGTTTGATCTTGGAGGGTGTGAGTGTTATTATTAGTGGTTAATCTGTTGATTAGTTTTCCTGATTTTTGTTTCGTCAATAAAATGTTATAAAATACTCAATAACTCCAATTTGAGAAGCCGGAGACAGCAAATGTTGGCATTGCTAAAGGTTAATCAATTTTTAAAGTCTTTGTCAAATAATTTTCCACTAATCAATTATTCAATATCATTTCAGCACTAGTTATTAGTCAGCCTTAATGACGAGTAAAGAGAATAAAAAAGAAAAACAAATAACCGACGTGATGCCTGAATTCAGTCAAAACTGGAAGGAACAAACCTTTACTGAAATGTGTTCAGAATAAGCAAAGAACTCAAGGAACAGGAACAGATGTGATGTCTTTAGTTCATCTGCATACACGTCTTTTCAACATGGGGGTCGGTTTATTTTACTATTGGATGTGGCTTCCATGCTAAAATACATTTGAACAGCGATCCAAACTATCAGGTGTGGAGAGCACCTTAGAAAGAGACATTACGGCTTCAGGCCTGCAGTGTTGCCCCCCTCTTTTTCTCAGCCACACTTTTTCCTTTCTCTCGTCTCTCTAGGCACCAGTCTTCAGTTATTATCCCCCTCACACACACACACACACACACACACACACACACACACACACACACACACACACACACACACACACACTGGGGACCTTGGTGGCCCTTCTCAGCTGGTACAGAGCCCCATATGCTCTAACTCCTGTTGTTATTGTTGTTGTTTGGCTCCCCGGCTCATTTGACGTGTGGACCCATGACAGTGTCCAGGACCCCTTCCAAGTCCTGCCTGGTGCCCCTTTGTGTGTGTTTGTTAGTGTGTGTGTGTGTGTGTGTGTCGGTCTATGGGTGTGCATGTATGTGTGTATATCAGTGAGCCTGTTTGCCTGCGTGATACAGTACAGCGATGTGATGTGGTATCTATTGCATGTTGTTGTATTGTGTGTCAGCATATGTGCTTGTGTATTTTTGTATGAATGACTGTGTGTGCGTGTGTGTGTTTGTATAGATTTATAGGGGCAAGTTTTATCAACAGTAGTAAATGTAGTTATTTTTGTGTGTGCAAGTACATGTGTGCTTTTGAATTTTTTCTTTTTGACCTTGTGTTAGATCTTCAGCGAACATATTTCGGTCCTCACCTCTTCAAAGGGCTTTTTGAGGCATAAGACTTGGTTTTAGGGTTACGGTTGGAACTGGTTTAAGGTTAAGGTTAGGGTTAGGCCTGGGGAATGTAATATATCAGCGAGAGGTTCTCACAACTGTGTGTCTGTGAGAAATCAACTCATACAAAAAGTATTCACATAGCCCGATTTGGATGGGAAGCCACCCACGATGCCACCACTCTCTCTCTCTCTCACGCACACACACACACACACACACACACACACACACACAAACACTCACACAGGCACATACAGTACATTATATAAAAAGCCAAGTTTTAAAAAAATTGTATTTTTGTCAGGTACCAATGATTTTACATTCAAACTGATATTTTCCAAAACACTCATGCACTTGATTAATGTTTTGGCATGTAGGTAAACACCATATGCTACTAACTGTACAATAGCCAGGACAGAATGAATGCCTTACCAGAATATGATACACACAATGTAATTTCAGTGAAGACATGCAAAATCTTATCTTACTTACCTTTTTTTCCCAGCCTGTTTAAGTTCAGTTTCCACATAAATATCCACAACATTTTCTTTATGGAGCTATGGGAAAAGCGTGTGACGGGACATAAATAGGCTAAAAGGTGTCACCAAAATATGACCTTACAAATAATTTGTGCTACTGTTGGAATTCTCCTACATGTAAACACAAGGAGGGTGGGTCCGTACTGTGTTACATGTGATTTTTGGCCATCTGTCCACTAAGCACGCCGCCCACATTGCCCCTCCACATTCTGATGAGCTACAAGGACACATTATCTTCACTTAGCCCATCGCCACTTGGCAACTGCAAGAACCATAACAACCAGTCTTTATAAAAACCCACTTTAAGCCACAGCTCTTGTTGCCTTTGGAACATGAGGCAACACACTCAGGGCTTTCCAGACCTTCCTCCCTTTCTGGTTGTGCCGAGCTGCGCCTTTTCCAAGACCTCCTCCACTAAAAGTCTATGGTTTTCATCGCTGTATAAATGTATTCAGGGAGACATTTATCAGCGATCTGCCTGCCACTGGAGACCGCATTGGCGGCCATTTTACAGGCCTGGTCAGGGAAAACAGGAAAAGGGAACTTCACTGTAAGAGAATGACATTTACATGTATATTTACATTTATTCACAGCTGTTGTCGAATGGAAGCAACCCCAAGCAACTGAGCGCGAAGACTTGAAAGGTCACAGCCTGGTGCATGCATTAAGTCTTTATTTGCTTAGCTTTGGTGTTATCATCAGGTTCTAACTTCTACCATTAGTTTTAGAAATGGGAAAAGTTTCTCTGGCTCCGACCCCTTGCTTCTTTAAACACAATCTTTCTCCAGCTGTTAAACTAAAGTAGGGCAGTGGTATTTCATTATTGCACACAAATTAAACATATTTATGTGCATATATATATATATTAGTTCAAGTGGAAAATCTGGGTAGACATTTTTGTTACACATTTCTTTGACAAGTACAGAATTTAGAAGAGTGAGAAAATGCAATAATTTGAAAAATATTTATACGATCAAGAGGCAGAACCTCTGGAGTAGCCATGGTTTTATTGCCTGGACAGCTGACTTGTTGCAAAATGAAACCAGCAAACCTTAAATTTTCGTTGTTTATCTTATTTTTAACATGCTATTAAATATTGAATATAAATACAGTATATGTAAGAAGATACGGCACAGATGGTGATATTTGTTTTACCTTTGTACTGTCTGTTATTCTGTATTGGTGTCAGTTTCTCTCATTTTGCTGCTTCTCTCCTCATATTAAATGGCATCTTTGTGAAAGAGGCAAACAAAAGACTTAAGTGACATTTCATCGTCTTTTCTCAACATACAAGCCTGTTGAGCGAAATGAATGCAAAACGCCTGCTGTGTTTAAGTTTGAGATGCTCATTTCCCTCATTTAATGTGTTAGATTACATAATTACTTCTTTCCTACAAAGAACTGCAGCTGTGATAGTTCCCTGTTAATTACATTAGCTAACACGTTTTTCTACATTTAAATAATTCTCCCAAATAACATATCTTATCTCCTGAGATACATATGGCAATGATTCAATTACAGAGTAGAGATGAGGAATTTAAAAAAAAGCGCTAGATAGTAATGCAGTTGGCAAACTCTAGCTTCACCTTTTATATTTGAAATCTCTGCAAACCAGTTATCTATTTATTTATTTTTCTCATTGAACATCATTGTCTCTGGTCACTGGAGGCTGAAGATACAGTTTTATTCAGTCTAATCCTGAGCTTTTAATGTCGATACGCCTGCACACAGCTTCCAACAACAGACACTGTCAATATCTGTGCAGACAAATCCTGACAAAATGATAAATGACACCTATTCATAAACACACACACATATCCATGCACATAAATACTGTACACACAAATACACATCGGCTTTTACACCCGCACACATTTGCATATAAAACACACCTCCACCAGGTTCCCTTCAAAATGATGTTGGCCAAATGCAGACGCTGGCCTTAGAAAAACCACAGCCTCCACCCCCTCACCTCCAAACTCTCCTTCATGTCCCTCTCAGGAGCCAAAATGGCGTCCATAAATCAAGGAGCTAGATGTAATCTGCAGTGTCCAGAATGCAAGGGGCGAGGCTGCAGAGCATAATGCGACTGGTTCTCCATTGTCATTCAGACGCAGGCAGCAGCACAGAGAGCCTTGCCTGCACATGATAAGGGTCCGCTCAGAGTGAGTCATAAATCACAGACAGAGCCAACGGTTACTCCACTGATTTCACACGCCGAAGGAGAGACGGAGTGTGTGACAGGCAGAGAGAGGGGAGGAATCCAGCACAAAGAGTATGGAGAAGGTGGTTTTCGAATATGAGCGGTGGATGGCCAAAGATGAGGATGAAAATGTGAGCATAAAGACGAAAGAGAACGCTTTGCAGAGGAAGAGGATAAGAGAACGCCAAGAATGAGAGACGGTGTGGGAAGGGGGGAATATGAGGAAAGAGAAAAAAGGAGGGCGGGAAGGAGGGAGGGAGGGGATGATAGATCTGCAATTTACTCCCCTATCTCATCTGGCAAGAAGTTTCTCCACACAAAAGGCCTGACCTTCAGGAAATAAACACCTCGCTCTCCCAGAGAGCTCTGCTGAGGTCTGTGCTGCATGTCAATTCCATCACCGGGTCTCAGGACACAACTAAAAAGAATACACAGAGTTTTCGGAAAAAATTAACTCTTTTATCCAAAATAGTCCATGAAAAATACAACAGTTCCATGTGCTGTGTCTCAATTCACGTACCGTACTTGCACGTGCTATTTTGAGTGCATAAATGCGTTCACACTGACAATCATGGCAAAATGCAGTGCACTATGAGTACCCAGACGGTGTACTCATAACGGTCAAAAAGTTGAGTGTGGAACGTTGGACACTTCTCACCCTCTATGGGCTATGTAGATCGCAACAAAAACAAATTGTAAATCAACATACTGGCACATTTTCTGCTAGTAGAAGCAGGACATGGTGGTCATGGTTAAAATAAACCGATGCTGAACGTTGGCAGGAAACAGGTAATGGTCTCCCGGTCATAATTCCTATAGCAGTGAGGGCTCTGTCACGTTGAACGTAAACCTATGTTGTTATTGGCTTTTTGCTGAAACAACTGATGCTGTTGTATCATTACACTCTGTAGAAGAGAGGTTTGCAGGGCTAATATACAGTGCACACATACACTACAAAGCCATGAATAATTGATAAATATACAGTATAGGCTGTGCTTTAACAGATTCTGTAAAAAATGTGTTGTAGGCCCTGTGCCAAATTGTATGTGCTGAATAAAGACTTTTCCAGTAAATCAGTCACTGAGTAGTTTTGCACATTTGGTTTTTTTGTCAGTTAAACGCCTCCTTGACTAATGAAGTTTTCTTTACACATTTTGTGAAGAAATTGTTGAACTAATTACATGTTTTACATATTTACATTTGCTATTCCATATGTAAAGTAAGTTAAAGATTCATTTTTCAATGAATAAATGTGGTGTTTTAAAATGCTTCATAAGAGCCCTTCTTAATAAATTTTATTAGATTAGGTTTCATAGGGGAGCTTTAGCACCCCATCATAATCAAGATGTTGAATCCTAAATTAAATCATCCAATATTCCTTTTATTATAACATTTTATCACTTAATCAAAATAAGATAAGCAACTTATTTAAAGTCTATCAGTTCTAAATTCAAAACCAAGTGTTAAAGTGAACATCCTGAAGGCCACATGAGCAAGCTCAGAAACCACCTTCACAAACCATCAGAAAATCTACCTTCCAAACTGAAATCCTAGGAACCAAGTCAGAGAAATTCCTTCAGCTGAGAGCGATCTTTTTCTCAGCTCTTCCATCTCGACAAGAGAATTCAGTCTTTGTGTCTCATCCTAATCACTCTACCCCCATCGCTCCACCTCGAGTGGCAGCTCTCACTCTCACCATAGCCTCTATTCAATCATCCCTTATTCCTTATTCATATGCTAAACCCCTATAGCAGAGCCCCTTTGGCCAAGCGCACTGTGAGATAGATGTTAACATGTGTAATCCCCCATTAACGCATACGAGACAACGTATCCTCCGCGGACGCCCACTCTCCCTGTGGGATTAGCCCTCTGAGAGTGGAGGGGCTGATGGGTAATGGTTCAGAGAAGCTCCTCTCAGTTTCAAAAGGCATTCTCCCTCCCGCCTCCTTCCCCTCCACCCATGTAGTTTGAGTTGAGATCACTGAGGGTAAGTGTGTTTGCCTGAAGGATTTAACTGATTGTGAAGAGTGATGGTATTTATAAGACATTCATTTGTTTCTATTCAAAGCCCTACAGATTTGATTGGTGCTGTAACAACAAAATCAGCCAAATAAATGCTCCACATTAAAGGAAGCAGTTAATGTAGCAGTTAGTTTAGGTAGCAAATGTGACTTTCATGCTGGTAAAGCTACACTGTGTATGTGAAACATCTGTATTAAGTCATCTACTTGCAGTTTAACTGCCCTAGCTAAATAATTATATAGTTAAAAGTGCAAGGGGTTTATGACCCTGCAGCACAAAATGATTATATCTTCATGGGACTGATGTGATTACTGATTGATAACACCAATCAGTGTTGAGATGGCCAGATTTCAAAACTACTGCCCCACTATTTGTAAGCAATACATTTATTTCTCAAGCCAAGAAAAACAATGACAGAAGATTTTTGTACAGTATTTTGGATCTAGATACCAGAGATGATATATACTGTATACAAACAAGACAGGATAGCCTACAATAAAGCATACTACTTTCCACAACAAAAGCTCTGTACCAAATATCCTTTTATAAATTGCTTTTTTAATAACATGATATTCATAGATGGTACCATCAGCTCATGCATGACATGTCTTCTTACAGCTGATACCATCTCAATGACAAGTGTATGTGATTGCTGTAAACCGAAGTAAAGACACCACTGTGATCTGGAAAAAGATCAGCACTCAATGTAACTGTATATACACTTAGTTGTGGGTTTATTAGGTATACCTAGTTTAAACTAATGCAGTGTAATGCAACACTCCTGCAATAAATCCTACTTTCATGAAGGCTAAAATGGTATTGAAACTGTTTGAGGCTTTCCCTAAGCATACCGCAGTTGCCATGCACAGATACTGCAGAAAGAGAGAATTTGGAAAAACCTTGACAAACCTGGAGATAATCCAGGGTTTTTGAAGAATCATTATATATCAACTGTCTTGTTTGGCGATAGGGATCCTAGAAAATAATGAATTTTATTACATTTGCTTTCTGGATTGGCACATTCAGGCTACTTTGACTACTTCATCTGTCTGTATGGCACGTCTGTGTGTGCTATGGGCATCACGCCTGTTTACTGTGAGGCAACAAGGAAAATATAGTTTTTTGTTTTATTTTTATGATATATTTATTGTGTCTATGAAAATGAATCAGGATCCTAATAAACCAAACTCAACACATGTAAAATAAAAAAAATATTGATTTACCTGCTTGTTTACTGCATTAGGAGGGCAAACGTTAATTATCTAGTACACAGCAATAATAATAAATTACAATATCCACACTGGGATCATTGGCACACAAAATATTTGTAATGTGTTGGGGTTTCTGGACATGACATCACCAAAGTAGTGGTGTCCATAAACCTGTTAATTGCAGTTGTCCTTTCATTGTGAGCCAACTTCTTCACACATGAAAGACTGCACATCATCTACACTCAGGAAGAGTTGAGCTCAAACGGCAGTTACATCATGTCTGTGGAGTGAGACACTGTTTTAGGTTGGCCTGTCTGCGAAGGGGACCTGCAAGCACACCTCATTGGGTTTCACATTATGCACCCTAATCCGGCCAGAGACTATCAAAGGAAACATTAGATGGAGGACCTTGAAGAGTTTTGCGACATTGTACGCTGCTCCTTTTGGACCAGCTTCAAAGTGCAGGCAAGTTTCTGTTTCTTTTTTTTTTTTTTACTGTTGGGCCACTTTTGTACCGCTAAGAGGAACTGGATTATCTTGAAAATGTCTCATGCCGGATAAGGTTTTTATAATATTTGTGTGATCTGTAAATTCCTTTGAAAGTTTGTGATATTTTATCTTCTTAATGGCACTTATATAAACTGGAAAGACGTTCTGACTGAATGTGAAGCAGACAAAAACAGTATATGGTGAAGAAAAAAGACACGATGTGACAGTGTTAATTTGACATTGGAGAGTGGTTTTGGTTTGGATTAGTTCAGTTGAAGAATTATCCATTAAAATCCTACAATAACACTAAAAAGATCTTTAAAATGTGGTAGATGCTTCTGAAACCTGAGAGGTTTTGTGGTGTAACCGCCCCTAAATGCTCCCAAATCCATTCAGAATGACATCAACAAAAATATGAAAGTCTGAGGGTGTTACTCCCTCAAACTGCCAAATTCCTTTCCTCCCTCCTTTTATCCTTCCCTTACTCTCTCTGGAAATGTGAAATTAGCTGAAACATGAGGACAATTACAAGAAGGCCTAGCATAAAGACTGGGGTACTGGGAAAATAAACTGATCACAGACCCCTGAACAAATCTGGTTTACTTTACAAAGCCTCCTCTGAACTCCTGCCAACGTTTCCCCCGTCTAGATAATTCCTCCCTGAGCAGTTTCATGTTTACACCTTGAAAATCGCTGGATGATCAAGAGGGAAGAGACTCCGACGCATTCCCTTCCTTTGTTCTGCCAGAGGACGCTCGGCTGAGCATCACACCTCAAAAGTAACATTAGAAATATCTAATTGGGTAAAAATATGCAGGTCAGCCTTTTGAAGTTTTTTTCTCTCTTTGTGGTTTTTGTGCTCCCTCCCATTTACAGTAAATCTGTGGGAAAAAGCACCCAGTAAGCTATCTTCTTTGGTGTCTCTTATTTAAGACTGAGTACAGGTTTTTCTTTTTTTTTTTTTCAGCAGCAAAGACCGTTGAGGCGTTTTATAGCTTTTCTCATTACTGCATTTTCCAAACAGTGTGCGAGGGGCAGTGGTGCACGGTTGAATTATTCAGGGGTACTGGGGATAACGGCGCAGGGCTGATATGTTATACTGCACTGCTGTAAGGGGTCCTGCGAGGGACATCAGAGGACTACCATGTCAGAATGTAAACCGGCTTTTATAACATACTGAGAGATGGAAAAGAAACAATAAAGACCTCCAGATGAAAGCTTTATTTAGTAAAACAGAAGCCAGAAAAAGGAGCTCGGTTCTCAGTAAAGACCCAGTCTGGGCCTTGTGACTGATTTTACAAAGCAAATTTTGGCCAATCTGTCAAACACTTTGAGAGCAGCATATTTCAACAATTACTGGCCACAACTGCCACAAATTTGGTATGATTATTCAGGGTCCCCAAATGATATACTGTCCTTTCATGTAGCATCAGTATTAGTCCAGCTCTCCAATGTGCACACAAAGAAAAATATCATAATCTAATTGGCAAATTGTTATGAAATTCAGTGAGCACATTCATGCTCCCAAGGGGACAAACCCTTTCCATTTTGCACACTACATGAGCTTTCCTCTTCCAATCCTCAGGCCAAATTGTCACCTTTGCACACAAGATATCTCATAACATAATAGTCAGGTTTGCCATGAACCACATTCTTACTCCTAAGGCAACACTGATGCCTAGGTGTTATGTTCATATGCAAAAACAAACACTTAAAGGTCAAAATGTTGTTTTTGGCTTATGCCACAAGCTTGGTAATGGAACATGAATAGCTCGCAGACACATGGTGCTTTGAGGTGTGTGAGTTGGGGTGGCAGCATATGGCTTCAGTGCATGACAGTCGTGCACAAAACCTACAGTGTATGCCATATGTGGGTGTATTTTGTATGCTCAGTGTATACAGCCTCAGAGCTTAATGGCTATAACAATTATACATACCTCCTCTGATCTTGTATCACAGAAGACTTGGTTTCACTCCAGCATGATTCAATCAGCTGCAGTGTGTCTGCCGTCTCTGAAAAGATAAATTATGCCATTACTGCTCTGAGCTGGAGCACTGTGCGCTCAGAAAACAGTAAAGCTACATCGGACTTTAAAGGAAATGTCACTAATTACCCACTTTTTGTTTAGGATAATATTGTTAAGTCATTCATCATTGCAAAGGGTGCCACTGCAGCTTAAGAATTATGAATAGCCATGTTTTTTTTGTTGTTGCTTTTTGCCTCATGGCACTATATATCAAGGATTTTTTTCTTCGCCTCTGTTATATTCCTTACACCGAGGTTCTATTCTACAATGAGATATGCACCATCTGCAAAATTCAACAGCTACACTGACAAAATGCTATAATAGGAAATCTAATCCACCATATAATATTATTGCATGTATTGAGTGTTTTAACCTGCATTTACTTTCAACCTAGTAACATTTTATAGGCAGCTGTTCAATCACTCATTCCTTTAAAGCAAGGTGCAGTATCAATTACAGATAACTTTTATTTTGACATGGGTGTATGGGATTTTGTAATAACCATTACAAACTATTACAACTTAACCCCCAATGTACTCATTCATAAATACTCAAATCACTTTACATAGCTATAAAACCTGTATTGCGACATTTTACTTTACTACCCTCAGTGGTTATGGAAGCCTTCCCTAACCAGGTCTTTTTTTTTTTTTCACACCCCTTCTCATTTCATTTTGATGCTAGCGTGTGATGGAGGCACAGCATGACAGCGCTCACATTTCCAATAAGGTTGGCACAATGTGGCTCTGGACTATTAATATCCAACAATGCCATGGCCACAGTGGTGGCATCTGTCTTCTTGGGCCTCCCCCTTTTCCTCCCTCCCCCCCCCCCCCCCCCCCCCACCGCCGCCTGTCTCATCCTCCTCACCTCTTCTCATCCCCCACTCCTCTCCTCTCCTCTCTCTTCCTCCTTCTTCATTCCGCTCAGATGGGCTGTGCAGTCTTCCAGTACGACACGCAGTTTGGTGAAAGGCAGTTGAACTGTTGCCAGCAGCCACATGCTGCTCTGGCTATTTCCAGCTCTGAAGAGTAAATGAGCAGAAATTGCAGAATATGCGTTAACTTCCTTCAAAATCAGGGCAGCTGGGAATTTAAAACTTTCCTAAAATCTTTGACAGAAGGAACAAGGCCAAAATGTCACCTGGTGTCACAAATGGATATTTATGTCAGCTAAATATATTCATTTTTGTCTTCCAAATCCAATTTTGCTTCCCTCTAGGTCAAGGCACTCTTTTCTGTCTTAGGCATTGCTATCTCTTTTTTTGCCAAAAAACGCTTTTGCTGGGAAGTTATTCATGATATCATCATTGCATGTGTGTATATCAGCTTTACAGAGGAGCAAAGAGGACATTTATTCATGTGTGAATGTTGCAGATTATAGCTGTAATATAAATCTGGAATACATTCGCTTTCACATCAAACAAATATTCCTTTACAAAGGCCATCAACACCAGTGCTTTATGTTCAAGCCAGCAATTCATACTAATGCTATCTTAGGACTCAGTTTGCATTTATTATGAGAAACATTTTGGACAACTGTCCGGCTGCTCATGGCGCTCGCATTTCATTAGTTTCACTTGCGCTTTAATTGATCTTTATTTCCCTTGATTATGATCATAATTAAACACCAGAAAGCTGTTCAAGCTACCAGCCATCTGCCAGGTTGGATGATGGGCACCATCAGTGTGGGTATACGGGTACATGGCCACCGTGGTGCACTCTGCCAGGACCAACGCCTGAAAATGCCCCCTTGAATGTGTTATCATAAGGTCAGCTGGATTTCTACTCTTTGTGTTAACAGCAGCTTTTGAGAGTTTGAATATGTTTACTTCAGTGTGGCATTACTGCTTAAATTAACATTACAGGGGAACGAGAGATGATGAAATAGAGATGACAATTGTAATGAAACAGATTTGTCATGTATGGTGAATGCGCCTTTGAAATGCAGGTAAGTGATCCATGTGATTACTGCTGTGAGTGCAGTGTCACGTATCAGTAAAATGACTGAACAAAGCGTGTTTTTAATACAGAATATAAGTGGCTGACATGTTCTTTTAGGCCTTCACATCTAGATCCGATTACTCAGCACATGTTTAAAGGCCTTGCAAAGTGGACTTAAGCATATTTATTTAAAATCCCCAAAGAAGACTTCATTACTGGGCAGAATTAGCGTCATCAACTCTTGACCTCTTTAACTGGATAAGTTGAGGTAGTCGGAGCCCAAGGTTAGGTGAGCTTTATTTTGAGGATGGGGCTGCACTGCCTACATATGGCTTGGATAGAGTTGATTTGGCGAATTTTACCCCCCTCAAAGCATAAACAACCAGCCCTAGCTGATAACTTTGCTAGACTTCTCTGCAGTATAGATGAATATGGAAAGGATCTAATAAGAGCATATGATAAGATGAGGTCATGTGACCTGCACTAACAGGATGTAAAAACTGTACCACCAATTTAAACTCCTCGCTTCAACCATCCAGTGCTGCTGATGAAAAAGGTTTGGTTGTGGATCAAAGATATCAATAGTCATCCAGCCAAAAGGCCATATTCTCATGATGAAAAAAGATGTCATTAAAAACACCTACTTTACATTTTGATTTTCTTCGGATTATGTCCTCACATTAGATTTACACTCATTCCGATTTTTATTGTCCGGGCTCCATGCGGCTCAAATCGAGTTATGAACTTAATCAATCTGTGCTCTCCTGCATTGACTGTTTTATGATTGGCCGAGGTCGCCAGGTTTTATTGACCCGATAACCTTAGAGGAAAATGGCTGTGCGTATTTGACTAGGAGTGGGAGAAATGGGCAGGGCAGAAATATAGAGCTGTACGAATCTGTCTCCCCTCAGTAGCGCCTACTAGTTAAACGCATCATAAATGAGAACTGACGTGAGCTAATTTCTTCCGGTGCGTTCTCTGATCCCTTCACTATCGTAGGCTGACGGTGAAGAGCAGTCCATAAAGACAGTCATAGAGGATAGCTGGTGTGTAAATCTGGGCTGGGGTGAGGAGGCAGACCCTGCATGAAGAGTGATGGATGAGGTGGGAATCCTGCCCTTTTCTCTCTCTTACTCCCGATCTCTGCGGCCTATTCCATCTCCTTCCACTGGGATAAGGAGAGACGTGCCTGCATTCCTGACCTCAATAAGGAAACAAGGCGCTGTTGCTACAGCTGCATGCTGAGCAGGCCCTCACCCTTTGGGAGCAGGCATGGCTCTGCAGAAAGTTTGGGGAGTTTCTGTCTCGGCCCACAGATCACTGAGCGTCCGCCTCATTTGGTGAATTGTAGGGGTGAAGAGGTGGAGGTTAGGAAAAGTTTCAGTGTCTGCAAGATACAACAAATTAGTTAATGGAGATGATCCATGCGTAGGGATTGGATACAGTTATCTAAACAGACAGATAGGCACCCTACAATTTAAACTTGCTAATTTAATTAAAAGACATCACTTCAGTTATATTTAATCACACCTAAAAAAAAAAAATTCAAATTCAACTTTATCCTGACTTTAGTACATTATAATATGTACCTCATATACCTGCTGACATGTCCTGTTTTGTGCACAACATTGAAAAACATTTAGGTAATACTCATGGCCAAATTTGGATCATAATTAGTTTAATTAGCCACATTCTAGAAGTTTTTCTTGTCAAATTAGGTCTTGTTTTATTTGTATCGTGACTGTCTTTACCAGGTCAAGATTTATCCCTTGTATGGTTTGGAAATGAATAAAGTATTTGACATTGAAAGAGAGAGTGATTAATGAAAAGTCAGAATACCTAAATAGCATAACATAAATAGGTTGACCTCTACAACCTGACCTTTTGCTGCATAAGGACCTAAAACTACTTCCTGCTTGGGAAATAATGTAAACACAGGTCGCAAGGTTTCAAAGATCCCATGAAATAGGTTTTTGAATGTCTTCAGAAAAATGTTCCTTCCTGGAAAACCAGCCCAGTATCCCTAGTTATTTCCATAATGGACAATTCTGCACTTCATGTATGAAGATCCCCAACCCTGACCCATCTTTCATGCAGGAGACTGGAGTTTGTAATGTAAACTCCTATGTTTTGCTCCGTAACCCTAAACATACCATACCATAACTATATTTAATTTACCTTAATACCAGTATTTCCCTAACCTTAATCATACTGTAGTTGTCAAATTGTGAAAGAATTGTGAAAGGTGAGAATTAAAAAGCACAAAAAAAAATTGGCAATGTTGTTTATATCTGATGTAAAACAACATTAGCGTTAAATCTTTGAAAAAGAAAATTGGGGCAGAATCATCTAATATTGAGGTTCTTGTCTGGGGTTTGGGTTTAGTGGTGACTTCATGCTGCATTCAAGGGTGTAATTAAAAAAGTCCAAATAAAGAAGCCATCCAAACTTTTTGAAACAATCCTGTCTTTCTGGCCATCCTATCAAATCAAACCGCCTTTCTCTGCATTAACAACAGACTGCTGGTTACAATATTTATCCCTCAATGCCCCAACAGCCTGTTTCAACAGGAACTACATCACATTAAAGAAGAAATGATACAACTGAGACCTTTAAGCTGTTTAAACAACCAATGCTGCAGTTTGTGGACAATGCAGATAGAGTATTTAGACGTGGCACTGTTACTGGCCACCATGCTGTATGAGGACAGTGAACCCATCATACAGTATTCTGCTTCACTGCTGCCACCGCTGAGGCCCCTTCAGCATTAACACATATGGCTTTCCTTAGATCATTACTTCCATTAAGTCATTAAGCCTCGGCCTAAGCGGGGCCTGTTAGTTAGTCACATTAAAGAGTTAACACTTTCCGTCTCCACAACCCAATGGGCTGACACGTTTGCCGTGGCAACTGACACATCGCTCCATCCCCATAATTAGGAAAATTGCTCTTAACAGGTCCACCGTTTAGTAATGGTCTCATTTCTTCCATCTCGCTCTGACGAGAGCAAACTGCAAGAAGATGTCCCCATTAACTCTTTGCACCGAGGCTAAACCCCTCCTGTGTCCATTCAACTTGGTGTGATCCGTCCCCCCCGCCCCCCACCACCGCCACCACACACACACACACACACACACACACACACACACACACTTCTTTCTAATGGTCTTAATGAGCCAACCCATGGCCTGTTCCCGTACAGATCTTTAACATATTTTTGGAGACCTTTGATCGAACAGCTATCATTTTAGACTTTTTGGGGGGGGAGTTAATGCTACATGTGAGGAGGGGAGAGGGCAATTTGGGAAGAATGAAGGATGGTGAGACGATTCGGCGGAGAATAACACGCCAAGCTTTCATCTTGTCACCCGCCCCCCCTCCAACAAGCACCCAGTCCGCCATCCCTTCATCTCACCCCCACCACGACCACACTCCACCACACCCCCCAGCCCTCACTTCTCTGACCAAATTAAATTGAAACCAGATGGAGCAGGGCCTGGACTGTGCGTTGTGTCAGATTGTCATGGCGCATTAACCATGATTTCACATTGAGACGGTCTGCCTGGCCAGAAAAAAAAGCAACGAGAGACAGACAGAGGGAGAGAGGGAGAAAGATAGAGGGATAGAGACGGAGCGGAGAGGAGCTTAAAAGATGGAGAGAGAAGAGAAGAAGAGAGAGAGAGAGGTTTACAGAGGGAAAGAGAGACGGAGAGGACTGATGAATACGGTCCTGCTGCCAACAGATCAATCCCACTGATCGCACAGCTGGCACAGGCTGATGATATGAACGCCATATGACATGGAGACAGGCCTGCAACAGGGAGACTCAGGATGGTGCCATACCTTTACAGATAGGATTTAACATAAATCTGAATCCAAATCCAATAATCATTTCATTAACATCTGCATATCGCCCTGAAAGTAAATCTCGTTTGGACTAAAGTTTTTCTTTACTTGCTCACCTTTGGCTGAGATTGTCTTAGAAATGTAAGCTGTGTCACGGTTGTCAGAACTAGTGGTTGTTTGGGTGAAAACAGTGGCAGCAGATTTTAGACCAAGATCAAATTTACAGTATAACAGTGCATAAGAATGTCAAAGGCAAAGCCAGGAAAACAGAGGACGATCTGACCTTAGAGGTCATAGAGGTTTTCTATAATACCATGAATGCAGATTTGACAAAAATATTGAAACAAAAAAAACACAAAGTAATAAATAAATAATTTTACTTTAGCTATTTGCTTACCTTACAGTAGCCTCCTATACCATTGTTGACATATACATACTGTGTATTCCAAAAATTCAATAGACCTCCATCCTTCACCCTGTGCTGAAACATTTCCCACCATTACTTGAAACTTTCCCAAACTATTACATGAGCGCAACACTCTCAACCACAGTGAAACATTCATCTTCAATTCGCCACCCAAGGATCAACGCTCCACTTAACCTCTCGGGGGATGGAATTACAAGTTTGACTTCAACCAGCCATATCATCTCATTGCAGGTGTCATTACCCCAGCTTATAATTGACAGAAGCATTAACATGTCATTAACACATAAGCTTAGACTTATATTTGAACCTTTTAATGAGACCATCATTCAACATTAATAGATTAGTTATCATGGGTAATGACTGAGGTGTCTTTGCCTGTCCCCACAGGTCGGTGTACAGAAAACTCAGCATAATGTTTTTGGTGGGGGGGCTCCCTCAGGAAATGAGAGGGGAGGTCGTTCAGGGCAAACATAGGCAGACAAGAGTGGGTACTGTCGTCCATACCGAGGTCTTTAGGTGAGGGAGATAATGAATGAGAAAGACCATTCCTGTGCACAGTAGGCTAAAGAAGGTTTAATCAAAAAAACAGTCAGAGCGACTGAAAGTTTTGTCCTTGTGCTGTTCATGACATAATCTAACGTGACACCTGCTCTGACAAAATGGTTCCTGGCATGATAGTAAGACCAGCTGTCAATTACCCTAAGCTACCTTGAGTCCTTTACTTACTAAAAAGTCAGCCATTTTGAATTCATTCCACATTTGGGATCGGAGGCTCTTCACAAAAGTTGGCCTTGTGCCCGGCTATGTTGTGTACGGAAGTGAAAAATAAATTGAAATATGTTTAGATGCACGGACACAGGTTCACACTGTTATGGTCAAATATTTACACCACCCAAAAAAATCTAGCTATTCTCTATTCTCTTGAGATTATTGCTTGAAAAGTGTGAGATCCATTTTAAGTCCTTACATGCATTTGTTGAAAAAAAAAAACACTTGTTTGAATATTCCAAGCCTCCTAAGTTTTTCTACTCAGAGTTTAAATTTCCAAACGGCCACCATGGGAATAAAGTACATTTCAGAAGATGCAGTCATACACACACTAAACATTTAGAGCATCACCTAAAGAACAGATTTTATTTTCTCAAATGGATTTTCTAATGAATTCCTCCCTACACAGACCTTGACTGTGCAGCAACCTCAGCAGTGGGTCATTTCTACATTATTTATTAAATTACAAACACTAAAATCAGTGTGATTCCTCTGTAGATAATAAAAAGCCAGTTGGGGATCTATTTGACAGTGTTGTAAGTCTTTGAAAGATATCCCCTAGATTTTAGTTTTTCTGATGTGGCTCTTGAATGTGTGTTTGTATTGTATTAGACGTTTCCAGCTATTATCTAATCTGCTCTCTAACCCTCAAACTACAAAAACACCCACAACCCCCCGCGCCACATACTAATCACACTGAGCCAGAGTCCTTTCTCGTTTACATCAGGCCTTCAATTTAAGACTACAATTAATCTCCCAGAATGCCTCCTCTCACCTCAGCCGCAGCCGATGATTGATTAAAGCTGGCTCTGACGTGGCTGAACCTGGCTAGAGTTTCACCAACAGGAGAAGCTGTGTGAATGTCTTGGTCCTTTCAGTGCTGGACTCGTGGCTCGTGGGCCTTTGAGACCCCCCTCCCCCCCACCAAAAAAAAAAAAACCTTCTCTGATGTGAAAACCAGGTAGCCCCATAACCCCCCAACCGACTCTCCGGCCTCCTGTCTTTCCTCCTTCGCTCCCATTTCTCGGTCCTAAAGGACTTGGTGATGGATTGTATTTTGCTCCTCAGAAACACATTGTTTTCTTTAGCACAGCAGGGTATTCTATTTGCAAAGGTCTGGCCGGTGAAGTATTGTGGATATCTATCACTGCAGAGGTGCCTCTGGTAAGCATGTTCCTTCCTTTAAGAGGAGGCGCAGTTGTGAGCAATGGATAGCTGACGCTGTCTGGTTCCTGCAGCGGGCCATATTGATAAAAGGCAAAATACACCTTCTACTAATGCAAGGATACTAAAGCTGTCTGTATGAAGAGAAACCTGGGTCAAATAGTATTTGAAAATATTTCTCAGTGTTTGTTGTAACCTGGCACCAGGTAGGTGGGCTATACCGAATGAGAGCAATTCAGATAATTTCAAATAAGTTATCAATCAAATGACACTGTACAAATTGAATTTTAAATATTTCTTCATGAAATGAAAAGGGCTTGTTGGAAAAATGGAAAGAAGACAAATGTGCTGAAGAAGGGAACGTTTATCCAAAGCAGTTGGACCATGGCGGCAGAAACCACAAACTCATACTAGTTGAACAAATTTTCTTCAGCTCATAGAAGAACCAGTGGAGCAGACCGCTGACGAAAACAAAAGTAACTTATTGTTTATAGGAGAAAAGTTGCATTTTACATTATTGTAGCAGAAAGTCTACAAGTTGGAATCAATCATTATCAGTTAATTAAGAGGCAACAGAAAGAAACTCATAACCTCACCCATTGTTTTAGCATCAGAATGTCCCATGTAACGCAAGCTCCTTTGTGTTTCTCTCGAGTTACGATATCACAATTACCCAAATGGACGCTTTCCAAAGAGGGATTACCCACTCTAAATCTCCTTTTAGCGCCTCCATGTGAAAGTCAAACAGCGGCGTTTCGGAGACGGCGACAGATGACAACCTTGAACCCATAAGCGTTTGTCGGGCAGTCCGTTGAAATGGTTTGAAAAGGGCCTGCCTCATGGCATTTCCACCACTGCATTCACCTCAGGAGAGATTGAATACATATACAGAGGTCCTGATATGTTTTACATGCTGTCCTCCGAGGGGAACCAGGGGGTATTTGTAACGCAGCTATTTCAACAGAGCGATGATGTACGGACCCCAGCTATGTTGAAATAGATTGGAGATGATGTGAAACGCAAACAGGACCAGAGACTCTGAGACTTGAGGCAAGTGAAATAGAATAAAAAATAAATAAATAAAAAGATTGTATATCGTAGATTTGTGTCTTTAATCATGTGTAAAAAAAAAGTGTTGTGGCAATCCAATATATGCCTGGTTGTTGGTATTAAATATCTCAGAATAGTAGTTTGCTATAGTGCTACCTAGTCACACACACACATACACACACACGCTCTTTAACACACACACACACACACACACACAAAGGGGAGGCCCGGGGTTCCTGTGTGACCAGCAGACGAGGGAGTTGAACTTGTGACCCCTCCCTGGGGTGTGAGGCCCCGGGGGTTGCAGTATCACAGAGCTGATCCACTCCAGCCTGCCTGGCTTGGCTTGGCTCGAGCTCACCGCCCACCCACTCCCACAGCTGGCATGTAACACACAGCACTCACTGTACAGCCCAGCGCCTTACAGCAGCGCTCCTGCTATGATGCAGCATTAAAACACCACTGAGCAAATTTTACTTCGAGGATTTGATATGGTCCTGGAAACAGAAAACTACATGAAAAATAAAGAATATATATTTTTTAAATCTTTTGACGTTGGTGATCTTTAAAAAAGACAAAAAACATACACACCTTGGCATTCACAAAGCATAATACGTTTGAATCAAAGCTCATTTAAAGGTATTAGGTGCTGTAAATCATCTTCGGATGCATTTCAGTTTGTCGTGCTTTGTTTTTTACACTAAAAAGCACCAAAGTCTTTTTTTATAGTTTAATTTATAATCACGACTGACCAAAAGTACAGAATGAAGCTAAGAAAATAACATAAGTGGTACAGATAACAGTAAAATGTCTTCTTCATTTTGTTCACCTTTTGCTGTAAGATTAATTTTTATATATTTATTCCTCGTATACTGAATATATGTGTCATATAACAAAGTTCTCCCTGCAGAAGCTAATGTGCTTCAATAGGCCTCAGATGAGCTCACAGATACAATAACACCGTAACACAGCTGATGGTGTGACTGAGGACATTTCACTCATTGCAATTTATGCAGGTAATCTGTCACCTAACACAGCAGTCACTGTGGAGTTTACCTCTTTAAAGCAGCCAAAGCTGTAAGTGTAATATTGCGATAATACATCACTTAATACAAATACACCGAGCTTCGACCATAGAGTTCAATATTACAACAGGAGCTCACAAATATAAAATGATCACATTTTTATTCATAGTCATTTGAAAGGTTGATCCTTTAAATACTGAAATGACTCACAGATGAAAGCTTATTGATATTAATATATTACGAGAGGCATATGTATGGAGGCATTCAGGAGTTATAAGTGTTAAAATGTGACATGGATCTATCACCAAAACTTGTCAACAATGAAATAATCAATACAGTGCATCTTGATTTATATATGCAACACACAAAGTTTAGATTTATTATTTAAGGACGATTCATACCTATCACTACCTCAGCAAGAGTGATATTTTGAAACAAAAATGAAAAAAACTAAATGTTCATGATACGTCTGCTAGGAACTATTTATAAAGGACAACTGAACCAAATTATTTTTCATTTTTCATCTAAATCATCTTTTTTTATTTTGTCTGTAATAATTAAATGTTTTTTCAAAAGAACAGTACATTTTTTTTATCTTAAACTGTACGCCCATAATTATTTTTGCTTCAAAATGTATTATTCATCAATTTCTATAGTTCTGATATACTACAACAGTGTCACTAATCAGCTACATTAATCTCATGTTATATTTTATTAAATCTCATGAAGACTCCCTGGTTGAAATAATTCAGACTGCAGACGTGTTTTAGTGTCAGAAGCCTCGACTGTATAATAATTATAATATTAATTAGGAAGTTATTGGTGGAACAGCAATACTATTTTAATAATTAGGGCATTTCAGATTAATAATTATTATTTCATAATTATTGAACGTTTCAATAGTGAATAAGACCTGATATTTTAACCTACTGTATGCAGTATGTATAATACAGGAAACATCTTCATTATTATATTATAATGCCTGATAAAGCAATAACCAATTTTATCATGTACAGAGGATAGTGTGAGACATGACAATTAACAAATTATACAGCTTAACATGAACTCACATGTTTTCTGCCAAATTTAAAAAAGAAAATCACACAAAAATCACAAAGAAACTTAATGAAATTGAATTTTCAAGATCCGATCCTCTAATTCCCAATTTATTCCAATTTGATTCAAAAATAAAAAACAATCCTACAGTGCAGTGTTGTTTTACCTTTACCTACATCTTGCTGATTTTTATTTGTATTTTTTTAGCAATAAGCACTGTGTCAATACTAAACGCGCTACAGTCACTTTACACTCAGACTATCCAACAAGCTTGAATATCCACAGATTCCCAGAGTCAGAGGAGACGTTGTGGACCACAAGTCACATTCAAAGAGGAGGAGGAGGAGGAAGAGGAGGGGAGTTAGCACATGGTTATCAGGGTGTCAGCACCCCCTGCTGGCTTTGGCTGCATGATTGCCCTCATGTCGACCCCCCCACCCATCCACCCAACTCTCTCCTGCCCATTCTACTACTACATACTACTGCAGCACCTTAAAGCCACTCAGATCATCTCAGGACAAGTTCACTGACTAAAATATCTCTGTTGTAAGACCAGATGGATAATTTTCCTATTGTGATTTCAGTTGAGAGATTACGCTGCAGGTCGAGGAAATTCCACCACCCTTATGTCACTTCTTCCAAACAAGAACTTGAAAATGTGTGAATATAACCAAAAAATGAAAACAATATCTAAATTTGGACCTACTGAACATGTTCAAATGCTTTGTGAATGCACTGAGTCACTTAAGGATTTTTTTTATTTTTTTCATAACCAAACTGCTCAATAACAAGTTTTTTTTTTTTTTACACACGGATGAATTATGGGCTGACACAATATGAAGAGATAAATGAGTGGCTTTTCTTTACCAAATTGAACCTTTTGCTCATTAATTTTGATATACATTGTGCCTCTGTCTCCTGTTTGATGACCAGATGCTGATTGATGTGGATAATTAATGAAAGTACATGTGCCCTTTTCTCTATTTTACAAATGTCTGTTTATCTGTATGCGCATATCAGTTCTACAATGAAAGTGTAATCACCCCTATGTTAATGTCAGACATTACAGATCTTGCAGTAGAAAAGGACTTGTTTGCTCCCATATATCTTACTCACTAAGGCTGTATGTGATAACTAACCTGGATACCGTTCACATCTTGGCTAAGATCATGTTCAAGAAATATTAATGCGGCTTTAGACCACATTTACACAGGCGCCTTTCAGCATTAGTAAACAGAATAATAAAAACAACAGATATATCAAACTAAAATTGTCATATTTTAGCTTTCATTTTACTGTAATTGTGACATGTGCAAGACCATCAGAAAAAAGCTAAATAAAACCTGCATTTATCTACTGTCAACAACAACATCAACAACTATATTTTTGTATTATTATTACAGTTCTACTCAAGTTCATACCAATCACAGGTTTTACCCCGGCTCATTTTATGAAAATGTGTGAGGACGGATTTAGAGAGTTTAAGCCAGTCTTAGTTTTGCTCTTAGACGTTACTAATGCATTTCAGACACTTTCACAAAACCAAGAACAGCTAGAAGGTTAACCACCGTCGTCCCAGGTGAGCTAACAACTAAAGAAAAGTGTTCCCATCGTGACAATAAATGACATCTGCTGACAACTGACAAAAATAGGTGAACTTTGTGGTCTAGCAACACTGTGGAGGGAGCAATGAGAAGCCACGCAGATATCTACAGACAGCAATAACCACTTAGAAAAGTATGTAATGTGCGACTATAACTGTAAAAAAAGAACACATAGCAAAGAGTCAAGAATAGACACTTAGTCATCTATTTAAAGGCTATTCTAAAGTCAAAGTTTTTCTTTATGAAACAGTACAGTCAGAGCAGTGCAGCCATGCACAGAATGAAAAACCCCTTCCACACACTTCAAATAGAGAGAGGCAGACGATCTGTCACAGTGAAGGGGATCATTAAAAGCTCTGTACACAAACACAGGTGTTTTTAGTTACTGTAGCTGATTAAACCTATTCTCAGAACTGTCTCTGAAAATACTGTACAGACTGTGCTTGACATCTGCTTCACTCTCCTGTGTTATTTTTGTTCACACATTAGAACAGGGCAAGTAACGCCTTTATTATCCTTTTTTTTAGTGTTTGATAACCTCAGCTAATTTGAGGCATAGCTCTGCCCACATTAAACACAAAAGGGTCTACTTCATTAGACGGTTTTTGTTTTGCCTTAATCATGTGACTCCCAAGAAAAAAGATCTTCAAAAACACTTTTTGAGAAATTAATATTTTAGCTTCAACATGTGACATTGTAAAGACTGATCCAATCAAACTTGACCAACATGTTAATATTAAAAAAAAAGAAATCTAATTGCTTATGGCATGCATTGCAAATCATCTGGGGGAAATGGTATCTAGACTCTTCATTTGCATATAAACACTCTCACTTCCTAACTGTCCACTGACTCATCTTCCTCAATGGGAAGATTTACCAACCAGAGGAATATCAAGGTCTCCAATCAAAGGAAGGAATGTGAAAATGGAGACGGGAAAAGCACATTACCATGACACCACCATCTCCCATGTGGACGTTCGGGAGAAGGGTGACACTACAGGGGGGCTCTGGGTCTTGTCGTTAGCCAGGAACGAGCTGCTCTCTCTGGGTTATCAGCCTTCTCCTGTGACCCCCCGGTGGAGCAGCAGGGCTGTTCTGTTGTTTCATTATCACAGAGGTTCACGTAGCATGGAGAGGCGCCATCATTATCCATCAGGCTTAATGAGACTATCTCGCTGCCGTAAAAGGTCAGGCAATTACTGCTGGTGCAGTTTTCAGCCTGGAGACGCGAAGAGGCTGGAGAGGGATGGAGGCGAAATAGATAGTACACACAGACCCACACACACACTCGCGGACAAACAAACACACATAAAGGTTGCTTGCATGTTCGGTATTTGCGCGTCATCACTATTTGATGAAAATCTTGTGTCTCCACAATGTCAAATTTTAACAACAACAGTTAAATAAAATAAAACATATTTCCATATATTTGTAAGTTCATCCAACATTTCTTGTGTATATGCTATCAATAACTTTGTTTGGCATTTTTACCGAACCACTTACATCTAGTAGTTTTGCTTCTAATACAGCAGCTGTTACTTGCACTGATTTGTGGATGAGTCTCAGAGGAAGAGCAACTCTCTGCAAAATAGCAGGTGACTTTCCAGTCATCTGGATCATGTGCAGTATATGACAAGCCTGTAATTGGATCAGGCATTGGACCTCTGACCTGTGGCATATGACATCACCCAGAGGCTGTGTATGTGTGTCTCTCACAGTTCACACCATAAGCAGCCATAGCTTCAGACAACAAGGGCTCAAAATATACAGGACTATACCAACAGAAACCTTCCTCCTTTTACAACATAGTTAGATGGAAACCAATTTACACAGTGAAGGCATTCTCAGGTTCGATATTTCCAATGAAAAGACCTTTTTCACTTTACTCTGCTTTCAAAGGAGTGGTTTGTTGATTTCTATCACATAACGGACATTGGAAAACTTTAATAAAAAATAAAAAAACGTTTTAATTTAGTTTCACAAAATAACTAACAACCTAACTCAAGAACAGTCTTCATCAGCAGACGGAATTTGCTCAATTCTCATTCAGTTCATGTAATAACAGGTGGTCGTCTAGGGAGATCGTAACCTCTGTCTCTGTTCAAGGATGGTGGCTGGCGTTTGATGTGAACGACCTCTAGATGCGGTTGAATGTCTGGAAAAAGCTGTGGACCTTGAGTTAAATTGTTCCCAAAGTCAGAGTTAATAATCTGTTAAACACAACATCTTTGCTGTTGGTTAGAGGCTGAACAACTATCATAACGGATTTGTTTACACTGCTGGTGTTGCTGTTCAGCTATACGTCACAGTGACACCCAGTTCACTGTGTTTCGATATGTTTTGTGATTAACAGCCTGCTCTTATCCCTCACTCAATATGCAATGTGCAAGCATAACCTTGTTGCCATCCTCACAGATTAGCAGTGAGGAATGATGATAACTTCTCCAGTGCCATGACAACAGTAAAAATGTAGAAATTATCCTTTTCTATAGCGCCTCCATTTGAGCATTGAATAATTTAACTCCAACTGATGTCTCAGCAATGGCAAGATACCTGCAGAAAAATGGCACCGTTCCTCGTGCTATCAGAGCACTATCTTGCCTCCAGAGCTACAGGCGATCCTGGGACAGGTTTATGCTCCTCTCGCAGAGAGTTTGAGCCACTGGTTACAGTGTTTTAACTGCTGGATTAATGGGGTGGCAAGAGGGGCCATAAATTGATAATATAACCGCTGAACATACTTGCCAAGACAATTAAGATAATACAACTGGAAATACAGGCCCCATGAATTGCCATGGTAAAGAGCAATGGCTGCCTTACAATGATGCGCGCCCTTGAGGCCTTTGGCTGGAAATTGTCGCCTGTGTTCATCCACATGTGAGCAGCGATGAACTCCTAACAATCACACTGCTGGAAAGCTTTTTTTTGTTAAGATGATTTAAGCAATCTGTTGCACATGCATTGCTTACAGGAGAATATTAAAGACAGCATTTCACTGTTTTTAATCACAGGTATTACGGGACTTCAGGCTTACATGTCAAAAAAATCAAAAAGCTTCGAAGAAAATATCTCTTTTACATTCCCTGGAGTAATTTGTCCTGTCAAAACACCATCTACAGGCATATCTATAGTTTATTACATGGGGGTTTGACATTTCAAATACTATTATAGTGAGTAGAGTGTCCAAAGGTCAATGGTCTTGTCTGTCATTAACTATGTAGCTGCTTCGTTGAAATGGAGAGCTTATGTGCTGAATGATCCGAACACAATTTGCTTAATACGTCTCTCATCTCTATCAGGGTTTTTTTTTTTTTGCCTGGAAATACACAATAGGCTTTGTCATCCATGAGAAGCAGTGTAAAGCTGAGCTGAGTACCCGTCCACTGCCCTCTCTGAATAAAATAATATAGTATTTTCAATGGCGTCATTATCAATATTTATTCACATTAAACTTGAAAAGGGACGAATCTGCTGCTCCTTAATCACAGAAAGGGACACTCCTAGCGAAGATTAGGGGGCAGATTCGGAAGCATCCTTCCAGCCTCTTTAAATGATGGCCATGTTTTTCTTCCTGCCCCTGTCGCCGTCGACCACCATCCTACTACATAACGAGCATGCGGCGACAAGCGGGTAACAAAAACAAAGACGTAATAAGAGAGTGAAAAATGATCAGCGGTTGTAATGAAGATGAAAAGACTTGCTCCAATGCCTAATGAAGATACATGCCCGTATTTCTCTGACAAAGGACTAATTACAAGCTGGGTTTCCATTAATAGCTCATGAAATATTAAGTTCCATTAGCTAATAAAAGCAGACTTCAAAAACTAAGGCAGGCTCACTGGAGCATTCTGAAGCAGGTAAAGAGATACAGTATAAGGTCTTGGTTTTATTGCAGGGAGCAGAAATGATGAAATGAGCCTCTTCATTATTACAACTTAACACTTATCAAGACCGAGGCAGAATTGCTCTTTTCCCTAGTTCAAAAACATAAATTTGACAAATATGCGTTTGAGGTGTTCATAATGTTTCACCGTGAGGATTCTTACTGTTTCTTGCTGAAGCAGGATTGTTTCTTTTTTACATTTATCCTTGTTAACTGTCCTTTTCTCCTCCCTGTGCTGCTCAGCGGCAGTTCACTTACACTGAGAAATTGAAAGCATAACACGAGTAGCTTTAAAATATAGAACAATTATTTCACAGCTTCAAATTCCTTCCTTAGCCTTATCCTTACCTAATAAATTGGATTTAATAGGTGAAATCAATTAGTAACCGGAGCATTTAGCTATTAGCTTAATGTAGCCACACTTAAAAAGCATGGCAACGATTCCCATTCTCTGCTCAAACAATATCTTTATTGAGTCAGCTCATTTGACCAAAGGTAATACAGATCCATCCTCCCCTCCTACTCCTCTGGTCCTGAATCCGAAAGGAAATTCAGGTAGAATTAGGAAATTAATCATTAACGGTTGGCCAGTAATGATCCTGGGACTTGGCGTTATTGGTAAATTATAATGAATGATCATAAAGCCTGGCCCCGCTCAGGCCCTTCAGCTCCAAGGCCTCTACAAATGAGAACAGAAAAGACCCGTAGTCGGTGAGTATGGGCAACCCTGCCAAGCGCCCGATTGATTTTCTTATTTTCGTGCCGGCAGCCTGGCTCTGAGGAATGGGTTTTAATTCTGGCAGTGCATGATTAAGTCTGCTTGTGCTTAAAGCCGGCCTGCTCAACTGGAAAAGTGGATGTGGTAGGAAAAGGAGGAAAGAGAGTGAGGGATGTGATAGTGAGGAATGCGTGTAGGTTTGCTTTAGAGAGGCTTTATGTTTGTGTCTTAATGGGTGTCTGTGTGTGTGTGTGTGTGTGTGTGTGTGGGTGGTGGGAGCTGCGGTTGTTCAGAGGGCCTGAATGGCACCTGTCAGGCTCTTGATTAACGAGGCCCTCTGCCCTTCAATTCCCCAGCCTGTCACTCAGAGAGGATGCATTAATCTTCATCGCCCGCTTGTCAGGTCAGGGCCGGTCCAAGACACCCACCAGTGTGTGTCCGTATGTTTGTGCCTTTAATGCGTGTCTATGCGTGTTCGGATGCTGGTTGCATGTGTCTCAGTGTGTGTAAGTGCATGTACGTGTCCTTGCTCGTGTGCGAGATTGAACGCATGCGTGTGTGTTTGAGCGCATGTGTGAGATTGCTTGGGTGGAGGAGGGGGGAGGTGTTTGGAGCGCGGGAGTTGAGTCGAGTAACATCAGGCCGGACAAAAGTACAACAACACGACCACAAGGGCGAAGTGTCAGCAATCACAAAACACCAAAATACCAAAAATGCTTATAATTAATATTTGGCCCATCAACGGTAGGCATTTGCATAATTTATTAAGATTCACAAGAGCATGTGCACTCTGTAACACCCACATCATTCCCTTGTGTGAGAGGTGAGAAGAAAGGCTGGGGTGATGGGGGGTAGGTTGCTCATCGCTAGTACGAGTGTGTGTTTGTGTAAATGTGTGTGTGTGTGTGTGTGTGTGTGTGTGTGTGAGGAGACAGATGGAGAGTAGGGCTGCCACTCCTGCCAGCCGCCACTCGCACTCAGCCAACCAGCAACCCACCCCTGAACCCTGGACGCGATCCGTCCTACCAATCAGACGAGCCCAGCCGCACAAGCGCCGGCCAATCAAAGAGCCGGCAGTTCAATTAGAGCATAATAAAGGGACATTCATCATTCAATTAGGCATCTGTCACCGAGCCACAAAAGGGGAAAAAACTTGGAGATGCAGAGAGAGAGAGAAAGAAAAGGTGGAGCAAAAAAGAAGAAAGAGAACAGGAGAGGAGAGAAGTTGAGAAAGGAATATGGAAAGGAAGTAGAAAAAGATATGCGAGCAATAAATAAACAAATCTACAGAGAAATGGATGGATAGAAAAAAAGAAAGTGTGGGGGAGATACGGTGGAGAAACATAAAGAGAAAGCGAGAGTGTAAAATGTAAAGGGTGTAGAGAAAGAAAACAAGGCGGGGATGTAAAGTATTCATAAAGTTAATTACAGTGCCATCACAGTGACATTGTTATGACTAACAGCCAGCTCTGGTGTAATGAGCAGAAGAAAACATATCAGGACATCAGAGACATAACAGCATTATCTGCTGTGTGTGTATCATAAAAAACTTTTGGCATCAACAATTTCAGAAAAGTTTTTCTGTAATCAGCCTCCACAGACTTGTTCTATTCTCATCATTTTCAATAAAATGTGGAAATACAGAAATACATGGGTTAGGGTTAGGGGTTAACCCATAACAGAAGTGCTGTAAAGTATAGTTTCTGACAGAGATATATTTGCAACTTAAAGCTATTACATATAGTCATTTTTAAAACCTATACTGCACAAGGATCATCATATAAATCAAACAGATAAGACCATTAATCAGGACAACTGGATGCTTCTTTACCACATCAGTGGTATTGTTTATGTTATTCAAAATTAAGACCATTTCTTAGTTGAAAGGAGGATGTCTGCACTCGTTGGAGTTGTGGTTGTGTTTGTTTTTCTGTAATCATACAGAAGACATTGAAAGAGACTCTGGAACCCTTTGCTCTGTTTACTCTGGAAACATCCTCTACCTGATTTTAGTTGGAAACCAGCAGATTTGCTGCCAGATCAAACGCAGTGTCTCACAACGTTAATTGCGGCATAAAAACCTGTTAGGCCGCTAGGGTTTTTAGAGACAATCTTGGCTGTTCCTGGTAATAAAACTGAAGTCAACATGAATGTGGTAATAGATTATTGATATCAAAATATTAAACAAAGCACCGTTAATATCAGCTTCCCCTGCTAGCATTGCATTATGTAATTATGTCTGTGGAAAGCTGTGTAAGAGTTATGATCAATCAAAGCATTCTGAAGTGGCCGGTCACATTCTTTTCTCTACATCTCTTATCATACATATTCCAGATATCATATGCACCATATATTGATTAGGTGTTGGGTATGTTATGTCAATAAGCAGCTAACTGGTTACTATAAGGTTAGAGCTCTAAACAGCAAGACTGGCTGTATTATCACACATATTCCTGCTTTTATTATAGCTGCATGATTAAGTCTTATTATACTATAAACATAGAATGTGATCAGCCAATAAGACATTGAAATCACTTTGTCATAACCAAAAACATGGAAACTGCAGGTAAAACCTCCTTGGATGGAGTGCTTACTTTCTCCTGTTTAGGAGGCAGTTTGCTGTTTTGATCTTCCTACTAGTAACAGAGAAACTAATCTTTTCTCTGCTGTATCTACACTTTGTGATATGTCTATACAAGATCATACCTTGTGCAGCATGGAATAAATAATTGTCAGAAAAATCCTCATCATTTCAAACATGCTCATCACATTGTCTTTCTTGTCTTCCAGCTCTCCTTCGCCGTCTCTTTCGATCTCCCTCTGCCTCTCTCTGCCAGCTGTCTCCAAACCCCTGTGGTCCTCCCTCCATAACCCCCCCTCTCTCGTTCCTCCTCCCCTCTGTCTCTCTCACCCCAGTCCCCAACCAAGCAGGAAAATGATCCCTAGTAAATAATATATCAAGATAAATGATAATTGCTCCGATTTTTTGTGTGTTCCCCGTCACTTAATGAGCGCCATAAATTAGCAATGAATGCGGCTGACAGCGTTTGTCAGAACACGGTCGATGCAAATGTGCCTTGGCATCCCGATGGTTAAAACTTCTTTTCCGTGTTTCTTCAGCCTTGATCCTTTAATATAAATGATAGAAACAGATATAAATATAGAAGATATATACATATACAGATATAGAACAAAGTTCATATAAGAGTTCATTACAGGGTTCACTTATTTCTTGTATTTTGCAGGAGAAATAAAACAGACGTTATCTGCTTTGCTGGACGCAGGCAAGACAGAACTGTGAGAGTCGACAAGGAAAAGCAGTTTGTTTTAAAAAGGTCAAAATGAGAGCTAGTCTGTCTTCTATGATTGTTTGAAAATTGTCAAATTCACTCGCCTACATGCAGAAGTCATATAGGGTATTTGGCTAAGACCTTTCTTCAGAAAATAATTCATTTTCATTTTATTCCTCATTACTTTTATAAATAACTGAAAATATCCTGCAATATTATGTCACTGTAAAACCAAACCTAAACAACAGCAGTAAAAGCACATACACACGCACATCCTGTACAGTAATTGTAGATTGGCTGTGGGTGAGCACCCGTGCTTAAGCCCTGTCCCTCCGTCCCTGTCAAACATCAAACGGGGGGCCTTGGCCACAGATCGCACAAGCGGGCATCCCCAGAGACCGCCTGATTGAAACCTGGCAACAGGACCAAACAGCTGCTTCAAACAAAAGACATCTGCATATTTCAGATTTGTTTTTCATAAATTAACACCGCAACCTGCCAAAAATCTGGGTGAGGGAGTCTATCGACTTGTGTATAATTAGATAAAGTTTACAAGCTTTGAAAGTTTGAAATTAGCATGAGGTAAAGGGGTGCTCACCGGGGAGCGGGGGGGACCCGGCTTACAGGCATGTTTCTACCTTCTTTTGTAATGACGGGGAGGTAGCGGGGGGTGGTAGCTGTTCGAGCTAAGGGACAACATACAAACACAACTCCTGTCGAAGCCACAACAGTAGTTCTGTTTTGTTGTTCTCTTCTGAGAGATTCAGGGTGAAGTTTGAGCATGTCAGCAGCATGAAGACAGTAGGTGATGCTGCTGGCTGCAGCCAATTAAAAAACTGTCTGGCTTTTTTAGGCTCTGCCTTTGACCTAATGACACTTGCTGTGCATTTGTGTGCACATGTGTGTGTGTAGCTCTGTTAAGCTCTGATAGGGCCCCGTGTGTTGCCTTTATGGGGTCAGATAGCGAGCTGTTTCACTTGTAAAAACCCCTTCAATTATTCAGTGAAGTCAAGTCTCCCCTTTATCTCCCGCTTGTCTCCTGGTGTGTTTGGGGACAGCAGGGAGAGAGTGAGAGCGAGGGCGAAGGAGAGGGATGGAAAGAAGAAGGGAGGGAGGGAGGGAGGGACGGCTGGATGGATAGATGGATAGATGGATGGATGGATGGGAAGGAACGGATGTCTCCTCAAAAGCATTGCTGCCTAATTACTAGCTCATTTAGATCAGCAACCACAGTTATAAATAACCCAACAGCTGGCGCGATGGAACCAGACAACACCAAACACGGAAACGCAACACAATATCACAGTCAGCTGAAATAAGCGTTGGAATGATAATGGTGTCTGTGGTGCACAGAAAGAGTGATATGTCTCAACATGGTTGTGCTGTTTACAATCTAAAAAACCCTCAAATGGGCCCGGGGTAAGGGTGAGGTTAAGTTATAAGAATAGATGTTGAGCTAGAGTTTCATTCCAAACCTCTGTGTTCATTTTGGAAAATATCTGCTGCCTGAACATCATATCTCAAATGAGGATATATATGAAATTAAAAACCATGAAACAATGAAAAAATCCAAAAAAGATTAGATATTGGTTGACTTGGACACCATATTGTGTAATGTTTGCCATGTGAAGGTTTTTGGTTAAATATTTGGTGAAATTGTCACACTAAGCAGGAAACTTTGAAACCTAAGTTATAATTGAAACGGAGATGAAGGTAAACATCCTCACAGCTATTCTCGATACCAAACTACTGCCTGTTTCTGCATGTCTCCTCCATGCAACCCTGCGGTTTTGGTCAAGTGTATTTCTTTCTTCTTTTCTTGTCTGACCAGGCTGAGAAAAGGGATCAATGCAACAACGGCTCACATATTCCTGTGAGTTTCAAATATTGTCATCTGTGTATCCCCCGGGCTAAAGGAAAGATTTTAAACATTTCACTGTTTGTGTCAAAGCTCCAACAAATGCAGGGCTGCTTCTTCTGTTAAGTGATTATACAGACAACTTGGGAGTGATATAATTACCTCAAACATGGCAACCCTAGTGGTAGAGCTTGTGGAGGTGATAATATATGGTAATTACCAGTTTCTAGGGCTGAACAATCTGGAAAGAATGTATTTAAGATAAAAGCATGAAAACAACCCTGGCAGCGCTTTTACATGTACAGTGTGGTGTTTGCACTGTAAAGGAAGACAATGGCTGTAAACATTTAAGAAATGGTAATGAGATAAATGCCGTATCCCTTCCGGAGTACACATGTATTTTTGTTGATAGACGTACAGTGTAATAGCCCTCACAAGGAAAGGGTTTAAAAATGGAAAGATTAAAATCTTTATCTCTAGAAACCAAGTAAATAAAATTACTGTCTAGACAGCTATAATTAGGTTTTGATTGTAATTAAAAGTATATTGTTATTTCACAAGTTCGCTCTGTTCACTTCAGGAGAATGTAAAATCATTCGTATGTTTATTTCAGCCCAAAAATACTATTAATTGTCTACAGGATTTATAAAAGTAACCCGTAGAGAAATATCAAAATGATCCTTGACTTCTTTAAGTATCTCCAAAATGAATGTGACCTTTCCCTGACATTAAATAAAGCTGAATGACAAATTAAGCCCTGGAATTTCATTAACTATGGGGAGTGGTGACTGTCAAATCTTTGTCCCGTTAACACAAACCTTCACAGGGAAACACAACTCTCAGACTGAACTCTCCGCGAGCATCAGGGGAATGTTGGTTTTCAAAAGGTATTCATTCAGTCGGAGCTCTTTGACGAGAAGCCTGTGATACAGTGGATCTGCTTTGGTCGTTGTCTCCTGACAGACATTTTGGCAGCAGACGACGGCTCCTCAGTTTGAGATGAGGAGACCAAAAGACTGTAGCTCTCTGTTAGCAAACAATGGGCCGGTTTCTGTTTCAGCAAAGTGAAAGACCAGAGCGAGAAAGGTGATCCCAGAACACACTTGCAAAAATGAAAAATCTGATGGGCAAATACAGTTTTCCAGCTTAATATTAAAGATATTTAATATTGCAATTTGTAATATTAAAACGTATGTGTCATCTGGTGGTTCACTTGGACATAGAACCTGGTTCATAAGAAAGGAGAGCAGGTGGGTGAGATCAAGATATCAATTTACCACATTTATCTTAATGTCGCTCATTTTTCAGGTTTGCTGACACTTGGCTATTTAAAAGCCTCTTGAGTCTATTAAAAAAAAAACTTTGCCTTGTAAGCATTGCTGTCATAACTCCACCAGTGTAACTAATTTCCAACATCTCTAAACCCAGAGTGATGGAAGGACTCTGGGAATAGGAGATGTTAAGAGTGGGCGGTCCCTCCTGTTGTAGGAAACTCCGGTGAGGGGTGTTCGCCATATGCTCGCCGGGTTCCGAGGGAAAAGGGCTCAGAGGATAAAAGTGAGCGCGGCAGCAACGGCCCTCCATCAGTGTGTTCAAAGCCTCCATATGAAAATGACTGTGTACAAGACTTCTGCTGAGGCCAAATTTAGATCAAAGGCAACCCCGGGCAGGAGGGGAACAGAGGGAGGGGGAACAGGGTTGGTTTGGGGCAGACGGGGAGTTGTGCATGAAATGGAAGTTTGTGCAATGTGATGAGCAAATCTGTGTGTGCATATGGGAATGTTAATAATAATAATAAGTGGGGAAATTTGTCAATTTATTTTTCCCCTTTACACTGAGGATGTCAATACCAAATTGGAGCTGTTAACTTGTGATGTGACTTCCAGCAGGGTGAGATGAAGTTGTGTCTTTTCCAGGTCACCAAACTGGCAGTTTTACTGTACGGACTCTGTACAGGATTGGATTTAGGGAATGGGACAAGTAGCAGGAGATGCAAATTAGCTTTTGATGTTTTGCGTTACAGTGTATTTGTTTCCTAAATGTCTTTCTTGCACTGGAAGCAGAAAGAAATCTACCCATCTGTGTTAGCTGATGTAGTGTAAATAATTATTTTAAGCATTAGAGCCTTTCTCTTGAATAAACGATCACACTCAAGTTTCTTCTCTCCAACATCTACTGTGCATGCAGTCACAACTATAACTTTGTGCTTAATTTAATCTTTTTTGTTTTTGCCTTTTTCAAAAGTTTGTCTTCATATCTAACACTCACTGTCTCTGCACTACACTTTCACACATGTTCATCAAACTGTGTGGGTGGCTCTAAAATGAGTATTTTTAAAGGATAAGGCTGCTGTTGTTCTATATTTTTTTTACTGTCAACAAATCCCATGGAAAGCCCCAAACCAACAATGTGTAAAAGTCCATCTCTGATTATTTTTCCGACTTCCCTACTGGCACTGAGCCTCAAACCCACTGGTTCTTCCTGAAGATGTAAATCTTTAAAAAAAGATCATAAATATATATATTTTTTGCTTTGAAAAAAGGCTACAAAAACTCCTTTAACAGCTGTTTTTACTAAACATTACAAACAAGAGCAAATTGTGCATTCGTTGGGGACTATTTTCAGTCATGGATTAATACAGCACAGTGTATGACGGATTAACTCAAAATAACTACAGTACCCATGTTCATGATAATGAAGGAAAATGTCACCCAGTTTAACAGAATGGCTCATTGAAGTGATTTTAAGAGTTTTTGCACAATAATGGAGCTCTATGGCAAAGAGGAATAAGATATCAGGCTTTGGCTACACAGGTAATATTTGTTCATAGGATCAATTCATTATTGGTTTTGGTCTTTTCATGGATTGCATTTGTTGACAACAAAAAAATGCATCACCAGCTTTATTTTATAACCTTCACCTTCTCTATTTCAACACTGTATGTTCCCGAACAGCCAATGTAAATGCTTTCAAGAACTGGCGAAATGCTGAATCACTGTGTTGTATCATTCAGAGATATAAAGCAAAACCGTGGAAATTTATTGATATAAAACTGTCATTGATTTCAGCTTTAAAACAATATATGTTACCATTAATCACAATCTTAAAGCTCCTGATCCTTCTGGTGGCAAACGCTAACACTGATATATGAGAGGCTCAGTCGGCTCCACTCCTCACATCTTTCTTCCATCTTTTCACCTCCTTTCCATAATCTCACTGAACCCCCCCCCCCCCCCCCCCACCCCACTCTACTCCCCTCTCCTCCTCCTCCTCTCCTCCTTGTTTCCTGCCTCTCCAGAGAGGAGGTCACATGCTGCAGACCTGCTCTGTGCCATCTGGCTGACTTCCTGTCATCCTTACCCCAGGAGAGGGTGGCTCTGCAGGGTATACAACTGGAGAACCCCCCCACCCCCCCACCTTCTCCTCTTCCTTCTCCTCCTCCTGCTCCAGGCCCCAGCACACCTGAGCAGAAAGGGTGAGAAAAACACACAGGGAGAAGAACAGAGAGAGGGAAGAAAAGAGTGGGAGAGACGAAAGACAAAGAATACAGTGAGAAAGAAAGAGATAAGGACAGAAAGAACATCGGGAGACAGGGAGGAAAATTAGAAAAACCTGCAAGAAAAAAATATCAGTTCTGCTCTGAGGAAAACTGATTAATCAAGTAAACTTTAAACCATGTGGTTTGGGAAGAAAGAAAAAAAGGTCTGGTACCATGATAATGACAAATCAAATTTCACCACAATCAAAACGCTGAGGGGCACTTTTTATGTTATTATATGTTTGAAAATCAAAATGAAAAGAAAGAGCAGTCCCCCACTTTTCCTTTAATCAGAGGGGATTGTGCATATTAACTTGTGATTTTTTTTGCATCATTAGAGAAATTGCGGGTGGATTTCAATCGAGGTCCTTCATGAAAGCAGAGCCCACTTTGTTTTGCACCTTCTCACCTTCCTCTCACACATCTCCTCCTAACACAAGAACCTCAGAATTGGTTAAAAGCGCGTACATGCCAGATTAATCTTAATGTCCCACCCATGGTCTTGCATATTCATATAAATATAACATGACTGCCGCTCACATCTGAATTTATTGGTTTTCCTCCTCCCTCAAATTAGGGGGCCTCCAATTGATGAATATTTTAGCACATGTGCACTCTGCGGGACATTTATCATCGGCTTTGCTATTATAAACAGAATAAATGAGCAGTCAAAGTAGGCTGCTGCTACAGTGTGCTGTACGCAGACACACCTCCCCTCTGCACTCCCTTACTTTAGCCTTCCTCCACGACTATACTGCTGCGTCTTCATTCTGCAAAATGGCTTCCTCTTTGGCGTCTCCTTTACATGTCACACGATGTCTCCCAGCACATATGGATAAGGGTTTACCATAATGCAGTATATTGCAGGTAGGCCCATAAATGGTGACTATGGAGATCATGACAGAAAGGTCTTCCACCTAATCTGTAACACCTAAAGCAGAGCTGCAGTCAAGACAACCTTAGCTGAATCTATGTTAAGTGAAGCCCTAAGGGGGTCGAGACAGAGGTTAATTGGATATACTAAAATTATGTTATTTCATTACAGACATTAAGTTTTGGAGGTTAGCCTAATAAAAAGGATGAATTTTTTAAAATAAAAAAGGTTTTGCTTAACTCTGAGATCCTTTTTTCCTCATCCTTGCTGCTAAGCTAATCATTGCCTTCTGCATGGCGCTCTCTAGAGATCATCCGTCAATCAAATAGTTTGGATGGAGCTGTTGATGTCTTTCTCATTGGACTTCTGTCGATGAAGTTTGAGTTTTACACAAGAGTTATCCTAAAAATAAAATAAAAAAAGGCATCATTGGTGGGTAGAGCAGCAAATATTAAGCAATGTCTGAGGTCAACATAGTTCTACTGTGACAAATCAACTCTTATTTCATAATTTTTATTTTGGCTCATGGTACATTCAAAACAACTGGGACCTGGAAAATGTGTTCAGTAAATGTTTGACTTGTTTCCTGAATCATAATATCAGTCATGTTGGCCAGCAAAATAATGGAACAGAAAAGCCAAATGAAAATTACACAACTGTCCTGCTTTGATGTTCTCTGTTGAGGCCTTTAAATTCAAACAGAAAACTTCACTTCTTCACCTTAACTTTTAATTAGTGCTTACTTTTCGATTAGATCAGACTCTCAGTCTCAGTGAATCTCCTAACCCGAGCACTTATAGTCCATGTTTGTCCTGCCAACGAGAATAAACTGTAAACTTAAACTAACACCTGCTGCATTTCTCTAACCCTCTGTAAGTTTCCAAGCTGTGTGAGTTTCTCTTCCTTTCTCTTTCTAGCTCCATGGTGGGGAGGAGGCTGTGTGGTTCCTGTTGGCGACACCTGGGGTTGTTCGGTGTCCTTCTGGATCCACATTCCTCACATATATTTTATAATCCACATATAGAAATGTTGTCATTGTAATTTGTATATACTGTTATTTTGTTTACTTGTTCTGTACATGCGACATCTATTGCATGTCTGTCCGTCCTGGGAGAGCGATCCCTCCTCTGCTGCTCCTCATGAGGTTTCTTCCTTCTTTCCCTGTTAAAATTGTTTTTTGGGGAGTTTTTCCTGATCCAAATCAAGGGTCTAAGGACAGAGGGTGTTGTATGTTGTACAGACTGTTAAACCCCCTGAGGCAAATTATGATTTGTGATTTTAGGCTATATAAATAAAATTTGACTTGACTTGACTTCCTCCTCTTCATCTGAACCACCCACTGCTGGTTGAGCGTGCAGTTGGACGCCCTTTAGCAGTTCCTTTTCCCCCCCATGTGACCGAAAGGGCTGCTGGGATTCTTTCAGACGGACGCCAAACCACCTTAGGCTGCATCTAACCACTGCTGAAGCCCACTGATCTGACACCGCAGAACCAGGCATTGTTTCAAATGCTTTCATTCTCAGTCCCAGCCATTGGCAGACACTGTGAAATGGGTGAAATCCCAGATTGGTGAAGCTGGCACAGAAACCCAGCATCCTGGATCCCTTCCACTTCAGAGAGTTCTGCCACATGCTAACTGTCATCCACGAGGCACTGCGAGCCCAAAGGGGGGTCTGGCAGAATGGGTGGGGGAGAAAGGGGGAGTAGACGGGGGTGGTGTAAACATTGGGATATACCCTTCACATACAAACATGGAAGACAACATGGACTCCTCGGAGATACAGCACCAGAGGCCATCAGAGGTGATTATTATTTATGCAGACACTGTTCTGAGTTGAGCTTCGTATTCTCCAGCTTGTCTCACTCACCTGGCATCTTCCCAGTACGAACCATCCCTGGGATCCACAGCAATGATGATCCCCCCCCTCCACAACCTCACACACACACACACACACACACACACACACACACACACACACACAAACCTCCTTGTCCTCATTGCGGTGTACGCCTGGTAGATCCCCTGGCATGTTCGCTCCTCCTTCATAAACACTAGCAGCTGCTTGGGCAATTATCCATTAGCTCTTTACTTTTTACTATAATACCCGGTCCGCAGAAATCTCCACAATTAGCTCTTTAATTGCTTCTAAACAACCCAGGCGTAACCAATAAATGGAAGAAGGCGGTGGGTAGTTAGGTGTAGAGACAGGCTTCTGGGAAAGACTCGAGCTTGCTCGGAGAATTCGGGGGCCTAAACTGTTCTTCCTCTCTGCTTCCTGCGCCGCCGTTGGCCATTTTTTTTCCTGCCGTGACACGGCTCGCGCAGGCTTGTCGAGGAGGCGGAAAGACAGAGCGGGTAGAAACACAAGGCAGCGGAGGGCTGATGCCTCATATTCAAATTGAAGCTGTCACATCCGTGCCCTTTATCCCGTGGTCTGACTATCACTTCTGAGAAATGCTAACATTTAGTGTGACAGAGGGTGTTACGGTGACTTTTAGACGAGCGGGAGACGGCGCCCCCCCCCGGGCCTGGATTTGCGTGGCGGCGTGATATGACACAGCTCGCTTGACAGAGCAATGGGGATACCCCTAAGATTAGCTGAATGCATTAAAGGGAGGCATGAAACGTAGCTAACTGCTGATTAAATCGCTGTTACAGCCATACTGGCGGTTCCAGTAAACCTGTTTAACATTGACAACAGCTTCGCCACTGACATGACAACGGCCGAGAGGCATAAGTGTGCCGTGTGTTGTGTGTGGCATCACAACGGACATGACTATCTATGGAAAGAAATGGATGAACAAAGGAAATACATTTTTTTTTAAAGATTTTAAAGATGACAGTGCTTAAAAAAAAATGTACAATTGTCATTCATCAAGCAAAAATGCCAATAATCACTGGTTGTGGCTTTTTAAATGTTAGGAATTGCTGCTTTTCTCTGTTTTATATCCCTGAAATTTGTTACGTTGGGCTTTTGGGACCTGTGAACACCATTTTTAATATACTTTTTGAAATGTTATAGATTGATAAATTAATTGGAAAAAAGGATATCAACATTTTTAAATATATTTTCCCCAGAATTCAACTCTACTCTTAAACATTAGCACTTTTATATCAACATGGATCTGGGGCCCCTGAATGTCTTTTTTTCACATTTCTTCCCTGCAATACCGATGCTTTTGATTGACTAAAAACGAGTTTGCCCAAAAGATGGCAAATGTTGCAGTTGCCCTCGACGCCCATGCATTTATCGTTAGTGGTGGCTAAATATCTGCTGATGTTTTGATGAAACAAGAATTATGCTTTAACCAGGGAAGTGGAGGCTCCGGCTACAGGTTGTCTGTTCATAACAGTTTCTGGCGTTCAATCAAAGAAACACAGTTGATTGGCTTCCCCAATTCTCTACATTGATAAACTGCTTCCAAATGAAAACAATCAAAGCAGAATCAAGTATAATCAAGCATAGTAATTCACCGCAGCTTGCGCGTGTGTATTGTCTATTACAAAATACTATTCCAGCAGCACAGCACCTCCGTAAAACATTTTCAACCCAAATCTCTCTGCATCCAGTCTACACTGACTTTATACTCTATCTCTCTTTCTCTCTTTCACCCCCCCCACCCCCGACACACACACACTCAAACACACACACACACACACACAATACCAAGGAAGTATACAAGCACCATCTAGTGCTTTTTTCTGGAAATTGCTTTGCAGATTGTCAGAAATGTGTCGAAGAATCCCAAGTCTTCATTTATTTTCAATTCAGAATATTTGTTCATAATTGATTTGACGTTAATAATAATACCCACTGTAGAAAGATGGTAAATTCATTTAAAGACAAAATCAGGACTAAACCATCACAGTCAGCAAGTCAACAGTAAAACACACAGTGACCAACTGATCACATTTCAGATCCTTACGTCCTCCTGACTACCGTGACCTGTGACCTTTGTGGTGAAATACATGCATGTGTTTCACAAGGTAATGGGAACACACAGATGCACTTAGAAATCATTAAACATCCACCAACCTCTAGTCAAAAGTTTGGTTTCCTTTCAGAAATAAGGGGGTAAAGTTTCTAATTTTTTAAGCCAAGTATTTCATTCTTGATCAAAGGAGTCATATAGTGTGTTCAGTGGAAACTCTGAATACTGTGTGAGTGTGTGAGTGTGCACGCATAACACAGTTAAATAAATAACAGCATGTAACTCCTTTCCTCAGCTTTCACAGATAAGAAGATGATGATGGTGGAAACATGGAGTAATTTCCACAACACAAGGACTTATCTGGAATCGTCGACCCACATGTCACTAACCTGTTACCAATGAGGCAATTATTCATGTGACCAAGACGTATGCCTGCAAAAAGCCAAACTTTTGAAGGTTCACTCAGCGAAATGCCAAATATAGTTGGAATGATATTACTAAGGTTTAGCTATGTGTCAAACAGATTCCCAGACCGAGACTCTTTCGATTCTAACTGAAGACCAAATTAGGCAATAAAAACAGTTTAGAGTTTTTTTTCTAAAGAGAAACTAACGTATGAGAAGTTTCTTAAGCATATGTCTATCTATCTGCACCAGCTCTGAATTATACTCTTTAATATTTTACTTATTGAAACACAAATGTTAGAAAATTTAGATTTACTAAGATTTTTCTATTAGGCTGGAAAAATCAAGACAACAGCCAGCAGCAGCCAAAAACAAGACAAATTCCAGTTGGATTAGAAACAATGCGAGACAAGTCTAAAAGGTCAGAAAAATAGTCTGGAGACAGAGACTGTGTTCAAACTACTCAGAACTGGATGTCCAACTGTGTTTTAATTAGAAGTGTAAATCTATATGAGACTAAGATTCTGACACTTTGAAGTTCACTCCTTAAACACACTAAAACACAAGATAAGCCGCTGACCCATCAGCCACCTTGGCTCAAAAAAGCCTCGCTGACGTACTTACTCTAAGTGCACTGTATAGTTTATTTGACCTTTGATCTTAAGGCTCTAAAGCAGTGATCACTGTAGTCTGGTTATGAAAAAATTCTAGTAAAAGTTACCACAATCTGAGGACTGAGGTTTAAAGTCCTCCTCCACTCAGGAATTAGTTTTGCTTATAGTTACCTCACATGGATGTTTGAGCTTCACTGTGCAGAATGATGAATGTGCAGAGTTGCACACTAGAAAACGTTAAAAAAGTTTTCAAATTCATCTATATGAAGGGGGAAAGTTTCTCTGAGTTTACCTTAAATCTGAGTGTCAGACACACAAGACTGATTTTGCGACATCACTACATTTTTGAAGCTAGTTTGGAAGCCAATTATGGTCCAGTGTGGAACTTACATGAGCGTGATGTGGAAACTTAAATCCTCCACCACAGAATTGACTTTTCAGTGAAGGAGGAGACAGCTTGTGTCCAGCCATAAAGCTTTTGAAATGAAAAATATTTGCATATTCATGTATTCAGCATTTTTCAATGAGGGCGAAGGGTTAGATATCATTTTATGGATTTTTTTAACAATTGAACTGTTTTGTGGACAAAGCATATCAGACACAAATTATTATTCAGAGCAAAGTCTCAAGGGGTCTTTAAACGAAAAAGACTTTTTGAAGGCTGAGTGTTTTGGATTGAAAAATGGCAACAGCTGATTTGTTGTGCCAGTATTCTGCATATTTGAATGACTGAGAACAAGATGGGACACTAAATTGAATAAAAACTAAATGCAAATGAGATTCTTATGCTAGCAAGTGTGAAGCAGATGAGGCCAGTTTCATTCCAGATATTCTATTCTGAAAACTTTTTTGTTTTTTTTTTGGCTTTGGTTTGTTTTTCAAATATATTAACAAAAATACAACACATCAGACTTAATCGAAAATAGAATGATAAAGTTATGGGCTTATTTCCATCTTTGTTCCTGCTGTTTACAGTCCACCAAGCTTTATTTAGGTGGTAACATTTAGAGAAAATGAGAACAAAAAAACTTTATTATACTCTTCGGTAAACTCATATCCTCACATTGACTTTAGAAGTTGACTAATCTGACCTGCTGACGTCCGACTGTTATTACAAGTACAATACTGACTGTTGGCAACTGTTCCTCACCAGTCTGATATTCATAAAGGGGAAACCAGTTGCAGACACAGTTACAGCCTCAGTACCGTGGTAGCCCCAACAGACCTTTGCGGCATTTTTGCCAAACACCATGTAATATGAATTGTGCCCACAATTTAGTTTGAGTCACATAATAAACATTTGTGAAAAGTGTGAGTGATTTATTTGACAATAGGCATGCAATCCACACAAACAACATCCTTCACAACAAGGATTCCACAAACAAAGAGGCTTCAGGCCCAATGAAGTCTGCACAATTACTGGCTGAACATATGGGTAGACCTACTTGGTACCATAATATTTACTGTACCGTTTGCAACCCGCCAAGAATAATACAAGCTCAGATTTAATGTCTATATTTCACGAAGGTCCCACATAAAGTATAGCGTTTGGTAGCATGTGGATTTGCTTCCCCGATTTTGTTGAAACAAACCTTGAAAGGAGAAAAAGAACCGTAGTGATAATTGTTTTTTCAGAGCATGAAGAAATGTTGCCAGAAACTGTCAACATGATGAGAGTCGTTTTATTTTTATGTTTACTGGGGCTCTGTAGTCCGAAGAACCGCAGACTGCAGGGGTCCTTGAAGATGTTTCAGGGGGGTCCCGACCTCTTCACTTTTATTTATTTTCAGATTCAGAGTCAGATATTTTACTTAAAGAAAAGTAGCAAAACCACAATTTAAAAATACTCCACTACAAATACAAGTTCTGATAAGTATTTTACTTATATAAGTATTAACACCAAAATGTACTTAAAGTATAAAAGTAAAAGTGCACACGCTCTGTCAGTTTGTAAATTATTATTTATTATACTCTTGGGTTTTTATTACTGATGCCTGTAAGCAATATTTCAATCATGTCAGGCTGTGGCAGAGCTACCTGTTTTTTGTTTTTAACATACTGATATTCTGTGAAATTTACTTTAACAATGCATTGTATTTTATATTCTCTAGGTTGAAACATTTTTAATCTGCAAAGTGACTAGTAACTATAGCTGCCAAATAAATGCAGTGGAGTAAAAAGTAGTCCTGCAGTATTTCCCTCTGTGTTGGTATGACATGACATTATATATGTGTAGAATTATATTAATACTCGAGTGAAGCACAAGTACTTCAGAACTGCACACAAGTCTCAAGTGAAATACTGACAAACATATTTCCGTACATACCTTACAGCAGCTCAGTCAGAGTTTCTCTTGGAAACAGTTTTTCGGTCCCGTCGAACGAACTGCGACAAAAACAAATAAACCCGCCCGGCACCCGTAGTTTGATGACGTCGCGGCCAAAGATGGCGGCCTGCTCCGGATGAATGAGCTAAACCGCAAAAAAACACAACAAGCGAAGTGTTTGCGAAAAACACGAGCAAACCTCGAGCAGAAAGTTTCCGCCGCAAACACGACAATGTTCAGCGGAGGTCGCGTCGTCGCGGCTGTTTTGGTGAAGCATGTCGGAGTCTGCTGCGGCCGCGCCGGAGTTCACTAACCTGTGGACGACTGTTTCCAAGCTGTGTCACGGCCACACGGGAAGGCAGATGCCCGGCACGGCGACGTCAACCATGGGCAAAGGTGAGGCTGCGGATCGATCACATAGTCCGGCCACCGATCTGCTCTTCAAACTGGTCGAAACGCGGAATAAACTGCCGGCTTTAAAAAAAAAAAACCACTGAACTCTGTCTGCGGACCTGGAGGAGAGGCGGCGGCGGCCATTAGGCGATCAAACCGCCTGTGTGATGCACCACTGACCTCAGGCATTCAAAAGACGAAAATAAGATTTAAAACCGCTTCTAAGTGAAACTTTATACATATGTGAGCTTTGAACAGTGTCTCTGCTGCATCTGTATTCTTGTCAGCATAGAAAAAGCTTCTTAAAAAGCATTTACATCAACAAGACACATGTTTACTTGTAAATGGTCTGTGGATGTTTTTTTTTTTTTTTTTTATTTAGCTGATATGTTTTAACACTTGATATCTGTTTGACACGCAGATTTGCAGAGTCCCAAGCGCAGGTACCCCGGCCTGAATAATGGAGATTCTCCGGGCGATGTGGAACCATCACAAGACATTTTCTGGGATCCCACATCTCCCACTCCAGCCAGTACCGGTACACAGCACCGATACTCTACACAAACTATCACACAGACACAAATACTTGTTGCATGAGCAAAACTGTGCATTTGAATGAAAATGAACAACGATATTATGACTTGGGTGATGTTTATTATGTGTTATTTATATTGTTTTTAGTGATGTTAGTATAACAAGTGTGTTTCCTTCTTTTTTCTGGGACAGGGCTCAGGAACACCAGGGTTGTGGAAATATCCGATATTGTCAACCGGATTGCTCCAAAGGTCGGTTGTCTCTTCAGAAACATCAGACTAATCACTGAATCGACGTATTATTATCATAACGCTAAACAATTAGTAGTTTTGTCACTCAGTTCTGTGTGCTGCACGGAGGTTTTAGGTTTGTTCATATTTTGAAAGAGATGCTTGTGTCTGACTCAGGAGGTGAAACGGAAGGGGACTGATTCGCCGCTGCTGCAGTGGATAGGTGACACTGCCGTCCCTTGCACACCGCACGTTCCAAAGCCAAGACTCAGGAAGAAGTCATCCAGGTACGTAATCAATTTATTCAGTAATTAGTACTAGTTTTACTGTTGTTTTTCTATCTTATTTGGATTGTTGATTATTTTCCTTGTGTGTTGTTTCCTCTCTGCAGGCAGAACAGTGTGGAGGACCTCATGAAACTGGCCAGGCAGTTTGACGAGAACATGCAACAAGACAGGGAGACGTCAGAACAGCTTAACGCCCTCAACAATAACCTCAATGAATGTGTGAACACTTCCAACACAAAACCGACATCTTTCCCGAGCAATGTGAAGGACGTAAAGTGTCCATCGTCATCGGATCAGGTGGAGGCGGAGCTGCACGCTCTGTTTGACTGCTCCACTCAGGGAGTCAGCGGCAGACTAAGCCAGGGCTCTTCGGCATCAGCCTGCTCACAGGAAATAAAGAACCGACCTGTGACTTCGACTTCTGCTGAACCCCGAAAATCTGAGCTCAAGTCGGCTGACAAGTCTGGCCCGGCTGCACATCCTGCTGAAGAAAAAGGATCTTGTGGTTTTAGTGTGAACAAGTCTGTTGACTTTGATGACGACTGGGAGAATGATGACATATTTAATGACTCTTTTGTGTTGGCTATGACCCAGAACCCTGACCAGCAACATGACACCGACCCTAAAACCACCTTGCAGTCCAACACTAAGACGAACACTACGCAGTTAGCCTCTGTTTGCAAGCCTACTGCAGATACAAACTCTGCACACCCGCCTTCAAAGTTTCACTTCAAGCCAAGCTGCAGTGCACTCCAGGAACTCTGTCCCAAACCAAAGACTACCAACCGAAGCACTTTCAAGTTAGAGCCCAACCCTCACTTCCAGCCCAAGATGGCTGCCAAGGAGGTTTCCAAGTGCAGCTTCACTGTTATACAACGTAAATCACAGATGTCTGAGCAAAAATCTGCTGCCACAAAGCCACTGTCTACTCCTCAATCTGACAAGATCACTAATGATCAGAAGGGGATTTCTGTAGCTGCAAACTCTATTAAAGACATTTCAGACAGTTTGTGGGATGATGGGGACGATGATGCGCTGCTCTACCAGGTATGTGACAGCGTGGAGAGGATCTCTAATAGTCAACCACAGCTAGTGAGCCCCAGCAACTGCCAAGGAAAACGAGATATTGCTGTGGACAGACAGCGACAAACCACCGCGCCTCTGCCAATCGACACGGCCTGGTCTGTGAACGCCGGTGCCAGCGCTAATAGACAGACACCGTGCGCTTTTGTTCGTTCTAACTCATTACCGGGGACTAGCTGTGAAACTGTGAACTACCAAGGATGGAACTTTCCCATGAAAGGTGCCAACAACAAATCACGGATGTCTCAGAGCCTCCCAGGAAGCCGCGTGAGTGTGGGCACATTTAGGGATTCCTCTGGAACTTTCCAGGCTGGGAATGCCAATGTGGATATGAAGCCACATACGGTGACAGCCAGGGCACCGCAGAACGCCAAGTCCCATCACACAGCCTTCAAGAGAAATGTATCTGACTCAGCAGTTATAACCAGCAAAGGTAAGCTGTCTGAATTTTGATATTTGGACCTGGGCTGTAATAAAGCATGATAGATAGATAGATAGGTTGTTTGTTTGATGAATGTTTAATATCACACATGCATGCACATTGCATGTTTTTTAAAGAAAAAGCCATAAGGAAAATGTACACTTCTTCAAAGCACAGATAATTGTCTGACATTGGAGGAAATGCATGTGATAAACTCTATTCAGTAAAATATGTAATAACTAAAGGTATTTCCATTAAGACAAAGTTCAGTGCTTTTACTCTTCTTGGTAACTGGTCATTTTTGTTTAACTCAATGCATATTTGCAGTTCTCTGTTCCATCTATGTCTTGACTTTGCTGTAAGACGAAGTGAAAACTCACAAGTAAAACAGATGCCACATGTTGTTCTTATAATCATTGACAGTTCAGTGCATGTGCACATGAACAATTCTCCCCCAAAGCAAGTAAACATATCGCCATGGCTTTAATTTGTGATACTGTCAGGAGTCCAAACCTCAGGAAGCTTCATTGCCAGTGAATTGCAGACTGATTTTCTTTCTGGACATGGAGCATTGGGGTTTTTTGTAATTCCAAATGAGCTCCACCATGACTACCCACTGGTCCTTGTTATGGTAGCAACATTTTTATGTTAACAAATTAAAACTCTGTTGTTTAAGGTCATAGCAACGACACGCAAGTTCTGATGTGAAGCCAATTTCCCCCTTTGTCTTCAGGTCTTTGCAAGTGTTTTGATTCTCACCATTTCCTTGCAAACCATATTCAGTGTTTCCATTCATTTTTCTCGCTTTCCTTCCTCCGTTCCAGTTTTTGTCACAAGCCAGATGACAGGGAAGTGCTCTGCAGCTGAGATCGAGAGGAAGAAACAGGAAGCCTTGGCCAGGAGGCGACTGCGAATGCAAAATGCCACAAAACCATGAAGGAGCTCCATCCTGACTGAAGGGATTTTGTTGTACTGTAATAAGCCTTTACAAAACTCTTAATTCCATATCACAGTGGTTCATCCACCTCCTTATCAAGATGTTTTGAGGATGATATCTAAGATTATATTATTTTAGTGTTAATAGTTCAGTATTAGATCACCAGATTTCGGATTATTTGCTTGCCTCTGCACAGAAAAGACCTAGTGTCTATTAAAAACAAGTGAATGCCTGTTTGTAAGAGCTGCTGGACGTTTTTGCTGCTAATGTAAAAGCGTGTTCATGAAAAGCCAGTTTTATGCACAGCTTGATGCAAGACTCAGATCTGGTGTTGCTATTCCGTTAAAAGAGATTTTTCTTGAGCTTCTTCACATTTTGACTTTCAAAAATAGTTTACATTCCAGTTGCTGACAAACACATTTTTCTGTCATTTCAGCTCTCTGCAAGCATTTTGTAAATAGTTCCATGTCAGTGTTCACTCTCTGCAATGCGAAGGGCTGCCAGACATTAAAACACAGTGAATTGTTGTGAAATCGATGTCTGAAGTTTACAGTGAACACAGGCAGTAACTGCTGTATTCTCTACTGTATGTGTTTGATAAAACAGATTGTGTGCCTGCATCTTCTGTTGGTGCATACTTAAAATATTTGGCAGTTTTCATCACTTTATAATTAAAAAAAAAAACATTGCTTTAGTTGAAGTAAATTAAAACAGTATTGTAATACATTCTAAAACTACATATTTAATAGATGAGAAAATGAAAATAAGCATGCCATGATTCAGCAGATTTGGTTTTAATATTTCTTTTTTAGTTTTTTTTTCATCTGTATTTTGTTTGTGCATGTCACATTTTGTAACCTTTCAAATTTGCACAAGTCAGAATCAAGTGTTGCACTGTGTTATGACTCTCTTCTGTAGGCACAAAATATTGTAATAGCCATGCTATGCACCTTTTAAAACTTCTTAATCCAACAACAGTAAAAACACAACCATGGAAACAAAAAATTGTTTTGAATCCCACGGGATGAGACTGACCATGGCCTCACTACAGTTCCAGCTGTTATGTGGGGAGTCCTGTGGTAGACATGTGAAACAACAATCAGATAAAAATGTTGGTGACCTCTTTGTTTCTACCTTAGTGCCTTAGTATGTCACAACGGATCTGACTCCCGCTCCTGTTATTTCATAGCAACACGATGGACCTGGCTGTATACAGTCTCCTAATTTATCCTTCATGATGTTTATGCCTTGTGTGAAGATAAAGAAATATCTGATATGTTACATACACTTAATGGTTTTTTAGCTGTTTCATTTAACTGTAGTTTCAGTTGTCTATTGTCATTTTCAGGCATCATGTTGTTACCATTTTCTATCTGCCAAACGCAAAACAAAGGAATAAACATTTCAGACTTTGAATAAACTGTTCCAATCGTACTTTGTGTGGATGCACCTTAAACTAGGCAGACTGCCTTTTCATTGATCTTGTACATTGTGTTAGCTGACATTACATGTAACCTGTGACTTTCATGCTCACACTGTGCAGAGAAATTGATCGGTCATGTAAGCTTGGAACCCCTGGTCCGATGTTGACAAAAAGAGGGAAAGGCAGCATAACTTTGTGCACTTCTACTATGAACAGAAGGTAAGAACAGAAAGAAAAATATGGAGCTGCAGATGCATGAGAAGGTGATTACAGTATGGTCTGTCTGCTGCGAGGTTCAGCTTTATGTCACAGCAGTCTCAGTCAAGACTAAAGTTTTAGCCATAATGTGTATAATAATCAGAAGGAAGGAAAGGAAAATAAGGATCTTTTGACCGCAGCCATGTGAGAAATTAGACTGTGGAATTGCTGAAACTGCAATAGAGCCAACCAAAAATTCGGACATGTCAGAAATCTAACTGATTGTCCCAGAGCCAGATTGTTGATTGTTCAGGCAACTAATCAGGCATCGTGCCCCTCTCAAACTGACCGTCAAACGGCAACTGATCTGGCAGAAATGTGGCCCTATTATAAAATCAGTTGGGGGACGACCACTTCTGGGCTAAATTCAGGCTTAATCTGTACGGGGCCTGCCAGCTTTAAAGGTTACTCAGTTAATTTTGTTTTGCACTTCTGTAGGTTAAATAAAGAATGTGCAAAACCGAAGCAGTACGTTATCCTGACTTACAGTCCCAAGTATGAATCAAGCTGAAAAGAAAAAAACACAGCTACTGTCCAGATGACCCCTCCTGTCTCCCAAATGCCCCCTTGTGAAACCCACACCTCCGATTTGTAATGTAGACTTATGAAAGTTGTTTTTAAAACTTTGGAAATCTCCCTTTAGAGCCACAGAAGAGAGTGTACAGCTGTTTTCTCAGGCTGAGTACTACCTCCAGCTGGGCCTCGTGTAAAATGGGTGGAGTTCCCCTTTAAAAGACACTTTATAGATGTCTTTTTGCTGCATCGTTGGCTCTACTTTTGTATCAAACAGCTGTGCAGGATTTTGAGTGTACACAGACTGCCTCCTTACAGCAGTTATTGGCATCATTACTCTAACCTCTGTGTATTTCAGGACTGTTGACAGGTCAAGCAGATATGATGGGCCCATTTCACACACACTCAAATCTGTTTTCAACAAGTTTCTGCCTGAAAAGGAAGACCATTGTGAAAGAGCAATAGCCTCAGTGTGGAGCATATTATTGTTATTAGACATGAGGGATTATTTTAATATGAGGGCTAATTTGTCCTCTGGCCCCTTATCACTCCACTCACCTGCTGTACTGTGTGTGAGGGCAGGACAATGTTCCTCTTTGTAATCCCAAGAGAATTCCTCGGTGTTCCTCCCTCAAGCCCATCCCCAACCATTACATGCCTGTGAGTTCCCAGGTGTGTGTGTGTGTGTGGGTGTGTGTGTGGGTGTGTGTGTGTGTGTGTGTGTGTAAGACGGGTGGTCTGCAGGTGTGTATATTTGAGTATTTATCCCAGTCCGAGCACGTAATAGGCCCCATCCTCCTCCCTGCCCTATCTGTCTCCCCTCCCCACCCAGTCCGACTGTAAATCAGATGGCAGGGCAATTTGGCAACAGCATAAAGGCCCCTGGTTTTTATGACTATGATTATGGTTATGATGATGACTAGTATTTATTTCAACTATCTGATGAAACCCTTGGCTAAAGCTAACAGGTGTCGAGCAGGTACAATATCGTGCTCGCTGAAGGATCCCTGTAATGTCGCCATAGAGAGCGAAATATTGTCCGCCAAACAGAAGAATGGGCTGTTTCAGCGCCCACTCGTCACGCCGTACATGGAGCAATTTCTGATTATTGGATGGGAGTGGAGCGCCACAACGTCCTCTTTGTAGCAAAAGAATGATTTATGGCTGTTAGTCAGGCATAAGGCGGTAATTGCCGCAGTGACGATTATGTTACCATGGCACCTGTTTAAACTGTCTATTCTTATGTGAATGTTTTCATTTTTGGAAGAGGGAATTTGCAGCTTGAAACTGATGCGTGGAGACATTAATTGAAGTTGGGAAAGGGTCGGGGATGGTGTGGTAACAATTTAGGGGAAAAGGAGAGTATGTGACGGACAGATTTGTGTTGTGTTATCTTATATGTTTGTTAGAAACCAGAACAACCTGTGATATTTTCTTAAAAATGCAAGGCAGAAGCAGTCTCTAGAGCCAGTATGATAATTACACACACAAAAAAAAAACTGTACTGATGCACAAGCAACAAAGACGAGGCTCATACGATGCAAAATAGTAGTTCAAGCTTTAGTCCATGCATATTACTCTTAATTTAGCTCTCAGTAATGATGATTGGGGACGGCACACTCAAAGCGTGACAGCTTAGAGACTGTTGTTCTCTGCTGAGAATGACCTTTGACCTCCCCTGTGTAGGTGTTTAAGTGAAAAGAGGATTTCTCCTTCACGGATCAAAACAATATCTTTGTTGAAACCCTGTTGTGTCACAGGTTCAGGACTCAGAGGCCTCCACTGATGAAGGATATGGACAAAAAAAAAAAAAACATATTTCCTCTGGATGGGTAATTTGAATGAGTTATGGTTTTCCCTCCCTCAAAAATGTCTGTGAAGGTGCCTTTTAGCAAAACAGGTACCTCCAGGGATGTGGTGGTAGTAAACACACCTGAAGTCTTTTGATCTGTTAAATAGAGACAACCTACCATTACAGGCATTATCTCTATGAGATCAAGTCATAGTCTAAATCATATTATGCAGTAATATCAAAGTAACTGGGCCATTTAAAGATTTAAAAGCTTGACTGAACATTTTTCTTTAAATGTGTTTGATTTTAGTGTATTGGTGGTTGTTTGCGTTTTGACGTTCACTGACTAGAAATTGTAGTTCACCCGCATTTTCATTTATTATCAAGTCACTGTTCAAGAGAATGCAATCACAAAATACTTACAAACAACAACAAAAAAGCTTGACCCAGGCTGAAAACAGATATCAGAAAAGTATAACCCACATTCCAAATACAAATAAAACCTGAAACAACAATAAAATAATCTCATTGACAACAGCCTCCGCTAATTAATTACTTAAATCTATATTAAACTTTTAGTTTTTTTCCTCTTCACTGCAAGGTCAGGGCCAGCTATAGAACAGCAGAACTCGGATCAGAAGCTTGATCTCACTCCAGCCACCATAACCTCACCACATTCACTCTTCTTCTGTTTGATAATTTGTGTGGATGGTTGCCATATTAATGACCATGCCAAACTAATTAGATCAAAGGAAAAGTGGACTATAAAACCCTCTGGCAGCAAGAGTGCTCCAGTACTGACTTGTGCTGATCCACTACCCATAAATGCAGGAGGAAAAATCATACTAAGTTCCAATTTGCTTGCATTCTGCATTTCATATGTCATTTGGTTGAATGACTACAATGATCCAAGCAAGTCAGGTTTAATTTCACAGTGTTAACATGACGTCTTCTTGCCTTTTGAGTGCAGTTACCTCACCTCAACTACTAAAAGTAGTTCTTAAAAACTTTTATTTTTGGCAATCTACTGTAGAAATCTAAAGTGATACTGTTTTAGGAGAAACCAGAGCTGGGGGAGTAGCAGGAGTTTTTTTTTACTCTCTTGCCGTTTTTCTACACTCATCCCAGTATGGGGTTGAAGTGGCGGAAGTGAGTAATGAGACCTGGAGGCAAACTAGTGTGCTGGATTACCGCCGCATTTGCAGTAGATTAATATGAGCCAGAATTTTCCAAGGGCATCCACTGTTCCGCAAAACAGACTCCAAGAACAGCAAACATAAATTAGACGTCTTTAGAAATACGACCCGAGGTAGCTATTGCCTCCTTAACTCAAGTGCAGAGCGACCATCGGAGATAGCACCTCTAATCGCTTTCCCATGCTGTGAGACCATGCTGCAGAAAGGCTAAACACTGTTTTCATAGCTCACAGATTACCTCCCATTGTATGACTAATACATATCACAGTTACATCAACTTCTTTTTTCCACTCTTTCTTACTTACCAACTCTGGCTATCTTGCTCTCATCTGTTTGTATATCTATGTCCCCCTCCATGTCTGTCTCACTCACACTCACACAAACACATGGAGAGGAGGAGGTGTGCAGCGCTGTGGCAGCAGCCTGTCAGCAGCGTAAATGACCTGTGAAGCGTTTCACGGTGCGTGTCATTAGGCAGCTTTAGATTTGTTTCAACAGCGCTTTACCTGAGGGCTCCATTCATGGGCCCCCAGGTATGACTTCCCTCCCCATTGGGGGGGGGGGGGGGGGGGGGGGGGGGGGGGGTGTGGAGGAGGGGGGTGCCAAATTCCCCCACTCCCTCCATGGAGGACAGTGATGGAAAGCCCATGAGCATGATGGGGCAATGCTCAAGTGTAGAGTTCACGGTGGAAGAAGAAGTGTAATCTTTTAGATCGTTGTTTTTGCACATTTTTGCTCATGTTGTTTTTCTGGAACCAGTTGACATTTTGACCGTCTGCTCTTAAGAAATAAAATTTCTTATGAACTTCACAGAAAGAAGAGTGAATCATGGGACTGAAAGACGTTAAAGCTGGATAAACATTTCAGTGAATGGCTTAGATTTTTATGTTTTTACAGTTCATAACAGACATATTCTCTGTGGTCAACTTTGTTTCTGTCTCTAAACATGACGTACAGATTGTTATGGAAATGTATAGCATTAATATTGGAACCTTAATATATTGCTTTTATTGTAAAAACAACATACCACCAATTTTGGTGATTTTGAGAGTCTGAAAGTGATTCTTTTCACCAACCTGAGGCAAACCTGACATTTATAATGTTTAGTTGACACTCTTGTCCAAGCAATTTACAACTAGTTAATCAGTAGAATAACTTATGTTGGAAAATAAGTCATGTAAAGGTCAAAGTTACCCAGACGCAATAGTGATAAGGAGTAAGGAGGTGTCTGCTAAAGTCTTGTTATTATAATCTAAATCATTGCTTTGGAATGGAAGGAGTGACAGAAAAAAAACCCTCTTATGAAGGATTTATTACCCCACTGAAAGCTGTGCAATCAACTCAACTTTCTTAAATTCCCTGTATTGTACACTGTTCAACCCTGGATTAGCACTGTTTTTTTTTTTTTTTTACAATCTTCTCCATCCAAACTGATCCCGTATTGATATCCCAGCATCACCACGCTTTATTAAGCATGCTGATAAGGGTCTGCAGATTTAACCATGTTTTGAGAAATGAGACTCTCTTGCACACAGCCAACAAATATCCCTGTTGCCACATTCCTCCGGCCTATATCTGCCAACACCTTTGCGCTACAATGGCTTTGGCCCTTTTTTCCCCAGCCCGTAATAGTCAGCATGGGCTGTAATGGTCTGTTGACAGGTTTAGGCTGAGGTAATTTTGTTGCTGGGCTCTACACTGAGGTGCCAAATCTTCCCCTGAGGAAAAAAAGGAGCAGCATGTTATTGGCCGATTGTTATTGTAAAAGTTTGGGGAGAAAGAAACTGCGAATCATTTTCATATCAGAGCTTTCACGTAATGTTGGCTCATCTTTAAGTACGCAGTGGTAGCCTAATTGCAGGGTTAGTTGTTGCTTTGTTGCACTGTAAGGGACCCAATATGTTCGCCGGGTGCTAAAATGTTAAGTGGTGGTAGCTTCTGGGAGTTGTGTGCTCTTGAGTTAAAATGGCCCCCGCTGTGCAGAGACACAGTTCATTACTGAAGTAGTCCTTATGAAGCAGGACTGCATAAAGAGAGGCCAGCTGAGTGGAAATCCAGCTGCAGGACTAACACACACACACACACGCAGAAACACGCAGATGCAGTGTAGAAAAACACAGTGGAAAATGCGAAGGAAAGCAAGACTTTTGAGGCCAAGGGGTTCCCTAAGCAATGCGCAAAGCAGATCAACTGTAGACACACACACAAGCACCTGCCAGCTGACCCCCTCCTGTGGGATGGAGGTCCCAGGGTTCCCCAGTGCTCCAAAGCCCACAACCACTACACACACACACACACACACACACACACACACACACACACACACACAAACACACACATTGGTCGTGGTGACCTTTTCAGGGTCATGCTGGGTCCTGCCTGTGCCTGCATGCTGATGATAAGTAGCTAATGATGGTTGGTCTTTGTACTGTTAGATCATCTGGCTCTTATTAAAGACAAGAGGAGAGAGAGGTCACATTACACAGTATTCAGAGCCTGGACGTGTTTCTTGTGTTTGTAATACTATGTAGCCTGCTGTGAATATAACGATGTTTGTTGCTATAAACCTACAACCTGCAAATTGTTACTTTTTTTTGTCTTCAGATTTTGTATTAATGGAGCATGAGTTCATGAGTTTCTTTTTTTGTTTTTTCAGTTTACTGCTCATGAAACTACCTATCTACAGAGTCTTTCAAGACAAAATTCTGTTGTTTCCACACAAATCCCTTCCTATAGCCTGCAAAACACTACACTGCATCAGGTGTTTCCAAGAGCAAAACACCTGATGCCTTCATGACCTGGATTTACTGAAGCACATACATGTAGCCATATCTTTAAAGAAAATTAGTATTACATCAAACTTTATGACAGGGGTGGTTACTGACTGTGTACACCCTGCGGAAAACACACACAAGCTACAACCTTAACCTTTACTCCAGTCCTAATTCCAATCTCGACCCATACAATTACACCTGACCTTAACATAGCTTCTTAAAGATGTGAGGACTGGCCGAATTCTTAACTTTTAGAGATATTCCTTATATTTCCATCCTTGTGAGGTCATTTTCTTTTTCTCTTTGTAAGTATGAAAATACAAGATCAAACACAAACCCCTGTTTAGAGCCAGAGGTTGGTCCAGGTCCAGAACTCAGCGTTGTCTGCTCCTTGTCAGTAAATCCATTTCCTGGCTCTGATAAAGTATGACAGATAGAAGCGGTGTGAAGAGGCTCATATGGACAGAAAATCAACACTCTCTCACACAGTTGTAAGACGATAATTCTTTGTTATGTTCACTAATTTACACCCTTTTTCTATCTCACACTCACAAACGTATGCCAAGTAAGCAAAGGAAAGGAACACCAGCACACAGCAAAGCAATGTTTGCAGCACAGTCTTCTCCTCAAAGGCAAATTGGGAGTCCCCAGTCAAATTACTTGAGCTGTTTCCAAATGCAAATATGTGTTATCAAATCAACAAAGCAACTAAAGATGCAAATCGAGAGATCCGTGCTGCTCGTTTAGCATCTGTTGGGAGGAAAAGAAATGAAACATTTCCATCAAGGCTTTGCCCCGTGTTTTCTCCGCTGAGAGCAGAGAGAACAGATTTGTATGTTTTTGTTTGAAGATTTGGTTTTGAAAGTCTTCACAAGGAGCCGGGGCCCTCCTGGCAGCGTGGGAATTCTCCATACGTTTAGTTCCTGAAACAGTCCCATTCTTGTTGGGTTAGCAGGTCGCCAAGTTTGCAGTGTGTAAAGAGAGGTTGGAAACAGGGGAGACATCAGAGCCAAAATGGAGGGATCATCCCTGCAGCTAATATACGCTCCGCCCCAGAATGGAGGTTGATATTAAATGTCCAGGGTGAGTCAGACTGTGTGGTTGTTGAAGGAATTTATTGTTGCCTTGCAAACACACTTCCTTTCCTTTTATGTATAAAGAGTGATGCTTGATTTATGACCCATTGCACTTAACTAGGAGGGAAGGTACGATACTAATATGGTAAAATACCATTCACTGTTATGGGTTATTACTTCAGGACCTCAAAATACAAACAAAATGAGTGCAGTGAGTTAGTATTCTGGAGTTCTTTTATGTTATGACAATGAGACAGGTTAGACTGGTGTCAGAGGGTTATCCTTTAGGTGTTTCTTCTTTAACAGACTGCACAGTGTGGGGGTTGACGGGGAAGACAGAAGTCCAAGAAACAAATCCAACAAAGTCATGAATCAGCTGTGGCCCTACAGCATTGCAGGCACACGAAGAGAGCCTTGTGACAAGTGAAGATTATTTATAAAGTGCTTTTGAAGGGATAATCTATGACATTTGTGTTTATTTTTATTTTGGCCACATCTTTGCCGCTAATCATCACAGCTGTGGACATCTTGTCCTTAGATTTGATGCTAAGGAAGTCTTTTCTTTTGTCTATTCAACATAACTGTTGCAGATACTAACTTTCCTTTCTTTTGTTTTTGCCAAACTGCTGTTGCTGCTGCCGGCAACATCAAAGGCATCGTTTCGTGTGCACCAGAGAAGTTTTCCCAGGAAAGAACACAGACTGAATGTAAGACACTTATTTTGTGTCAAATAATGTTAATATATTTTTTCTAACTCACCCTGACGTTGGTTTTGTCTATCAATAGCATTGAAACATGCCTGTCTCGTGTCACACATGCCACCTTGACATATAAGGCCTGTTTACATGCTACTAACACCCCCCCACCCACACACACACACACACACTTACACACCGCCGACCAACCGCCCACACACACAACTCACACTAAAGGTTACCATGCCGGGATTTTAATCTACATGTGAAATGTGCTCCCCTACGCTTCTTCTTCTGTCTTGTCAGCAATCTTTGATTCAGAGAGCCCCACTTTATTGATTGAACGGGTTTTAGTCTGGAACACACACACTGGAAAGCATACACCCATCCACGTACACACACACACTGGTGACTTTGTTGCAAATGGAGAGAGGGAGAGGGATGAGTGTCAGGCCGAGCGTGATGGGCGAACATCAATCATTGCTTGTCAGCCTCGCCTTTTTTTCTCCACCCCCACCCCAACTCCTCCTCCGCTCACTTTTCTTCTGCCTCACTGATCAGCCTTTGTTTTGGATGGTGCTGTGTGTGTGTGTGTGTGTGTGTGTGTGTGTGTGGAGAATGTAGTCTGACCACATGGACAAGACGCTGGCTGTTCGCAGGTGTTATCGTTCTCAGCTGCCAATTAGGTCTTGTGTCGTTTACTCTCATACCTCCAGGTCATGACAAACGCGATGCATTTTAGTACGTTTTACATGTGATAGGCATTAGGGACTTGTTCTGCCCGGCAAAGGCAAAATGCAGTTACCACACTTTTGGTCAAAATCGAGTTATAACGTGTATCTGACTTTCTGACGTCTGTTTTACTTTACTACAATAAAATACTGTGCCATAAAAATGTGATGAAAAGATCCTTTTAAAAACCAAAAGGCAGTATCTACACTGTGTATGTGCAATATCAAGTGAAAGCCAGCTTGCAAGATAGCCTTAAAGCTAAAGCTTTTTTTGTTGTTTTCTGTAAATAAAAAATGTCCGTTCTGATGAACTGACACTGAACTGATATTAATTATTTAGTTTGTTATTCAACATAATTAAACAAGGAAGCAGCTTTATCAATTAATAATGAAGAAGTACAAAAAACAGCTAAACTCCCTCTAAAGGTAGGTAGTTTAACACAAGCTACGGATTGTAAATAATCAAATTAAAGTTAATTTAAACAAACTAATTGAAATGGATAAGAAAGCTGAGAGAACGCATTTTGTTGGTAGATACTGCAGTTTCATTGAGTATCCAATGAAGATGATACAAAGGCAGACTGCAGTATCTGCATTTCTTATTGTGTGAGGTTCTATGGCAATGATTTTTTTGGGGTAAAATAATGAAAGAATGAAAAATGAAAGAATTACAACCTTTCTATCTGTTTTACCCTTTTCTCTCAACCTCACTGCTTCAGTAGTTTTGCTCTTTGCATTTGTAGGGTAATGTTGTGCACTGCATGTGCGCCTGAACGAGTGAGTGCGTTGCAGTTTGTGTGTGTGCGTGCATGTGTAGAAGTGATGCATCAGGGCATTTCTGCCGCTGCACGTTCAGATCATTCACAGCATGTTGGTGAGCGGTGGAATTTCAAGCTACAACAAAGGTTCTCAAAAGGTTTTTATGAACAGTGCCTGGCCTTCAGATGCTATGTTTCTCTTTCTTCTTTGGTGAAAAGTGCACTGCAAAAATCCAGACCTTACCCGACCTCTGTAGCCCTCTCCTCATCTCTGCTTGAGGCTAGAGACTACATTAGCTGCGCCTAACATAACACACCAAACTGTCGCTGAGTGAGTTGCATTGTGGGTAATGTAGGAGCCAGGTTTTGACAAGGAAGAACAATCCATAGAATGAAAAAGACAAAATCTCCGTTTCTGCTGCATCAATTTTAATTCTGTTTTAAAAACGCTCCATCATGAGTTGGACAGAGCTATGGAAGTACCCCACTAAACTGGTGGAGTACTCTTTAAATTGTCCATTATTGCGTACTAGTCCCTGAAATACGTTTTATTTTTTTTTTAAGGGAAAAATCTGTCAGTGTGGTGAGATAATGATTTTCATTCCACTGTGGCAATATTCTGTCTTTTCACAAGATACATTCATTTCCAAAGAAAAAAAAAAAATCCTGAAACATCTTGATTCAAAACAGGTTGAAATACAGCAATGTTATTGCTCTAGCAGATTCCTTCACTTCAAACAAAAAAAAAAGCTAAAAACATTTAACGCTAAATGAGATGAAGCTTTTTGCAGTGTGTCTGTGTTTCTTTCCATTTGCCTGTCTCTGTGTCCATCTGACCTTCTGCGTACTTCATGCTTAAAATTTCAGAGAAACCCGAGGATAAGAAGACATCCGGAACTAATAGACTTTCCAAAGACTTGAGCTCAGAATATGACGATTTATGAATCGGCCCGGGACAAGTGCTACGTCTGTTTGTCAGGGAAACATATATTTCTTCTTTTCCCTTTTTGGAAATATGGATTTGGCCCTGCACCAATCACTGGGAGCGTGTTCTCTTCATGTTCTGCCAAAAACTACAGCATGCTTCTCTTTCTCTGTTGGTCGTTCTGACTCTATTTGTTATTTTGCTTTGTTTTGTGTGGAGAAAGCCCCAGTGTGTCTTATTTGTAATGGGTGCCAGGGGCTGGGGGAGATGTGTTTTCAATTACCACTTGGTAGAATGACTGATGGTAAGACAATCAAGCACAGAACTGCAGCTCAGTGTGTGTGTGTGTGTGTGTGTGTGTGTGTGTGTGCGTGTGTGTTCACCCATGTGTGGCTATGACTGTATGTGTGCAAGCTTGCATGTGCAAACTGCTTTGTGCATGTTTGTGTGTGCATGCTTGCATCTGTACTTTTATGTGATTTGTGCCCTGATTTTTCCCATATTCCGCTTTCAGTGAGCATTGTTGGGTCAGGGAATTGCCACCACTGTTACAGAAATAATGAAATATAACAACCAAACTCAATGAAACTTCTAGCTAAACACAAAGCAAGAAGAAAGACCAATGCATAATTATCACTTTTATCTATTAAATTCAGAAAAATCTCCTATGGAACACAAATCCAAAAAAAATCAGCTGTAATGAAATTTTACAAGGAAGCACTGGTGGTCTGATGCTGAAAGATTGTCCTCACACAACCTGAACTGGATAGACACACGATTCCACAGCTTGCCTTCATAACCTGACTTGTACTGAACAGTATAAAATAACACCTATTGTAGAACATTGACTTAAATTGGCTCAACCATTACATCCAGACAAGTTCAAAGACTTTACCAGTCAGAACTCTTATAGAAATCTTGTTATCTATATCCACAGTGACTTTAGTGAGTGCAATAAAGTAAACAATGCAAGTCTAATGGGGTTTTTATACAATATAGGAATGTCCATCCTATATGTCCTTTATTTCTGGACATGAAAAGTGTTTCCCTCAGTCCCTATTTCCAGCTGTATTACACAGCCCTGGAGTCTGCTGTTGACTGAAATGTCCAGGACACAGATGGAGCCTATGAATGATTAATCACAGGTGATGGAGTACACCGCAAACCAGTCACAACTCCAAGGTGTGTAATATGTGAATAATAAATTATCTTTATGTCTATGATTTTTTTGAGAACTTTGTGTGAAAATAAAATCTGCTGGTTGTTGTACAGTAGGTTACTTTACTGTGCTTTTGTTTAATGAGAATTATCCCAGCATGGTTAAATGCATCATATGAAACACACACACAGACAAAAACATGTGCACACACTCACATTAGCACACAATGTGATAGAGAAAGGACATATTAGAGCGGTGTATTGTATATTTATGAGGCCACGTAATGCATCACATTTACTCCATATTCATTTAAAATATTAAAGACCTTCCTCTTCCCTCTCTGCCAAGAAATGGCACAATGCAAGAGCACAAGTTTTCAGGAGTAAAAATGGAAGAAATAAAAATGTAATGCATGTTGTAGAAAAGCATTAAATAGGAACAGATCATTTGGTGGACAAAGTTCTGTACAAATTAAAACATGGAAAGTAAATCCTAATAATGGGTTTATTCAGCAGTAAGACTCTGTGTGTCCAAACCAGGTGTCTCTGTTGGAGCCCATCCAAATTAAAAATCACAAAATACAGTCTCCTCACATGTATACAGTGTATTTGACATACATGTGACATCAACAATTTATATAAATAAAACCATTTAGCTGGAAAAAGTTAATTTGTAGTTCACATCCTCCATTCACCGCTCCCTGTTTTTCTCTCCCTCTGGAACTACAACAGTGACCTCTAGTGTGGCTGCTTCCCTGAAGACCTGAAATCAAGGTTCAGTCTGCAGCAACGCAAGCCCACAGTACAGTGAACATTACAGCTAAGTGAGTCATGTGTACTTCAGGGTCGGAAAATTAATTTCACTTGACTCTTTATTCCATTCTGCTTTGTTGAATGAAAGCATTGCACCGTTTGAGTGATGGCAGAACAACATGTTTAAACCAGCTGCCTTCTTCAGTAGCTGCAGGTGATTCTGTTGCAGCCCCATGTGAGTCAGAATAGGGTTTCCAAATAATTTCCAATGTTTGTTTTACTCGGCTTGCAAAACCAGACGGGTGAAGTCCAACACAGGCAACAAATACCAGGAAGTTTAGACAATCTTTGGAAAGTATTTAAAAACAATACAGCACATTATTCAATGATTGAAATGTTACCAGACATCATCTGAGCGGCCTTATAAGTAGTAGTAGGAGTAGTAGTGCAGTAAATGTTATCTGGTACCTCTGGAATTATTTACTACCACATAGAAATTATGTATCAAAGTACTTAGATAGTGAATACTACAGAGATTACAATCTAATGAGACTGGAAGTCTGTGTTTCTGAGGTTGAATTATATTTTATCTTGAAACAAATTTAATCTGGCACTCACAAACAGACACATGCTGCTTTATGCTGCAGTCTGTAATATAAGAACTGGTATATCATCTCCCAAAAAGTACTTTGTGTATGATGGGCTGTATTCAGTAGTCTTGAAAACGGAATTTATTTCAAGGCAATAAATGGCACACTGAATCATAAATCCTGTGGCCTGGTTTTATGCACATAAACACATGCATACATACATACTGCAGGCACCTTCACACACATATGCAGACACATCAACGACACCCTTGTGACAACAAACTCCCCACCACCACAAATGTCAACCAACCCCAAATCACTGCATCTCAGAAACCTCTCTCTCTCTCACACACACACACACACACACACACACACACTTGTTCTCCACCAGCGAGGCCCTTTAGCCTCCGGCTCTCCACAATGAAATTTTCATGCAGCCATATGGAGGAGTATTGGTGATAGAGATTTACTGTCAGGGCTACACGTCCCACTGGAGAAAACAAGGAAGCCTGAACATATTGGCTTCTGTAAATCAGAAGGAGAGGAGAAGAGAGGAGAGGAAAGGAAAGGAGGATTTCCATGGAGCTCTTGGATTTCACCAATGCTGACAAGAAGTATCTTTGTGTATGTATGAGTATGTGTGTCCGTGTTGTGCGTGCATGTGCGCTCATGACTCATACGTGTGCAGTATTTGTGACAAAGTTCAGCTAAGCAGGTACAGGAGCAAAACAGTGCAAGTGTTGACCCCTCGTCTCTGTTGTGGTATTATGAAGGAAATAGAGGAAATGGAGCTCGGAGCCTTTAAATTGACCGTGAACTTTAGAAAAACAACCCGTAGTGAGAGGAAAGGTCACTGTTATTGTTATTGGAAGACAAAGAACGCTGACTGATGCCATGTTTGCAGTGATGCAATGCCTTCTCTATGGCTTTGTGTACCGTATGTGTGTATTCGTGCACACTTTGTAAAGCAGACATAACCGGCTCTGTGCAGCAACAGTAATTAGCATTGAGTGACAGATGAGCAGGAGACAAGAAAACACATGCTACACTATCAGATTCCTTGTCAGTTAAGAATATTTCGACATTTGATGAATCTCTCCCTCATGTCTGTGCGTTAAGCGTGGAGCTGGAGTCTGGAGGCGATTAGCTTAGCTTAGCATAAAGACTGGGAGCAGGGGGAAACAGCTAGCCTGGCTTTGCCTGAAGTTACAAAGTCTGCCAGCCCACCAGCATCTCTGCAGCTCGCTTATTAACGTACATTTTGTATCTCATTTGTTAAACCCGTACACAAACAGGAATGTATAAACTGCAATTTGTGGTTTTATTTCTTGGATGACTTATATTCAGCTTAAAAGTAATACAAAGACAAAAAAAAGCGATGAAGAAGTTAGGAGTAGAAGAGAGGAGTATGATGGCCGACTTTATGAATATCACGGTACTGTAACCAGTATTTGGTGCCTCACACAGCACATTATGTTTTATAGATATAGAATAATAAATGACAGGTAATGATTTGTTTCTCAACCTGCAACTGGGGCACACTGAATAGAATTTTGGAAAATAAATACTGTGTTGTGCTTCAAATAGTGTTTTCCCTGATAAGATACACCACAAAATGCCAACTTGGTTTTAGGAAAGTGTTTCTTTGATCTCAGCACACACACCCCCCTTCCTTCCTCCCATGCTTGAACCCAAACGCTCCAAGACGGATCAGCGAGCAGCACAAATGTGAACCAGATTCCCGGTGTTACGGGGTGGGAATGCTGAGAGGGATTATGGCGCACGGCTGTCCTTCCTGATAGCCTTGTTAGCATGCATACATGCTAATGACTGGGTTTAGGATGCACGGATGATTAGGCAACGACAAGTAGGCTGAGCGTTGACACTGTAATGAGTCTGTGGGCCGAGAGAGGAGATTTAGAGATTGGAAGTTGTTTGGAGAAGAGCAGAAGCCTGTAGGCTTAGTGGTTTCATTACAAGGCGAGCAATCACACCTGCTGCTATCATGGAAGTTACAGAAATAAAGACGCGACCTGAGTGCACATGATCTAACATTTGGCAGAACTGTAAAGGCTGCTGAACTGTGCATTGCATTTAGTAAAATAGCACTTGATCTATAATTTAAAGATTGGTGGTTGTATGTTAAATTGTGCTATTTAGCGTTATTAATTAATGTATATTAATGTTGTATTACTTTAAAGCATTACAGATCGTAGTGTGAGAGAGATGGCACAAACTTGTGGTGAGTTTGTGGTCATCAGGTGTTCCAGTTAAAAATATCACAAAAATATTTTGTTCAAAAGCAACTTTAGCTTCGCACAAAGGCTGGAAACAGGGAAACAGCAAGCCTGGTATTGCGATAAAAATGAGCCTGATCCAGAACCAGTTATGACAGGCGACTATTTGAAAAATATTATTTAAAAGTGAAATACCCTCTTAAACTGTATGGTCGCTATAGGGTGTGTTAAATCACCTGTATGTCCTATAATGTTGAAGTATGTTGCCATTGTGAATTCCAGTGTTCCTGTGGATCCACATCAACAGACATCCACATTGTATGACTTCTTAAACAATGCTTAGATTGATTAATGCCAGCGCTTCCCTCTCAAAATCTTCTGGTCTTCATATCCAACACTAACAGTGAAGGGACAGTCTCTCTCTCTGTCTCTCTCGCTCTCTGAACTGAACCTGAATCAGTGCCAGTGTCAGGAGAGCAGTGTAAACATCCAGGTCTCAGCTCAGGGCCTGCCGGTCCCGACCGCACAAGGCCCCCAGCCTCAACCTCAGCCAGCACATTCCCCCCGCGTCACTCAAGGACCACAACAATCCCGTCTTTGTCGGCCAGTGATTGATGACACACAGGAATTTCATTCACGGCCGCCCCGTGTTTTTGGGTTACCGTGACGACCAGGTGAAAACAGAGCACATCGGGGGTATTGAGTTTCCCAACCTTGATCACAGAGGAAGAGGTAAGGGGGGGAAAAAAAGGAGAAGCAACAACGGAGAGGTCACTGTAGAAGTTAAACAAACAGCCATAGTTGTTATCTTAGAAGATAAGCGCTGGGAATTATCTTGTTGATTGTTCACATGTCCAGTCGATGCTGAGCTCACTGTGTGACTTTCAACGCAGGTGACGTGAAATGCAACATTTCCGCCTCAGGTTTCTTTTCTTTTTTTTTTCAGTTTATAGTTTCACTGAAGTCAATAGAAGCCATAAAGTTTTTAAATATCATTTATTTAAGGTTTAAAAATGTACTATTGGATCAATTTTGGACAGTTTGCATCAGTTTTACACAAGCAAAGCACACAAATGTGTTCATACTGGGAAAGCCAAGCACACATCACTTATCCACATAAATAAGGGCTCTGTCTTTTCCCCCACACATGCACATACACACACACACACACTATCTCTCATGCACACACATTCACATTAAGCACACTCATTTAATGGATATAGCTAGTTGGTAAAGTGCACCATTAAGAGAGACGAGAGCCTGAGCATAACAAAGCTCTGATGCAATATTCATGCTTTCTCATTCTGGGCTAATGCTGTTTTCCTCCATTCCAAAGCAATGGATTTGCACATAACATGTCTCTATAAAGAGTCTTAAAGTGTACGTGGAGGAGATTTTCTCAGAGCACTCGATCACCTTATTCCACAGAGGGTAATCAGGAATTTGTTTGTTCACATACCCATCTGATAGACATGGACACATTAAACTAGAGAGGTCAGAGCTACGGAGAGCAAGTTAAGTGTCCAGTTGTCTTTCCCAAGGGCATTTTGCCAGAGATGGACACGATGGGAATCAAACTTAAAAATGGATCTTTAGTGCTTGCTGGTAGGTATGGATTTACTTAAGTTAATCAATCAAAGCAACTATATCACTATAACGACCAAATCAGAAAGCCATGGAGTTGACTGACTGTGGACAGCAAGCATGCCTAATAGCCGTTTTGGGTCTTACACTTAAATCTAGTTTTTGTGTCAATCTCATCAGTATGCTTATACTACATTTAGCTCGAGGTGAGCCCATGCAAATGAAAATAAAAAGCCCAAACCAGTAGCATTTGCACGATAACTTGATTTGCATGAACATCTTGGCAAATAAGACAAAAACTGCAGCCTTGGCTCAAACAACCTAGGCACACAAATGCACAATTTGACACTGCAATGCAATCTCACTGAATGAAGCCCTCAGTGTCTTGAGCAGAGCAAAAACTCATTGTCATCGTGTCCTGAACCTGAGCCTTCATTTTGGAGGATGATCAAACGAATCAAGACAGCAACCAGAAACCCAATCTTCCACCATCATACGCCCATATTAAAACTCCAACCTTGCTCTATTATAGACTTTAACCTCCAAACCTCAGACAGCTATTATAGATAATAATGTGTGATCCAACAACATTTGGACCATCATCATATTTTTTCATGTCTGCATTTCACATGTGTACCTGACACACCTGTCCACAGTTGCCGGCAAGGAGTACAACAATAATAGAAGCATATATGCCTAGAATGGCAAGTCATCCAAAAGTAAAGAGTTTAAGTAAAAAGTTAAATTCATATGACCAAGAAAAGCTGTTTATAATACATCCTACACAATCATTTGCATCATACTTGACCCAGTCATTCCCAGCATGATAGTGCACCATAAAGAGGTTCTGGGCATAAAATAAATAAATGACAGCTATACTTTTTTTGTTTTGTTCTTTTTTACAGAGGAAGAGAAAAATAGTTGACATTATGCAAAGATAATAAAGACGAATAATCTTGGCATTCACACCTGATCAAAATAAAGTGATTCTGGCTCTGATCCAGGAAGACAAAGAAGATAAACGGCAGTAACCTGCCAGATTCTCCTGCAACCTCAATGAAACAAAGGCCTTTTAGTGACATAGATTTGCAGCTAATAAAGCACTCTAGCATATTTTAGCCCTCATCTGCCATGCAATAAATTAATATATTAAAAAAGGTTGGATATCCTCATCTGAGCTCCCATCCAGATATGAATTATTCACCTGAGCATAGCTACTCCATTATGTGGCTACTTTAGACCTCTCTCTCTCTCTCTCTTAACACAAGTACACACACATACACAATTCTACACAGTGCATGTGCACAGACACAGATATGCATCACTGACATATACATGCACATAATAAACTTTATTTATATTTATACAGCACATTAATACAAATATGCCATATAAATACAGTAAACACATGCATGCACACGAGACATCAAGACATCAATGCATGCCAAGTGATCGGGCGTTCGATAAAAACCTTACCCTGATTGGAGACGTTTCGCTCTCTCTCTCTCTCACACACACACACACACACACACACAGACACCAAACAGTATCCTCTTTATCTCCCGACTTGTAATCAGTGCCATGTCAACATCATCTCTACTCCCAGCAGTGTACACACTGTAACCTATCATTCTAGAAACCCCAAGTGTCATTATCGACTTCCCTCTCAGTTTAAAACACCACTCCTTTATCTGGAGTTAGTTGTTATCAGTTGTTTGTTTTGCACACAAACCACAGGCAGTACAGAGGCAGAAGAGAGGAAGTGACCTCTGGCAAGCTCAGACTGATGATGACAGCTTTACGGCCTCTGATTGGAATACAACCATCAATTATGGCACAGTGCACGTAAAAGTAGACAGTATCAAACTCGCTAGGTATCTGATCAAACTGCCAAGTCACCACACTGTCAAACAGCTGAACATAAAAGCTTGTGTGTAATTTCTGCTTTCATCTGCAGTGGAATTTCTGTGATTTTACATTGTATTAACTTTAATGTTGTAAAGTATACATACTCATCCCTTAAGTACTGAAGACGCACACTCTCACTTGGTCTTTTTAATACAAATGAAACATCACAATTGTAAATACAGATACATTTTTATTTGAAAAAATATAAAACTCTCAGCTGACTATTATTGAAGATATGCACTATGTGGAGCACTTAAATGATAGAACAACAAAATACTAAGTGCTATAACAAAAAAAAAAAAAAAAAGAGGTGAACCATCTGGTTTAAACAGAAGGGTGTTCTTTAAAAACTGAAAAACTAACTCAGACAGTAAAAATAAATAAAATTGCCTTTGGTTCTCACTGGTATTGGGAACAGTTTGCAGTTTCAGTTTATTACAGTAACACATTCATTGAACACTCTCAATATCAATATTAATTTGGGGCAGACAGGCTACATCATCAGGACTTCTCTGTCATGGAGCCACGTAAAGCTTTAGACATGAAAACCTTTCCAGCCACAGTGAAAAAATGTTTCACCAATAAGATGTTTTTCCTTCCAATTTTCAGAGAGGACAAAAACTTTTGAGAATAGCCCTTAAGTCAGTGATTAACTTTCTTCCCGTCTGCTGCATGCCCAGCACGCCTCTAGTTCCAATAGCACCGGCAGTGTGATACATTACGCTTCGTTCTCATTATGGCCACCTAGGGTTTTCCAACAGCTTGTACGGTCCGCGGTGAGTCTGCTCTCCCGTCGCGCTCAGAGGGTTGGGCACCGCTGCTAGCTACTACCAGGTGTGAGGAGAAACTGGAGCTCCCGTTCCCCCTTCCTGTACCACCACATGGCCTCTCATAGCCAGAATCACTTTGTTTTCATCAGGTACAAATGCGCGAGGAGCTAAATTGGGTTTATTTACTTGCACCTGTTTGGGTTATGAGAACAAAAACTTCTCCAGCCTCGCCCCCTGTCTTACATGGCCATTAAAGAAAGAAAAGAACTTCTGACTTTCCAAAGGGAGCTGTGGTTTCGATGGTTGCAGTCCTTGGTCACTCGTAATGCAGTGTTGAAAATAAAGGAAGTGAAACTGATTTTTCTTTTAGATTGTAGCCGAAATATAAATATGAATGTCTAAAAGTAGAAAAATATTGTTTAATGTCATATATATATCACCACATGTGAACAGAACCATGAACAATATAAAGACAACGTTGGTAGGGGACGATCATGTCACCACTCATACATTAGCATAACAAAATGTAATTTAATGTAATCAAAAGCATTGTCTTGAATTCATGGGTAAATCTATAAATACTTAACCCTGCACTGCAAGTGCCCTGTAGACCCTGTATCATGTGTGTTTGTGTGAACAGTGTAAGTGTCAGCGAGAATTCCTGCACATTTATTATACTTGGCAATTAAAGCAGTTTTGATTGTAGTGGGAGAGAGGGAGAGGGAGACACTGTAGGTTTCGGGTGTGAGGGGAGCTGTAGCCTCAATCCACAGCATCACCCCATGAAACATGCATGCAATCAACAAGGTCATAGCTCCACCGACAGTTTCCAGCCAAACTCATCCATCACGGGGAAACTGGATCTGCGGGGGCCTCCATTCTGGCTCTGCACTGACCAACCCACCCGCACAGAGCGGTCCATCAGCAGCACGCTAACACTAACGGGACTACAGCGCAGCAACACGATACATGATAAGCTTTCTCCTAACAGCTCTTGGACTGGTTCCAATACATTTTCATTGTTTTCACTCTTTTTCTGCACCCCCCTGGTTCCAAACCAAAAGGCATTACCTCAGCTCAGATGAGGTGATGACTGAAATGTCAGTGGCTGTAACATTAACGTGACATGGCGTAAAAATTTCTAAATGAAAACCAAGGAATGGCACTCCGCAGGCTGTAATGTTTCAACATGCAACCCGGCTCCCATTAATGTGGTCTGTGTTTTGAAACGAGGGGAGCGGCTCATTTGATGTCCAGCTCGCTCGCTCGTTCACTTTAAATGGGTGGAAATCAATTTTGAGCAGTAACGCAGACAAGTTGGTCTGGCCTTTGGATGTTTTTGAGGGCGCCATTTCCCTGCATTTCCATGCGGTCAAAGTCACAGCAAATAGTGTGGTCGCAGATGATGGATCATGAAAAACTGTTTGCGGCTTGTCATCTTTTCCTACATGTAATGAGCACAGCTTTTTGAATTCTATTTAATAAATGTTCATTTCTTACGGCTTATAAAATGCAGTCAAAATAGGAGCTTTAATGCAAATATAACACTGTTCCACACCTACCTACCTACCTGTCTATCTATCTGTCTGTCTGTCTATCTGTGTTCTTGCACTCTCCCAGTTTAATTACATTCTCTTATTTGATGCAGTGCATATCAATCTCCTTTTCTCCTCTCCGTCACTCTACCTTCGACAGCTTTATTTGCCTTGTCGGCGACCACACATAATAAATTTGTGCCATCTACGCTTAATGTTTATTCTTTGTAAGAGAGCTCCCTGAGACGAACCAATAAAAAACTAGATTTACTGCTCACTGAAAGCCACACGGAGGGTTATCACGAAATTCCAGCACCGCTTCCTTTGCTTTCGCTCGCCTATCCATATGCAATGGAAGCACGAGTTGTTGGTGCACACGCTCACTCGGCTAAGGTAATACATTTCAATACGCCAGTTAATCCTCTTTTCCCCAGCATGGGAAATGGCCAAACCCTTAAATCAGCCACAACACCGGACTCAGTTCGGCAGGAAGAGGAGCTGCTGTATCCAATGCCCCTGGCTGACCCTCTTTAAATAGGATGTCTGGATGTGTTATGGGGGCTATTGTTTCCTATAAACATCTAGCACCGGGGCAATAACAATCGCATCAGGCCAAATGAAGTTATCTGAGAATGGAATTAAACTCGGTGTGACCCCGCTGTCTGCTCGGCTCACAGGCCCTCCATTAATAATGCCTAATCTAATCAAGGAGCTAAGATGGATGGATGGGAGGTCTGTATGTGTGTGAGTGTGCGTGAGAGTGTGTGCATGGGGTTTGATTTCTCCTCTTATGCCTGTGTCTGCACATACATGAATGTTTGTGTTTCTGAGCGCATACGTTTCTTCCATATGTACACGCTGGCGTGTCTACAGCTTCTTGTGTGATGTGTGTGCAAGTGCATGTCTTGTGCATATGTGTGCATGCCTGTATGTATGTGTGTGTGTGTGTGTGTGTGTGTGTGTGTGTGTGTGTGTGTGTGTGTGTTACAGAGGATCAGGGCCAATGCCAGGCTCCACGCCAGACCAGTGTTCTTCTATTCAGGCCCAAACCAGACCCATGCCTGCTGCACTGGGCTAATGAACACAAACAGAAGACGAAGGAGGAAAAGAGGGGAGAGTGAGTGTGTGTGTGTGTGTGTGTGTGTGTGTGTGTGTGTGTGTGTGTGTGTGTGTGTGTGCATGCCCTTGCAAACAGGGAGAAATAGGGAAAAAATGAAGACAGAGGAAATGGGGGCAGATAAGGAGGGCTGCAGGAGGGAGAATGGACAAAGGAGAGTGGAAGAGAGAGAGTATGCAGAAAGAGGACCACCACATGGTTTCATCCTCTGTTATCTCACTCTTGGCAAAGACATGTCCTTGTAACTGATAGACAAATAACCCTACTGTGACTGATAAAGCCTGGTTACAGATGGAGGGAGGCAGGGAGGGAGGGAGGGTAAAGAAAGGGAGAGAAGAGAGGAAATGAGGAAGGGAGAACAGACAAGGAAAGAAAAAAGAAAGGGTAAAGAAGAGATGAAGGGAGGAGACGAGGAGGGGCAAAAGGGAGGGAGGAGAGATCGTGGGAGTGTGGATGCCAGGAAGGAACAGGGGTGGGATGGGGTGATGGAGGAAGAAGGAGATGGAGAGAAGAAGGAAGGGAGAGAAAGATGGAAGTAATGACAGCATACACAGACAGAACTATATAGAGACATACATTACTCATTCGGTATGAGGATAACAGGAAGAACAAGACCTTCTCCGTCTGTGAATAATTGATTTTACTTATAAATCCAAGAGATGTTGAAGCTCAGTAAATGCAATATACAAACACACAAACCTGAAAATAAGATCACATAGATCTGAAATTCCCCACTGAAATTAATAAAGTGTGTAACCTACCTGTATGGCCGAAAGTATGTGGACACCCTGTTAACATCACATGTGGTCTGACGCTGTTTTTCACGGGCTAGGCTCCTTAGCTCCAATTAAGGAAGATTTTGCAGTGATGTTACAGCATGCAATGAGGAAATAGTGTGCTTCCGACTTTGTGGCAACAGTTTGGTGAAGACATTTTTTTTGTTTTAACATGACAATGCCCCAGTACATAAAAGCCGGGTCCATAAAGAAAATGTTTTCCGAGCTTGGTGTGGGAGACCTTGATTGGCCTGTACAGAGTCCCCGTCCAACACCTCTGGGATGAATTGGAACGCTGAATGAGAGCCAGGCCTCATCGCCCAACATTAGTGGCCGGCCTCACTAATGCACTAATGTGGTTGAATGGGAGAAAATCCCTGCAGCTGGATTCCAAAATCATGGAAAGATTTCCCAGAAGAGTCAAGGCTGTTACAGCAGCCTATTAATACCCATGGTTTTGGAATGTGAGGCTCAACAATCAATAAAGTCTGGGTAGTTTTGGCCAGGTAGTCTACATGCAGGCTTCATGTGTTTCCATGCATAACTTTTGCATTATCAAATATTCTGATATTTATTGTCCTGCTAAATTAACAAATATTAATACATGGTGGTAGAATGTACTAACTGTGAATACAAAACTACTGAATTGCTGTTTCTACTGTGTAAACTTGAAGAAGCTGTTTAAACTTTAATCTTGGTACGAACTGTGTTGCTGCAAACTTTTGAAGATACTGAACTGTCTCAAGACATAACATTAGTGAATGTTTATGTAAAGAAATCCAGATAACCTACTCAAGCCGTAACTCCACTCCACAAAGTTGGCACTACAGTATAGTTACAGTACACATAATATCCCTGAGAGAGGAAAAATGTGCTTTGATTTGTGATGGAGAACAATGGCTGCTGACCAGCTTGTTTTTGACTGTTTGACATGAAATTTTCATTGAAACATCTAACCATCAAATGACAAGGCGTGTGTACAAGAAAAGAAAAAAAAAACAAAGGAGGAGCGGGACTGGGGTTTTTCAAAGATGAAAAAATTATGATGTCAATTTAAAGAGAAAAAAGGTGGGGGAGAGTTTTGAAGGACTAGTGAAGAAAATATAAACCGAAAGTCTGGAGAAGGACAGAGAGTGCATTAGTTTAAAGACAGACAGTGAGACAGAGAGAGAAGAGACAGGAGAGCTGCAGAGAAGGGTTCAAAAGCCCTTCGAAAATTGGTCCTAGACTAATAATAATCTGCTTCCTGCTCTATTGGTGGAGAGAAAGATGACGTTTCCCTGCATCTGAGAGATCCAGACATGGGAATTTCTAAATAAGAACCAGACCCGGTTCAAATAGTATTTGCAAGCACTATTGATGGTTTGTTTTAACTCACTGTGAGTGCCATATGGTGAGATTTGCCACATAAGACAATGAAAAAAGTATCAGAATGTTTAGACCATATCTGATGCTTCACATAAAGCAGTTTGTGGTTGACAGCGTGGGTTTAAACAAAATACATAAATGGATTTATGAAGTCAGTGTGTGATCAGCCCTCAGATTTAGGGATTTCTAGGAAGATAAATCACAAATGTTGCACAGTTTAGAAACGGCAGTAACCTGAGCCTACTGTACATTTACTGTACATGGATATGGTTCAATAAGTACGGCTTTCATAACAGTTAAAAAGCTACATTGTGAAGTTTTCTCATAAAAAAAGAGCAATTTGACCTTCTCCACTTGACATGGTCCTCTTCTCGCTTGTTTCTGCTATTCAGTCATTCTTGTATTTTCTGTTTATTCTTTTTTACGATGTATACATTTGGATATGTGCCGAACTAAATCTGGATCAACAACAGGTTTTCTCTTCTTTAACTACGACTTTCTGTCTATTTATTTGTCCAGTGATAGCAGCAATTTTTATAATATGAGTTAGTAATTTGGACACACCATCCAGAGAAATGTGTATTCTTGTTATTAACAAGAACGCTATTTAATGTAAGTATGATGTCACTGAATTGTGGTCATGTACAGATGCCTCTATATCACTGAGAGCCAAATGTGCACAGATCCAAACTATCTCTGAATGTGGTGGCAGACACGTTTGTCCAAATTAATACATTGCTGGTACAGCTGGCTTAGCAAGTCCACGTTTACATGATTATGTATCATGCATCATGATTATGTGATCACGCATGTGGGTTGAATATTGTTTGAGGAAGTGATGGCATAACTACAGTATCTGTGTTTTGGAGAGGAAAACAAAATCATGTGTCAGTGTATATGCAAAAAGGCCAGGTGTAAATATAATCTGCCTACAGTACATCAGATCCAGACATAATCTTGATACAAGATTCAAGTTCATTTCTGGTCTTTTAGTCTGTTCATCTGTCTGCCATATTTGTCAGTCTGTTCACCTCTCAGGCTCTCTCTTTATCAGCCCTGTGGCCCGTTTACTGTATGTTCATGATGCCTTATCTTTATATCACCGCTCTTCGTTTTTATTAGATGTTGTTACAACTATGAACTGTGTTGATATTCCTGGACGACTTTTTCATGGGAACATAGCTTCTATTGACTGACTAAAACTCACACGCTAAAGGAGGCATAACCTCAGCGTGTGAGTCTGTTCATCTACACATTCGGTATCAGTAATCCTCATTAGTATGCAAGTTAAGCAGTTTCTCACTTTTATGCATATTCTGTGGTTTTAATATGCTAATATTTAATATTTTTATTATTAGGACGCTTACAGTATAATTTTAATACTATGCACTTGCAAACACAGCATCTTTTTTTCAATTTCCTTTTTTCAATTTTGTTATGTTTTGCCATAGTACATCAAATATAGAGAATATTCATGTACTGTATATTCACACGTGCCTGTGGTTATGCAGCCACTGGTAAAGATGAATGACAACACTGTGCCTGGCTGGTTCCCATGCCTCCTTGAGAGATAGAACAAGTTTGAGATGTGCACGTAGAAGTTTATTTGATGAAGAGTAGCCTACTATATGTCCTTTTACCCACTTATTTGCAGGCTCATTCACAGTGTAGAATTTTAACTTTTAGTTATCAGCAAAGTTCGCTGTCTTCAGAAACTCCCCTTTATTTTGCAGTACTGAAGCAGTTTGTCATTTTCATCCTCATTTGTTTATTTGTTTTGCTTGTTCAGCCCTGATTTTATTATGGCATCTAAGGTTTCCTCTGACAAAGAGGGTTTTAACGTCCAGAATGAAATGAACCGGGATAAGAAAGTGCATGCTGCACTACTTACAATATAAAAGATGGCCTGTGTTGCTGAAAAAGGTATTCCAGGGAGGCTAACTACTGGGGGCATCTATTGGTCATGACATAAAGAATCAGATAAGCTCATCAACCAGCTTACCTTGCTGTTCCTTGTTCTGCACTCAGCCTCTTCCTCCCCTCGCCTCCTTCCCCTTTCTGACATAAACAACTCTCTAATTTACGACCAATAATATCCTGATTCAATCACCTGATTGATTTTGGACTTGTGTCCCACTAATAAATCTCAGCTCTTCTTCTCTTATTGAGTCCTCCATCGGATCTCCACACTCCCCCACCCAAACACACACAATGCACACACACACACACTCACACACACACACACACACACACACATATATATAGTCTAATGGTATTAGAAAATCAAAGTCTCTCATTTTGTCTCAGTATATCTGCAGGGCCTGGTAATAGATCTGGCTGTACTTATATCCGGAGAAGGGAGGAGGAGGAGGAGGAGGATAAAAAGGAGGAGAGGAGGAGGACTACAAGCAGGGGAAGAACTGGAATTAAGGGGAAGAAGATGAAGAGGATATAAAGAAGATTAAAATGAAGAGCATAAGAGCAGCAGATATAGAAAGTTAATCAGGATGTGTGGGGTTCAGTGTGTGTGGACTGAGGCTGAATTTACTGAATTAGGACATCTTTATCTGGTCGGCAGCAGAGCGACAGGAATAGTAAACCACAGCAGGAGGTGGTCATAAAATGTTCTGCTCTAAAATAGGCTTTAATCTGCTCGTTGCAAATCATTACAGATAGAAACATCACCTAAATACCTCAAACAGGAATGAAAATGTTTGATTGTGCATTGTGTCACTTGGTTACACAGGGATAAAGGACTGTAGAGAGTCTGATGTTCAGACAGTTTCAAATTGTACCTTCTATACTGCCAAATCAATTATATTTAAAAAATGGCTGATTTACTTTTGTTTTTGCGACAAATTCTTCATTATTTCTTTCTTATTATCATTTAGTATCACAAGTGATTATTTATTCCCCCAACAAAATTCACCAATGAGCCACAAGTGATGATTTTTAACAGCAACAGAGCCCAACATGAATGCTGTTTTTCAGTAATTGTGATTTGTGGCCTTCAGTGGCTCATCAAAACTAAATACTAAACTATGTAGCACAATTGACACAAAAACACACTTAATGGCATGAAATAAACAAGAAAACTATATACAGTATATTATGAAGAAGCATTAAGCAGAGCAATATTAAAATATGCAAAAGCAGAGTGAGAAAATGCAGCAACACATCATTATACGTTTGTGTTTTTAATCAATGAGACCTTCATGTATTTAAATGAGACCGATTTTAACAACATCAACAACATTAAACTGGCCATTTTATATTTTAGGATAATAAAAGTCTTACTCAACGATCCTATAAAGTCTATGCTGACAGACGTGTACCACAGCTTGATATGAGTGTAAGGAGTGTGTGTGTGTGTGTGTGTGCGCGTGCGTGTGCATAAATACATGCATGCGTGAGCACAGGCAGAGTCACATGTGTGGCCACAAACGTGCACACGCCCGCTGTGATCAGCCTAATCACATCCGAGTTTACGTCCGTGCACACGTTTGCCAATCCTCTCCCTGTGCACCTTGTGGCCTCCCCCCATTAATATAATTAAATTCTACTACAAACTTTCCCTTTGAAACAAATTAATTAAGATGCTATTATTTAGCCATTGAGAGGTTAATGACCACCATTAGCAACAAAGGCTACATCCACCATCATCAGCCAAACTTGGTTATTTGGTCCATTTTGGTTATTTACTGAGCCTGAGATTGATGGCTCCTGATACTGCTAGTGACGCTAATTAGCTTTTAAAACATAACACACTCCATCACTGCTCAGGACCTGTACAGCAACTAGAGAACAATCCCATCATCCTTTGCTCCTGCCTTAACATAGAGGACAGTGAAGCAAATGAGATTTAGAGAGGACATACTTTTCTATTTGTTGTATGCATATATATATATATATATATATATATATATATATATATATATATATATTTATATATATATATATATATGTATATACGTTTAAATCCAAAACATTATGGTACAGTAGACCTCCAAGATTATTAGTTAGTACCTATAAAATATTATGAAAATGTATTTTAAAATGCTTTTAGCAATAGATTTAGGTTGTCTGTTCATTAAATGGAAATATGATGTGTTTTATCAAACAGTATTGCCAAAGAAGAAAAACTGCTTATTACATCTACAGTATTCTTTTTCAAAATAAAAGAGGCTTTTCTTTAGAGTGCTTTTCACACCACATTTCTACCAGTATTCACACTGTGGATATTGTTGATGTTGAGGCCTTATGCAAAGAACCTGCATCACACTAAGCAAATCGTCTAATCTACAGCGGTGACAACAATAATCCCCATTCTACAAACACGCAAATGATCCCACCCATAACACGGACATATTTAAGAGACGATAACATTTTCCTTCCCCTTCGTTTCACACTTCACAAAGTTAAATTAATGACCAGGCGTCATGATGTCATCGATGCGACAGCCGGGGTCGGGTGGATGTCCCACCCAGCCCCATCGGGTCACCTGATTGGAGGACCCTGGAGCCACGGCCAATGGGAGCACCGGTTGAAATCACAGAGCGGGGCCGGATGAGTAATGGCCTCACCAGTAAAGGGCACTCAAATGACATTGTGGGGATAACAGAACTTACTGTCAAGCGTTTACACTGTGGGCGATTTACGGCCGCTCCATAAATGTTTATTAGCTTTTCCTCTATTTATAACTTCTGAAAATCATGATGGGCCTGACTACGCCCTTGTGTCTCTGCATTTTTATTATCTGGGTGTACATACCCTGACAAGCGGGACTGAGGGATCTTTGTGTGCATACTGTACGTGTGTGTGTATGTGTATGTATGTGTATAGTATATATTTGTGGGCATGAACTGTATGTATTTTCACAGGACTCTGTGTATTTGTGTATGTGTATGCATTTGCTTTTATATGTGAGACCCACAGACACACAGCCATGGCCTCTGTGTCTCTGTGCCACTCTCACACACGCAGCTGTTCGGTAGAGGCATGTGATTTAAGATGGATGGCTATGACAGGTTTTTATCTGCAAGCCTGTAAATCAGCTTTACATCAGGAGGAAGTAGACACAAAACAACCTGAAAGTTAGAGTGCCAAGGGGGCTCATGATTCAGTCTAAAACGGAGGAAGCGGGGAAATACTCACTCACACATGTTTATGAGAACGCTTGAACATATCACTGATGGTATCTCTTGCATATGATTTTTAAATACACCGTGGCAGGAAGTTTCTATTCTATTCTATTTTTCATTTTTCTAAGGTAATAGTTTTGTTCCATTTTTTTATACTATAAAAGTGATTTAACAATATTTAACTAAATAAATTAACGAGTGTCAATAAGACTTAACATCATAATTAGTTGTTTTTAAAAAAAGAGTCAGATGTAGTATTACTATAATATTTTAAAGCTCAAACACAACAACATGCAACTTCACAAGTTTTAGCTTGAAACTAAGTGATTCATTAATGGGCGTTCAACCCCAGGGCACAATTTTTCATGCACCACGGTTGCATGCTAGTGGGATTATTCAATTGGAAGAATCTGAAATGAAAGTAAGATAAATATGGCTTAAGGTGATTATTTTTTAACAGTACCTCCCACGGTTATCTCATCCTAACATACATCCATTAGAAGCAAGACACCATAAAAATTAAGCCCTCCATTATGTTTAAGTACAGCATGTGTTATGCAACACCACTTATGTTTGCATTGTAACATGAGTGGTGAAGTCTTTGGCCTAACATGTCAAAAAGTTTTGAACTTTTACCATTATTATTCAATCTGAGAAATATGATGCTGATATGAAGAAACCAGAGTGGTATACATTAAGTGAACTGGATAAAGCATATTCCAGTGTATAGATGAACCAGGCGCAATATACAGAAAAAAACTGAATGTTGTATTCAAACAAATGGGAACTTGAAATGTTTTTTTCTGAGATATTACAAAACCCTGACCAGTAAAAATACAAACTGCTTGTTTGCATTTTTGGGAAAGACCACAGCCTACACAGGAAATGTAGAACATCATAACTGTAAACACTCAACTGATTTCCAGTGTTTGAGTCATTATTGTGTTATATAAGTTGGCAATAGTATGCAGCAAAGCACTTCAGGCCAGGGTGAAGGTTGTAATGTTAAGAGCAGCCCTGACTTCTACAACCTCTTGGGTCTCAAAAGTCTACCACTCCAAAATGAGAAACAGCTTTACTGTTTTCTATTACTTCAATATGTTGACAGGCTGATTCGTGCACATGTTCAAAAACATAAGAACTCATTCAAGTTCAACCTCAGATATATATGAGCTGAGATGTATATAACATGTAAAAATCATCCCCATAAAGGAAAAGCTTTTCCTTGTATGAAAGGAATAATAATTAATTTATTGGCATTGGCAGGGGAGGGTAAAATGGTTCCTGCATCTGACGCCCTTAGTCCCCCCTCCATCTACTTGTCATGCAGAAGGTACTTCTACAAATTGAGGTGCTATTCTCACTGGCCGCCTGCCTGCAAACGTTAATCATTGGCTCAGGCTTTTAAGTGTGGGCCAACTGTGGTCATCTGTGACAGCAGAGGTGTAACTTTATGAAATAATTACTTCACAGGCCTTCGGAGTATGTTGAGGGCTGAAAATAAACAGCACTAGGGGAGAGGTGGGGGAGAGAAGGGGGAGGAGAGGCCGAGTGGAGACCCGGCCAGCGAATGAAATGCAAACGCTAGCTGCTCTCTCTCTCCGGGACAGAGATTTATGGGAGATGCACATGACATGGCAGCAGCTCAGAAGAAACCCCTCTCTCTCCTCTTCTCTCATCTAGCTCTCTTTATCGTTCTCCCCCTCCCTTGATCCCATCGCAGCTGTTCCAGCCCTGGCCCACTTGCTGCACCTGCCCAAAAAGGCCCTTGATCAAGACTAGCACGAACAAATCTAACCACTCTTAAAGGGACACGGCTACTCTTTCATGCGCAAAATCAATAAGATAAAGAAAGAGTTGAAAATTCGGGATCAGACAATGTGTTTTTCTTGCAATTGAGCCCTAAACTACGGTGAAATACAGCGGCCTGAGCATGCACGCTCGCCTGTCCATGATTAAAACTGTCTGTCCAGTCTCTTCCTTGCCATTAACTCCCTTCTGACTTCCAACCAAGGAGGGGAGATTCCCCAAATTTACAGCATCATCCTTTAACCCCAAGTCACATGATTTTTCTGGGCTGTAACCACTCCTGGCGCTGTCCGGACAGAAGTTGTCTAGTGCTAGTCTCAGTGTCTGGGCTTCCTGGTTGATTTATATGACTGAGAGGCTGGTGAAAATCATCACTGACTCCTTGTCCCAGACAGGAAATCAAAGAGAGGGAGACAGCATAATCAGTGGAGCAGCCTGACCTGGATTCAGAGTGCTCATGGCAGACAGCTGCTATCAACACAGGCCTGGCTTGACTTTAAAATCAAAATGTACAGATGTGAAATACAACACGTTAGTTGAATTATTTCAAGGGTTACAGGTAAAACAGTCTGTATACATACACATAGCACACAGTAGGAAAGACTTATATTCTAAAATTTGTGGTTTTGCCTGTTTTAGCCCATTTTCTAAAAATCATGATTACTTTTCATCACAGTGAACCATTTTGCATCATGGTGCTTCAGAGTTTTAGATGTATGTTTCCTGTACTTTAATTGCAGATCTGTTTTAAAAGGCTACACTGCATCACCACAAATCAATAATGTATCAATAATAAGTATGACTTGATGTTAACTCTGATGAATTACATAACTCAAACAAGTTTCAGGAGTCTTCTAATTGATTTTAATACCGTACACAAATGTTGGAAACAAACGGCTGAATGAAACGGTTGATGGTCAACAAAAATATATACAAAATGTACATGTGTAATGGAGTTTAGTAACTACAACTTGAGAAAAAAAATGGTATGGTCCATGTAATGGATATACAGTAACTCATCAGAAGCATTAGTGCAGGGAAAGAAACTGATATTTATGTATATGAAGGTATTTTGCTGGAAGATGAAGGTAATGGTGAGTCCGTGGCCCTTCCCACCATGGTTGCATTAGCTAAGAGTTATTACTGCATGCCTCATGAGTGTGTCAGTGCTTATGTATATGTATGCATGTATGTCTGTGAGTGCACACAAGTGTGTGTGAAATGGTCAATATGTGTGTTTGTGCATGCAAATGTGCATGTGTGCTCATGTATCTTACTGAAGAATGTGCCTCTAATTCTCGTTAGAGCCTTAATGCAGCCATGAGCTGACAGACTGCCCCAGCCAACCGCCATGTGCATTAAACTGACTGAGGGAAGATAAACGCACAGTACCCAGATTAAAGTGACAAATAGACTCTGCATGCAAAGTGACAAAGGTAAATTGCATTGCTAAATGCGAGTGGAGACAGTTTCTATGACTGCAGCACCCAGACAGTCTGTGATAAACGAGGGATAAGTGCTAAAGCACCCAAGTCGAAGCCACTAAATTTCACACTGCCCTCTGACCACTTATTTCCCTCCAAAAACATCAGTGGGAAAGCAAGACATCGGTTGTAAATCATATAAATGCACTGATACGCAAAAATGCTTCCCGCTTTAAATGAACCCTTTAATTATTTTTTTCTTAGCTGAGTGAGAATGTGTCGTGAGGACTATTTTAGGGTGCACGCTGGAGTGTGAAGGGAGCAATGGTGATACAACACAGGCAGCATTTACTTCAACTCTCCTGGTAGAGAAAAAAAAACATTGTCAATATCTTATAACCTTAAGAATTGAGTTATCGTAAACTCATGATAATATCGTGAAATTACCAAAAACTGTGTTCACGATAACTCAATTCTTGACAATATTGTCATCACAGAACATTACTAACCTCCATATGGGGTCGTCTTGAATTACTTTTTTATCCTCTGTATCAGAGGGCTTGAATTTGATGTATCACTGACATGTAAGCCACTCAGTAAAATATAATGAAGTCCATACATGCTTCCCCAACAGTTGTCTTCATATTCACACATCAGTGTATGACAGGTATGTTGTAGCCTACATGATACATGTTTCAGTGGCCCAGTGCAGACCATACACCTACATAAATCATGTCTGCATGTTTTCCCTCTCACATGACAAGTCATGAAACCACACGGACACCACATTTGACACTCAAACTGTTGCATTAGTAGCAGTAGTGTTAACAGAAGTAGTCCAGTAGCAGTAATAATGGTAAGTTTTGTAATCAGTCTGATAGCTTCAGCAGTTAATAGTAGAGGTAGTAGTGTAACAGTAAAAGTAGTTGTCAACCAGATCTCCCATCAAGTGCAATTCATTTGCTGTAAGAAAATTGATTGTGGTGAGTTGTGATGCCACAGGATTTTTATGTAGACAAAAAGTTCACTGCCAGGATTTTGTAATGTTGTTCATGTTTTGTTTATGTTTCCCTACAAAATAAATAAATAAAAAATAAAAATGTTTCAAATTGAAGCAGCATATATTGACTTTTAGTCCCTTGTACAGGTTATTATTATTATCCATTGGTAACGCAAGCTTTCTGTTAAGTTTTTAGTACTCCCTGTGACTAGTAAACTGAATTTAAATTTACTTTTAATGTCAGGCAACTATGACCACTTGGTTAAGGTTTGGGAAAGATCCTGATTAAATAATAAAAATGGTAAAAATGTCAATACTTGCTACTTGTATGAGACGAGATATAAAGCTGGGATGCTGATGTTGCAGGCTTCTGCATTGGCAATCAATGATCAATACATGTAAATCGCTAAGGTACTCTACCTGCATATGAATCTAATTAATATGAGAGTGGATTGGAACAGCTTTTGTTCCAGTAGCAGATGCATCAGCAGTGCTACAGATGCTATTATTACTTATACCAGTAGTGCAAAAGAATGACAGGTGGCTGCAGGAAATGTTGATTTATTGCTTCATTTGCATATTTGAAAAAGTGTGTTGAAAGACAACTCCATTCCACTGCCTGTGGGTCACCACATCACACTGTACTCTTCAACTGCACCTGTGCCTCACTAATTCACACACACACACACACACACACACACACACACACACACACACGGGGTTTTGGCAAGGAAAATGTATACAAAGTTTCACATATGACAACATGAGGTAAGAAGAGCTGGGCTGGTTTCCATGCCGACGTAACGTGGAGCTGGAGGAGTATTAATGATGAATTGTCAGGCAGTTTGGTGTAGGCAACAGTTTCCAAAGTAAACAAAAGATGCAGGAGATTAACATTAGGAATTTATGCCGAAAGTTGAACCAAGTGTCAAGTCGGAGGTGCTTGAACCGTAGAACACAGGCACATACAGGCAGACACACAGTGTTGGGGTAGAACAGAAAGTGATAAACTTTTGTATCCACACACATGCTTTTTTTTGACTGTATTTGCATTGTTTTACTTTAAACTGGTTGAATTCTTAACATCTCAATTTGCAAGGATGAGGATGAGACCCGCACGTGTGTGATCAGATTTATGCATTTTTACATAAAAATCCCACCTACAGCAGTCAAAGAAAAACTCACCACATTCATATTAATGCACATTTGTATTTCCTTACCCACATTCGCTCACAGTTACAAGAGACTATCACGAGCAAAATTCACAATGTGCAGCAAACAAACATACTCAGACGAAGGGACATGAAGCCATCAGCACAGTTGTTTGCACAAATCCAAATGCACTGACAGACCAGTAAACACACTCATTTATGTATTACTCAGCCTTCCTAAATTAGAGACTAACTCTGATGACCCGACCCACACCTCATTTCTTTCCTTGTGGTCAGTGTGTGTCCGTTAATGTCAACGTGCGTGTGTATGTGCGCACGCGTGTATGCACACAAGGGCATTTGGGTCCGTGCATGTCCGTCTGTGTGCACTACTCCATGTTGTGTGTCGGCATGCGAGTGTTTATATGTTTCGACACAGACCTGCCACTTTGGCCTTCGGGGCTGAAACGTGAACCAACAGTGCAGAGTTTACGTCAGTACACAGCAATCACAGGAGCCCGCTCCCCAAAAGAGCCGCCTCTGACCACATCAGTGTGGCCTTCGAAACATAAACACAGTTGATTTAAGCACTGATATAGACATATAAAAAGGTGGATGAACTACATTTTACATTTGCCCTTTAGACATGTGGCTGGCAATCTTATCCAGAGTGACATTTGTTTTGAATTTCTCTTAGTGATCACCAGAAGGCGAAAAGTCATCGTGTTTTCATACTTTTTGCTTTAATTTGAACTAAGCAACTTTTAACTCTGATGGCTTTAAATGGCAGCAGGAAGTAACTGTTTGGACTGTTGTGGGTTTAAAGCAATTTATTACTTTTAAAATTACGCCATGTGACCCATGCAGCGGACTAGGCTCTGCTCAGATCTAAGTGTAGTACATTAAATGGACAGGAAACTTACATCACTATCATAAATACACTAAAATATACTGTATATTATTATACTGCAAGTTTATGTAATCAAAATTTATTGTAGCTTTCAAATATAAGTAAATGTGGTCTCCCACCTTTGAACTAAGTGGACCAACCAAGCTATGTCCTGTGCTAAATCCTTATGCAATAGGAATAAAAGAATAACTCAAGAATAATATATGAGCTGAAGGACAATCGCAGTTCCACCAAGAATTTAATCCAAGCAGAAAATAATTTTTAGCATGTTTAAGGCGTCTTTCGGTAGAATCTAGAGCAGTAGACTTTGGGCTGACACATTTCTTTGTCAACTGAAAGAGCAAAAGCGACCAAAACAACTATCCCGCCAGCCGCTGCTGATCTAATCTGTTGTTGGGAGATTTACAGCACAAACTAATGGAAGTTTCGAAGCAGGGAGAAAAGATTTCCGTCCATCTGAACAGGGGAGGGGATTTAATCTTCAGTATTTTTTAGTGAAACTATGTAATTTTTCCCCTACTTCTAGTTCAGGCAAAGAGGAGGATGATATAAATCAAATGAAGGGCTTCCATCCTCAGGGCCTGGAGAGCTGAAACCTAAACCAAGCCGAGGTTAATGGAAGTTCAACTCAAGATTTATTTTAATTGTTCCATTGTAATTTCTTTAACTCAAACAAAATGTCTCCTTTGTTGAAGTTATTCGGTAAATTATACCACATCTGAAGTGGAAAATATAAAGTGTCAAAAAAATGTTCCCTGCACTCTCTCGGTTAAATCAATAGAGCGATACAGTGTTAAACTCTGAGATGAAAAGCTCCAGTCAAGAAGCGGAGTGGGAATACTGGAATTCTCAAAAGTAAATGAGAAAATATGACAAAAGAGGGAAAGGACAGATTTATTTTAGGTTTATCTTGAATAAAATTAGTTCCTTTTAGTTTGCAGCTAAAATGACAAGAATCTATGTCAAGTGTTAGTATAGTATAGCATAGTGTGCACTGCCTCCCGGTGGGACGCTCGTATACGGGCCAGTCTCATATCTTTCATTAGACGACAAGCAAATTAATTACTCAACCAGCGTTACTCTGGAGTTCCAGTAACTAACAATAGCACATGTAGATCAAAGGGATAGCCTGTACATAACCATTTAACAGGTGCAACATTGTCGAGCACACAATGAAGGCCAACTTTTGCCCTTGATCCGTGAGCCAACGACCGTCCTTGATCACTGCCAGGTACCTTAAAGCGCGGTTCTGCATGAATCAGTCCAGGGAGACACCACATGAAGCGTGACAACCGCACGAGCCTGCTTCGGTATGAGTGTTTGCAAACAGGAACTAGCTGGTAATCTGCTTCCCCCTCCGTTTGCGCAGCCCCAGCTGTGCAGAGGCCTATTTTAGACATCCAGACTGCATGCTGGGATACACAGATAGCCCATGAGCAGTGATCAGCATGTGTTGCCATGAAGAAGTGTGCGTGTGTCTGTGTGTGCAGCAGGGGTGGGAGCTGATGATATTATTACTAATTATTGAAATAACTTCCTGCCACCTGTCTTGCACTTGCTTCGCGCCAACACATAGTGAAGAAACTGTTGAAGGAGCTTCTACAAAACTGACAGCTGATGTGGCAAACTGATGCGCTTAGCTCGACCTCTTCTAATGCTTTCAATATTTAAAAAGATTTGCACATGTTTATATTAAGTATATATTCGTTGAAGTAATTGCTGTAAAACAATAGAGGTTGAATGTACGTATAAGTAAGTTGGGAGAGTATCTGGTGAGTCTTCATGAAAAATCCTCTGTTGCACATAGCAGATGTCTGGAATATTCAGTGTGCTGCTTTTTACATTATTTGAACAATGAGGAAGCAAAACAAAGTCATACAAAATGTATCGTTTTACAAAATCTGTGAACATATTATTACTCATTCCTTAAAAAAGGGGAAAGGCAAGTGTTGTTAGCGTTTAAGTTCCTGGGAAGTGGTTGAGAACCTGAACTAACACCTGGAGGATGTACATAAACTATTTTCTGTGTCACAAATCCATCTTGAGTCATTACCCTTGCCCTGGATCATTCTGCTCCTACTTACATCCAAATCCTCAGCCTCACTAAGTACCAGAGCTCATGTAACTCACGCCAGCACAGATCTGCCTTGCCTCTTTAACACCTCTTCTGACCAGTCAAAGTGCTGAGCCAGCAGGGCCACGCTGAAATGAAACCACTTTTAATGTTACAGAGTTTTAATCTGTCAAATTGTGTGGGCGGGTCAATGAATCATGACATTATGAACTTCTATCAAATATTATGTAGAAGCCATAGTATCCTTCTTTGTATACTTCATCACCACAGCAACTTCACAGTGTACACAGTATTTATTTTCACAAGTGCTTTTTGATCAATTTAAGAATGTAATGTATGAAGTCTACTCCACCACTGAATAGATATGTGTCCCTCCTGCTTGAGGGACCTAAAGGAAATTAAAATGTTTGAGTTTCAGAGGAAGAGTTTATTGTCTCAAGATGGTCTAATCTCGAGGCCTTTTCTCAATGTCAACAAATAAAACTGAGTAAAGCAAAATACTTTTTATTTGAAATAAACTATTACCTTGCTATTATTTCCAGCAAGTTTTGTAATTCACTTTCAGTAATGGATACATGCTGACACCTTAACAACATACAGATATGTGTAGATTTCATCTACGTGTCTCTCCTTCCAAACCATATTAAACCAGCTTGGGATGGTAACTAGACTGTCTAGGCTCCCCTCTGATGGTCATATACTGGGATATTTTTCATCGTTTCAAGTAAACAAAGCATAAAAAACTTTGACCAGAGAAGGTGGTCTTCAGCATAATTAAACACCTCACTTCAGATCTTTAAAAGAGCAGCGACCAGTTGAAGCTGGTCGAGGCTGGTTTGGAAGATTTGTGACACAGATGCTTCTATACTATTCTTGTTCTCCTTTCCTTTTTTAGATATGTGCCCTGTAAAGATGTATTAATATTATTATTACTCCATTACTCATAACTTCTTCCACCCATTTTTCCAGCACTGACCCTGCAGAGAGACAGACGTGCTGTCCTCTGCGACGTCTGTCACTGTGTCGCCTTTACAGCTCCATGTGCTGGAAAACAAATGGGTATAAGTATACCCGCTATACTCCCCGGCATGATGGGACGCAGTGCCTGGCATACCTGCCTAGGCCACAACTAGACCGCCTCCCACTAAAGTACAAGACGGTGGTGTTTAAACCCACTGCTATCTGGGAGCAGAGACTGAGACGCTGATATTTCACACTGTCTTGATTTCCTCCCAGGCTATACGATTCCGGGCTGGCAGCCATGTTGGAGCTGTAACTGCAGAGGGAGATAAGTGTCGTGACTCCAAGGTTTCATTACCTCCCGCACAGTTTAGCACTGGATAGCATTAGCTGTTAATGGCCCTTCTAACTAAAAGGGGTGATTCAGACAGACAGCATTCGGCCCATAAAGCCACCATGGAAGGCATCTTGCTAAATAAGGATGCGCTCTTAAAACACAAGGTGTCGTTTTCAACACTCCATGTGTCTGCTTTCAGATAGCGTGCATTTGTGTCACTTTTGAAGACTATTATGTGTATAACACATACTGAAACAAGTTATTAATGTTTTGTTGAAAAGTAACACATGCAAGTTAAGTTGAACTTGAATTAGATGGATGCAAGAATATGCTGAAGGACTCCTACAGTATTAAAGTCTGACATATTTATGATAGCAGAGATTGTTTTTGAGCTCTAACATGAAATTACTTCTTTAAATTCAATGGATTTTAAATCTTTTCTGTCCTGATGAATATACATTTGTACAGTTTTATCAAAACTATGTAATTAAGCTTATTTCAAGTGTCAAATGACGATTTTAAGCCATCAAACTAACAGCTTAATTTGTAGTCCTATAGCCAGAAGGAGGCCATCAATACAAGTAAACTAATATTAGCTTTAAGAGTTGCCTCGATGGTCATAAGATGAAAGCTGTACCTCAGCTCATCTACAAGTATGTAACAAGGTTAGTGAGATTTGATTACAAGGAATCTAAATTTAGCTGGGCAACTTATCAAATCAAATAGAAAAAAGATGTACAATCAGAGTTTGGGGCTGCTAAGATCTATTATTTAATAAGAGAGCCCCGACCTAATCTAAAGTGTATCCAAGAAATTTGCTGCTGTGCACTGATGTTCTTGAAATTAGATCTGTCTTATTTGCTTTTTATTCATATGCCTAACGTGCATGTGTGTGAATAAATATATGACATAATTTCATTGTTCTGCTTGACTCTGCTCAATTTGTGCCTGTAAAATGAAATGAAGATTGCGCGTGTGCTTGACTGTGTGCGACTGTAATAGATTCTCAGCAGGGAATTTGTCCAATTCAACAGTGCTAATGCACCTTTTTCCATTCGTTTTAACCACATACAGTATGTCAGTGTGTAAATATGTGGTCATGCATTAAGAAAGACGACATTTAATATCCTCATTGTACCAATATCTCTGACACTGTTACGGCCATATTGTAAGCAATATACAGTGGCGTACGTTCGAAAAATGTACATTTTGTACCAATGTTTCTATGTGCAACATTAAATATATTTAGGCAGTACAGACAGTTGCAAAAGTTCAATGAAGCACACACACGATCTCTGACAGCACATCGTTGTCTGCTTTACACTGTTCACTGCTCCACTCTGGCTCTGCTAAAAGCCCCGAATCTTAAATTGAGATGTTTAACAGGACCCCAGATTGGCCTTTGACAGGGCATGCATTTATTACAGGCCGAGTTATGGGCTACTGTATACCTCCTGTGTATGGGCTGCGTGGCTTGGTTTTCCATGCTGTAAACTCGGGCATAAAAAGGTCAAGGGCCGTTTGGGCATGTCGAGTGGATTTGGCAGCACATAACAGGCATCTTGTCTCTCTGATAGGTAATAAAAGCTAACAAATTAAAAGCCCTGCGCAGCTCCCAAGACTGGTGACATTTACACACTGATCACCCTGTTTATGGCAACGGCGTTTGCCAAACCCCGGCTGTTGTCTCGACATGTGTCATTGACCTATTTTTCTCCCAAATATAGTCAGTAATGTTGGCATCTTTGCACTTGTGAGGTGAAACAGTGGCAACGTTTACATCAGGAAAGGTCAGATGTACACTTGAAGCAATCTCTATGGATATACACTGTACTGAAGGGTAATGAAGAGGGCGCAGACTGTTTTAATTGTTCACATCCAGTATCACTTTGCTGCAATCAGAAATGTCACTTCACTGACCATGTAAAGTAGTTAAACAGATGTTACACATGTTCAAAATATGATTTCTTTAAAGATTCAACACAATAGCTGTCCAGTAGCACTGGGAGATTCCCACAGCTAATTTTCCATTGAAACAAGCACATGGTGATGTGGCATTAGCTTCCTATGCCCCCTTAACTGAATATGTGTTTGACAGGAGGCTTCTGACAAGGTCCAATATCACCCAATGCCATTCCCTGCCTCTTTGATACGGTGATATATGGCATCGCTCACTGTAGGAACATAATGTTAAAACATAACATGTTGTCGGCAGGGGATACAGACTCAAAGACTGTTTGTGCGGGTCCACAATGTTCGGCGGCCTTATCATTCCTGGACTAATCCTGCTTGTTCGTCCCTGGACTCACAAACAGCCGAGTCGGGTTTCTAGCCGTCCTCAGTCTACTCTGGGACTGTGATGACAGGGGACAATCCTGTAATAGAGTTCAGCTCTTACTATCAACATGCTGTTAAACTGTATGAAGGTGATTTTCATGGACTAACATGGAATGTCAGCCTATTTATCACATCTGATCTATGGATTGATCTGACACATGCTATATACACTGCTGCTTTAGTGTAAGCTTTGTTGACTACATTGTAATGTAGTAAGCAAATGTAATGTTTTTTTTTCTAACTAAAAGCTCGTTCACACTCACAACATCTGACCTCCCTTCTATCACACAGATTTAATTAATTTCAATTTTTTAATCAATACATTTTCACAAATGCTTCATCATTGGTGGATCCAGTCCTGGAATATGATTGGCCAACTAGGCCTCTGCCTCCCTGCTGGGCGGCTTGCTCAAATCTTTCTTACTACCGTCTTTATATGGATATATCAAAGCTGGTAGGAAAATCAAGAGGCAATAAAAAAAAAAGTGTGTGCCAAAATAAGTTGCCACCCTCATTCACTTACCCCCCCTTGCAAAAATCCTGGATCCGTGACTCATCCTAAATGGTCTCTTGCTGCCCTCTAGAGTACTATTATACCTCCCTCACGCACACACACACACACACACGCACGGGCGCACACACACACACACACACACACACACACACACACACACACACACACGCACACACAGTATATCCCCAGTCACAGTGGGGATCCAGAGCACTCCCCTCTAACAGCAGTGGGAGAAGGACAGTCCGAAAAAGTCATGACTTGCAACATGTGAAGGACATGCAGCACTTTGACGTTTCCACAGATGGTGATTAGTCGCCTGGACCACAAACTATAATAAACTATAAAAAATACACATAATTGCCAAATTAAACCGACTGCCCTATACATACATCCCTTACAGGATAGTCAAATTACTAGAAGTGCAGTACACAGTATTCTGAGTTTAGCTACAGCGCGTAGGAGGAGAAGTGTTATTAGTTAGGTATAGGTATTATAGTAGCTTTGTAAAGATGTATTAGAAAACAGTCACAGTAGTGGTAGGAGTAGAAGTGGCTACACTAATAAAAATGTTGGTAGAAGTGTTCAAACTAATGGTAGTGTACTGTACTCAACAGAGGAGTTAACTGCAGTCCATGAGTGCCTCTTCAGTTCACTGTTGTATTAGTTAAAACAACTCTTTAAAACATGACGGTGCCTGCGGTCTGGGGATTCATCTTCTTCCTTTGCATAGCTATGTGGTGACGTCTTCATCAGCGAGGCGTGTAGCGAGCTGCTTCCGTGATCCGTTTAGTGTCAGCAGAAGTCCTGCACGTCCCCTCAGGTAAGCCTCTGTCAGACTCCAGACAGATAGAGCAATATGAAGAATAACAAAGCAGAGGACGTATCCCAGAGTTCCTCCTCGAGGCGATCGGCAGTTTGTTTTTGCCCAAGACCTGTCAGATTCTGAAGAAAGGCTTAAAGAGGGGAATAACCCCAAGAGATTAGCGAATGCAGACGTTCAGCCTTGCAACTTTTCAGTGGAAATATGCACAATATGTTCTACCCCAAAGCCCTGCAAGTGTTAATCATATCAGAGTGTGTGTTTAAAGCAATGAGTTGAATTGAAATATAAAAAAGGTATCCATCCATCTGTCAATCTTTCTGCTGATCGGGCAAACCACTTTTATCAGATGGGAACTTTTGCAATGATAATGACCTTGTTTCAAGCGGGATGGTGTTGACAGGGACACAGTGGACTGGCCTGTTTTTTCGGGGGCGGGGGGGGGGGGGGGTCCCACTGGCTGTTGAGTGGCCATCCAGGGCGGGCAAGGTGTCAGACGGCCTCCTGGGTCCTCGGGCCATCTGTTTGGGGTCCTACTTTAGCAAGGGAGATGTGTGGCCGTTTTCTGCTTAATTAGGTCCAGTAAACAGGCACTCATCAAAAAGCAGCTGCTAACGTCCCCATTAAGACACAAACACACACAGACACGCGTGCACACGAGGACACAGAAACAGACGTGCAGTAGAGATAAAAATCACACAAACACATCAGTCAAGGCCGTGTTGATGATTAAGGTCAGTTCGGGGTGTGAACTCTCTCACCTTGACCCGCACAGACACCTTACAGCCTCCCACTGTATGCACGGCTTGTTATAAAGTTGAGACATAAGAGATGTTTGGCCCTCCTGCGGGCTGTTTACCATTGCAGTGAATGTGTGTGTTGCACATGTGCGTAGGGGCGGAATAGTTGCCACATTATCACCTCAGAAAAATTACGGGGAGAATGAGAGTGCAAACAATCAAATGCCTAATTATGGAGCTGTGCGGATCGCCTCCACAGTAAAACAAAAACAAGCCAACAGGAGAAGCAGGAGCCGCATTTCCACATCTCACACCCAGCCTCCTTGTTTGTGATTTCACACAACAAAGTTGTAAACTGGAGGGAAATATACTTAACCACACTGGACGTTTGCCAAATTTCCATAGGGCATTAGCAACCAACTGGTGCAGGCTCATTAAAGAGCAGAGAAACCTATAACCATTAAAAGACCATTAGGCAGCATGTAATTTTGTGGAACTAAATGGCGGAGAGTAATCAAAAGCACATGAAGCCCAGCTGGGCGACTGGGCAAACTGTTTCGATTAGGGAGGAATCCATCATCGACAATGGCAGCTTTTTGGGGGGTCAATTTTCCTGTGCACTCGATTCTTCCCCTCTGTCACTTTCATTCTTTCTCTGTTTGCCAGTTTTCATGTTCTTTGTCATTAGGATCATTATTACAGTTAAAGCTGCAACAGACAACATTTCTATCTAAAAACACACCTGTATTACCACACTAAATCACATAATGAAGCTTAAATTCCACCCGCATCTACAATAGAGGTAATACATGGCATTAAAAACTTTTCATTTCATTTCATTATAGACCTGACCTGAACATGAACAATCCAACACGAGCTAAAATGATTAAAAATTGTTTTTTTTACGATTTCTCTAAACACCCGGAGTGCTCACAGTAGATCTGCAAAGAGCATACAGTATTGTCTCAACATCCTATTTTCTTCACCAGTAGCTACCCATCAGCCATAAACACTGCATCGACAATGCACATACACAAAGGTTTAGTCACCAACTTCAGTATAATTTTCAGTCCAGGCAAAAGCAGTTTAGAGAAAGGCAACTACCCTGGGCCTTGTAAAAGTCGTGTCAAATTCTCAGACCAGCTCCCTGTAGTGGTAAATGGTGTCCAAGAGTAAGTTTATTACGTGTAAAATGTCATTAGGCCAGTCAAGGCACATATTTCTCAGGCTGTTCTGGCTTTGGAGGCCATTGTGACAGGCCAGACTCTGATTAGTCAAATTAAAGGAGAATTTGAACTGACACGCCTTTTCAGGGGGTTAAATCAAGTGCATGCCACCTTGTTTCAATCAAACAGTATTCACACTCACACCAGAACATTGGGAACATTTATCCTCTCTACATTAAAGCCTGAAGGTCTTAATTACACTTTTGGCCAGAAAAGAGTGGGCTTATGAGAAAAAGCAGGTTTTAAACATATCTGAAACTCTTCACGGGACAAAAGAAAAAAAGATTCTCCGATGACAATATTCTGACATGTTTCTTCTATAGAAGACACACATTAACGGTAGACCTTCCAGGTACCAGGTATCTGCTCACATCTATGTTTTATGTTAAATTTATTTTAGTGAACATACTTCCAAAAAACATGAAGTTGGTCCTCTTAATAATTTTTTTTATATATATTTAATAGAAGTCGACTCCACTTTTGAAATAATTCAAACACAAAAATAACACTTTTTAAAGGCATTGTTTATCTCCCCCTGATTTATCCTGCTCAGTGGTCTGAACTGTTGCATATCGTGGGTCTGCATCTTTTCAGTGCGCTGGTGCACTGCTTAACACATAACGGGGAGGGCTGGGAAAACTGTTTAAATGAAGTGTAATCCGTCAGCCAGCAGCAGCAACCACATTATTGTCAAATGACAAAAACAGCAACATCGGGCTACAGAGTAAAAGCCACGGTAGCTTTCCTAATGGACAAATAACTGCCAGCATGGACAGTAATGTTCACAGTATGATTTTATGTAAGCCTGAATTAAATTCATCACATCTCTGTTTTATCAATCTCCCTCGACTTGTTTGTGTTGTCAACGTATCTGCCGGCTACGATAACTGTCAGATGGTTTGCTGAGTCCGCCTACTCGGCGCACCACAGGCGACCATAATTCTACATAAAGTAAGAAACTTGGCCAACGTGTGAACTGCCTCAAAATGCCAAGAAAGTTGTCTGCCTAGAAAAGTTCAGCGGCTCATCTTCTCACAGTCACCATCATCATCATCATATTTCTAGGCGACCCTGTTTTTCTAACAATGTGAAGGACATTTTCATTTTACTGCACCTTCAGAATGAATGAGAAGTTAAATCCAGCAATTCATAGCTAACCAGTTGTGTCTATAAATATATAATAATAAGAACATTTAAAGGTAATAATAAGACGGTCATTTTACTGGTTTATTGTATTTTTGTTTAAAACCAATAATAGCACATGAGATAACAGTAAGTTTGTAGATACTAGAGAACTACGTAGACCTAATTTTACCATCAAACCACTAACCATTAACAGAGTTTTTCCTAGTGTGTGCAGGCAATAAGAGCAAAGGCGAATATAGGTATTAAAGATTGAGCATGACAGCAAGATCATCAAGTGCAAGAAGTGGAGGAGGAAAGTGAAGGAGGATTTAATATGTCAGTAGTGGAAAGCAGGGAAGAGAAGGACATGAAGGGTTTTTCTTTCAACACTTCATCTACTACAGCTACGCATCTGTCTGTTTTACCAATTGCAGCACATAGGAAACATGAGGGCTTTACACACTGCCCATTCTTCACAATAAAACTGTACGAAGGTCATGGTGGTCGAAGGGGAAAACCAAACCTGAACTGGCGGAGCTGAACTCGCTCACTCATTGGTCTGTTTTTGTTTGACAAAAACATCATTTATATTTTGCTTTTTTAAACTTTTTTTTTCATATAAAATATTCTGAATTTGACAGTATATTTTCTTTTGTACAGTAAATACAAGCAGCCCGGTATTTTTGTATTGAAAAATAGAAATCCAGTTGTACTATTGCAATCACTGTAGGTCATTCTGAAAAACAGCATTAGCTGCTGAAAATGTGAATGCATTTGTTCAAGTGTTTTGAGTATATTTGCAAGATACTCACTTTTAATCTCAAAGAGTGCGCAGAACAATTTGTAGAAATGCAAATGTACTCCAACAGAGTTTTTATTTGTTCATTTTGTAGAGGACAGATGTTGCAAATCCAACTTAATTTAGCTGATTTCATTTATTTTACAGAGTCGTTGACATCAAGCCAAGGCTTTAACATGCGGGCCAGTTAATCTGGGAAATGAGGAGAGAAAGTTAGTGCTTGCCTCGTAAAGGTGGAGCACGCCTTTGCAAAAGAAAGTAAAGTTGGAAAACACAATTCATTAACACTTTACAGCCTTCAGAGTTACTGACAAAGCCTTTGGTTTTAGTCTGATGCTCTCTTAAATGTTGCTTTTATGTACAGTACGTGCCGCGTGAGTGCCTCCACCTTATTTCTAGCTTGGGTTTCTTGTCTTCTGCCTCCGGTGCTGCTTTTCTGACAAAAAGAAAAGGTATATATATGTAAAAGGGATAAATTTTCTTTAAAATTGTATTAATTTATAGTCATCAAGGTCAGATTATGCTTTCTTAAAATGCCCATAAAGATATCTAGGTGGCTTTATCTGACTAAATTCACTGGTAACGTTGTAAAATTACATGGACAGTCACAGGATTGCAGCATTTTATTTTCAGTTTTTTTCTTCATTTATATTCATTAACAATTCTTGCAATAAATGCACTGGTAACAATGAAACCACAGGTGCTACAGCACGTAAAGAAATTAAGCATTGCCATCTTACACGTACCCCCTCATAATGTACTGTATTATGTAATGACAGCCACTGCTCATACAGTATGTCCCTTACCAGACTTCAAAGAGTGATGGAGGTTTACTCTAGCTGCAGGGAACAATCAGGTGATGCAACCTCTTCCACCTCTCAGATGAAAAGAGCGTGGCTGATGGCTGGTGAAAATCAGCTAATTATTTCACATGTTCCACAGGTAATAAATAGTGGGGAGTCAGGTGAAAACGGCAACTCTGAGCTCATTAAGGAGTCCGTGTAACAGAGATACTGGCACTTCAGACGGTTTCTGTCCATTTGAAGTTGGGAAGGAACGTGGTGAGTTTCATCAATTCCAAGCAGGAGAACAGACAACCGTTATAGAGGTGGATGAATCAGAAGCAAACGGATGTGGAATCGTGTATGACTCCTCACACAGGCGGCCAATTAAAACTGAGCATTTTAGCTGCAGGACGGGTCTTAGTGCACGAGTTGGAAGCCATGGTGTTAGCATGTCTGCTGCTGCAATTAACAAGAACATGACTTAGACTGCAAAGAGCAGAATAATGTAAAACGGCCAAGCCTACTGCATGGATTCTAGTTTAAAGTATTCAAGAAAGTGTAATGGAGACAGTATTAGACCCACAATAACACTTTTCTATCAATAAATTAAATTATAAAAGACAAATTATTTGAAAATCATTGATGTATTTCTATTTTTTTGGTGACCTTAACCCAACATGCTGCATTCAGCACACTGCAAAGCTCATTATGTTGTCCTCTCACTGTCTGAAGGGAAAATAATTTAGAAATCATTATTGTGATTAAGAGCTTGGATCAGGGTGCAAAGTTATTACTCTCAAGCTTAAGTCTAGCTGATGTCTGAGTCACTTTGACCCAGTACATCGCCTGCAGCACATTAATAGTGATATTAGTCATTATTTTGGCTCTCTTGTACCTAAAGATATATACTAAGCTGACAGAAAGAAACTCCTCTGCTGTTTATGAATGTGAGCTGAAGACCTGCCAGAAGGTCTCTGCGTCAAAACCAGACCTCCTTTCAACAGTTGAAATAGACACTAGGGAGTGGCTTGATGTCTGACTTAGAAAGAACAGATTTTAAACAGAATTTCCGGCTGACCTCATGTCCATATTAATATATCCAGAGGTTGTTACATTTTCATGAGGATTAAATTAATTTATTTGCAATTATATATGTTTATATATTGGTGGAAATGGGTAAAGAGCTCAGAATTTAATAACATCTTCTCAGTGCAACTCCTTTACACTTTGTCTCTGAAATATAACAGCAGAAGACAAATGGACCACCACCACCTTAGGTCTGTCACTACCTCTGAAAGTTTGCCTTTAAATCTTGCCCTGTACACTGAGTGGCCCGCTGTTTTGGTCCCATACAGACAATTATACACACTGGAATAACACACACTGTACATCTACATTTAGTAGATGCCGTGCGTGCGTTGTGTGTAATGTTTTTTTAAAATGTGCTGCACATAAAACTCCTTCCAATTTCCTTCTTTCTCAAGAGCAAGAGTGCCGATGATCAATTTTAACATTTTTCAGTGTTACTGTAACCCTGGGAGCTGTTGTGATCAAACGTGTCAGCATTTGGACACATGACAGTCTCTCTATGCACCAGCCCACCTGCACATACAAAAACTCATTCATCTTTATTTATTCAGTAAGCTCATTTCACTGTATCATACCAGGGCGTAGTCACATACAAGTTTCTAATATATCTTCAACATGATCATACATATTCCATATCTGAGCGGGAGCAAAAAGATTTATTTTAAACTATTAGAAATATAATTTTCCCCCTTACTTGAAGAAAAAAAATGAGGTAAACAAATGCAGATTTCCTGTCAGACCTGATCAGTGGTACTCTTGGCCCACTCTCGAAGGTTACAGGCCATTTTGTTGATGAAATTAAAGTGAAAAAGGGTAATCCAATGGAAAACTAAATAGTTTTCATATTGCAGTATACCCTGGAGCAGGCTCGGTGTGGTTATTTTGTGCAATGGAATAACTCTCTGTCTTCTCAACTCGCCCCCCCCCTCCCCCACCTCCTCAACAATGTCTGACTGGTGTGTCCCTTGGCTGTGTCAGGCACTTAAGCCCCTGACTAGTCTGATTTACAGAGATGAAAAGGGGGGAGTTAAGATGTTAGTCGATGAACTACAGCTCTGTTAGCTTTCAGCACTGTCCTCACTCCACCGTAATAGTATTTTACCGCCCAACAAATTTACCGCTGCATCTAGCTTTGGGCTCGACATGTGCAGGAGCCCCAGCCAAAGACGGAACAAAGCCAGCAAAGTCCTGCTGTCCCAGACAACCACAGACAGCCGCTGCAGACACAACTAACAGCACACAGACAAAGCAAATAATTAGCATCTGACATGACAAAGAGCTCTGATGTTAATTATATTGCAGTCATGCAAGATATCCAAACAGTCACATCAGAATTAATTTCATATTATGGATGCTGTTACAGTATTCCTTTTCCTCTATGGTGCTTCAGGTCTCAATTAGGTTTTGTTGTTCATTATGTGCTACTTAGGTTTGGGATATTCTTATCTTTACCTGTCTTTGTGTCAATGTACTACATAGTCCTAGAAGGGATTCACTGTGAAAACAATTATATAATTATATTAGAGAGTACTAATTCAAATTGTATAAGTTGCATTTTCAGCTGTAAGAAAACACCAGAACACTTTATTTTTGAGTGAAATAGACAAATCACACAATAGATAATAACGGATTTTTAAGCCTTAGTAATAGTGATACTTGTACTGTGCATAATGAGGTGGCATTCTGTACAAAGGTTGTGAGCACAAATGTACTTCATAAGCACTTCACATTCTACAAGATATACAATATCAGTGCTGGTATCTCCCTCTTGAGTTCTTCCAGCATCACCCTCTCGCCACAGATTCGTCCCGTATTTCCACATCGACCTCACCCTGCGATGAATGAGGAGGACACTGAAAGGCGCCACTATGCATCCGTACTCACACTCACTACATCATATGTGGAGCTAAGAACACAGTAACCCAATATCTGGAGTTTCCCCTCGGTTTGCTGGCGTTCCCACCCACACCAGAGGTCCACCCTTGGCTTCGGCCCCATGATTCACCGAGGACAGGAAAGGCTGAGTGGAGACGTGTAATCCATTACTAGAGGAGATGTAGGAGGGCGATGGGGAGGAAGAGGAGGGAATAGAAGGTGTAAGGGTGGAAGAGGAGTGGGCAGCAGGAAAGGAGATGGCGGGAGATATGTGGGGTGGAGGATTGGAGGAAGGGGATTTTGCTAGTCTCCAACAGCTCATAACAGGACTCCCACAGGCAAAGTGGAGATGCTGAGGCGGGGTAGGGTGGAGCAGAAAAAATATATACTTTCATTTCATAAAAAAAGCGTTTTACTCAACGCTGCTAATTGAAATCAGTCATCTAAGGTTTAGTAAGAGAAAGTGCTTCCTCTTCTTAGTTAGTGATATAAGCATTTCAAAGACACTGGGATGGTTCTTATATGTTTTCTAGCAACCAGATACAAGACACCAGCAGTTCAATACTGGTATGATATAGTAAGGTAGATTTGTTTTTAAATATAGTTATTGTGACACAGTATTTGTCTTGCTGCTCATCATGTCTCTCTTAAGCCCTTGATATACCCCAAAACACACATTTGGCCTTTGACCGCACACACAAAACACGAGCCCCCTATTCGTTTCTGCTTTAAATGTTGCCATGCAAAACAGGATCCTGCTCTACTCTCTGCAAATGAATGGTTTAGTACATTCCTGCCATGACCATGACAGAAGGGGCCTCGCCTCGTCTGTCACCAAATTCTGCTGCGGTCCTCAGCATGCTCAACACCAACCATTAACCTTTGCCAAATACCTGTCACAGTGTCTCCTGCATTGTCTCCATGCTCAGCTTCAGACACTGACGCTTTCATGTACAACCTCGACTCTCTCTCATGTCTCTGTGGGTATTCAGAATTTTCTTTTGCAGTTTCCGCCAATCCCTCACCTGCCCACTGACTGCCTCCTCTGTAGAACACCTGACTAAGTCACCTGCCTACCCCTTGTATTTATAGAGGGCACCTGACAACCTGGCTACTTTGCCTTTGAGTCATGTTCAGCTGTTCCTGCCTGAAATCTGTTTTGATTACACGTTGCCAGTGCTCTTCCTGCCAGCCACTTCTGTTTGTTTGCTTGGTTTTTGACCCGCTTGCCTGACCTGTTGCCTACTGTAAAGCTTTAAGATCTAATATTACCACTAAAGAGCCTTTTAAACTACCTGCCAAAGCCGAGGCCGTTGTTTCTGCAACAGGAGCCACAATCTGTCTACGGTAACGGGCACATTGCCTCAATCCCATCACATATTTAATTTTGAATAATGATGTCCGGATGTGAAAAAAGTTACTTCCTGTTTAGGCTATTGTGTCCGTTGCCTGTTCAAACAGCTTAATTACTACTACTACAAAATGTTTGAGGACAGTAACTCGCACGTGCTGTGTTCAAGTGTCCTTAGATAACCACAGAGAATCTCAAACCGCCGCCCCGTGAGCTCCTCGCTGTCACCCAAAATTTGTCTCCTATGCTCCAGAGGACCCCTGCTGCTTTGTGGTGAGTTGTCTGTTTTTATTTATATCGACAGGGAGGAGAGGTGGAGAAAGCTGAGATGATGAGGAGGAAGGATACCACACACCCACCCGACACATACTAGGACATGGCACTCCAGAGACGAGCTGCACCTGCTGTGGCCCCTGGCACGCAAGGCTCATCTCCACGAACACCTCATATATTATAGACACACACACACACACACACACACACGCCAACTTTATTTTATCTCTGTCTATGTTCATTTCTTTACTTTTTCTGTTGTGTCTTCATCTGCTATCCTCATCTTGCACTCTATCCACATGGTTCTAAGCATGTTGACAAAACAAATAATTGAATATGACTTTATTGTTTGAAAGTTGGTAATGTTTTAGAAATTTTGTTTCTTTTTAGTCTCATTTAGATTATGATCAATTTGCAAAAGAGACCTGAAAATAATGGGGATACACAGTTTTAAATAACCAAGTAACTTTTTCAAGGGGGAGAATCCATGCGGGCAGAAGTTCATACAAATGCAGCAAAAGTAGTTCAGTGCAAGTAATGTTGTCGTCAAGTGAATGTCCCCTTCTAAGACAATGATGGTGATGATCATTTTGACATGCAGTATGATCAAGTATCCTTGTATTCCTTGTTTTCCAACAGCAACAGCACCACAATCCGTCCTGTTGCATTTACCAAAGTGACAACACTGGATCCAGAGGGTACATACGACACTGATTGCCATCACTGATGTAATGCTGACAGTTTAATCTTTAATCTCTGATTCAAATGATGCCACATCCTATTGTAGACCCACTCCTGTCATTAAAACAGTCCAATGCTGCCCACATTACAAATAAAAACCAAATGGAATCAGATAAAAATCTATGTCCATATGCTGGATTTGGTTACATGGGTAAAACAGAGATTTGGTAGTTCACATATTTCTTTTTCTTTCCTTGGTATGTGGTCATTTATGCATTTGTGGTATGTTCTAAAAATGGCTGTTAGGGCAAAAGGTAATTACCTGTCTGGAAAGCTCCAGTCCTGCGCAGGGTTGGGCCAATTCAGTGGGATGGAGGATGGAGACTGGGGAGATTGTTTATTTGTCAAACGTGGTTATTACCTCTGTCAGGCCCCCTTTTGAAATCCCAGGCTTTTGAATCACTGATGGCGATGTAAAAGCAAAAGTGTTTTCTTAGTCAATTTAAATCCCACGAAAAACTCAAACAATAAACAGCCTGCTCAGAGAGCTAATATTTTCTGAATCAGATATTTATTTAAAAGGCAGCGCTGGACGAGCAACAGATTATTTGTGTGATCAAAAAGCACTTTTCGCTGTTCAGTCCACAAAGCTTTCAAGTCGGGCCACGTTCAAATAAATATGGAAAACGGCCTGAAGTTTAAAATCACACACAGATGATGAGGGCTGATGTGTGTAGTCCCACACGCCCTGGGAGCCCATGTGCTCACTGCAGGAATATAAATGGAGTTTTTAATTGTTTCTGACTCAGGTCTGTGGGCTGGGTCTGGGTAAAGCCAATTAGGAGACTGGAGGAAACAGTGAAGGATTGTCTGCGGAAAAAGGCTATGACTTTCTGGTATAGACAGACAGTGTAGCGGTTGTGCGTTATTGTGCATGTGTGTCTGTGTGCACTTTTTGTGAGACTACTGGAGCATACTTTGTGTCTGCATCCGAACGGGTGCATGTGAGTGCTTTTCTGTCTGCATGTATCTGTGTGTGTGTGAGAGAAAGAGAGAGCGAGTGCCCTTTGAGTTCGGGGGAAGAAAATGTCATATGGCATATCTGATTACGTGTTGCAATGTTTTTTGTACAGTATTTAGCTTTTTTTTCCCCCTGAAACTGAAAGCCTGGCCACTGCAAAAGTATCTGGAGATTGAAATCAGACCCAGAACTCTGGTCAGACTTGGAACCAAAACAGAGAGAAAAGCAATGCCGAGAAACCAGCTCTTTGGTTTTATGTGACTTATGCGGTGCTTGAATTTCACCCATTGTTTTGCATAGTCAAAACAGTGTTTCAGGATGAAGAGAAGAGCGGTCAGGAAAATTTACAGTGCAGTTCACCAAAATGAAACTTCATACAGTATGTGAGGTTGATTTTTCTTGTACCACGGTGTCACAGGGTAGTGTGTCACTGAGACAGGTTCCTGTATTTTTATTGTATTTGGCATTTTAAGTAATTCTAAATCTGAAGTACAACATTCGAGAGGCAGAAGGAAACTGGCCGAGAAAAAGAGCAGCGCCTTCATGGTCAGCAGCAAAAAGACATTGCTCTTTGTTGAACTCATGTTGTGAATTATATGTCCCTACTCTTCTCTTCTCCCATTATACAACCTTTGTTTCTGCAGTATACTGTAGGTGATTGTTGGCACCAAATGGTGGATTTAGCTTTTTGATTATTAAGCCCTAAACCTTAATAATCCCAAACTAGCGTATTTTATGTTTTGCCCATTATCCACAAGAAGAAAAAGAATACTGATACTGAATTGAGATAAATCTAATGCATAAGCATTGCTATTTTTACACTTTAACAGTACATTCTTCTTTAAATATTACTGTTGAAGTCACTCTTAATAATGGTCTCCATGCTGAACATTTTTAAATTGCTGCTCTATTGAAAGCTGCAGAAATGCTTGTTTTATAGAATTGAATTTTCAGTACCGGGGTGGAGAAACTAAACAAGAAGTCCCTATTTATACCTCATATATTTACAATGCAGTGTTATTATAAATAATGAGGTCCCTAAGGTTTGCATGCTGACAGTGTGGTAGTTGTTACTAGCAGCCATTTAGCACACCGAGGTCCCTGGAGGCCCTTAGACTCCCAGAAAGGGAGCACTACAGTACCACACTCATTTCACCACTACTGCTCAAAAAGGCATATTATCCTGATGTGAATGTATGTATGTCCGCACAGGTGTAGTAAAGTATGAGAGTGTAGGTATGTGAGTATATACAGTGCATTTCAGTATGTGCAGATAGTATGTGAGTGTTGGTAATTTACACTGTGTGCATGTCTGCTTACTGTATGTTCATGCATGTGAATGCCTGAGGGTGTGAACTAGTGTGCATGTATGTGTGTGTTTGCAGCGCATAGATTTACATATAAGTGTGTGTGCATGTGTGTGTGTCGGTGTGTGTGAAGTAGCAGATGACCTGATTGGTGGCAGGGTGGCCAGCTGGTGAGGGTTAGTATTTCCTCTGGCATGAAAAGTCTCCTTGGATCATCACCGTAACCACGGAGGGGGAATATATGTGTGTGTGTGTGTGTGTCTGAGAGAGAGAGAGAGAGAGAGATTTCACCCCAACCCAGTTGGTCCCTCCCAATGTCAGACTTAAGCTTTCGCCCTTGCAATTATGTATTTTGCTGATGCTTTTCTACAGAGCAGAACAGCACTGAGAGCAGCTTTAATTCCAGGACTAACATCATTATAATCAACCGTATATAATCAACAGAAAGGAAGTCCAGAGTCTGAGCCACAATGTTGGAGAATTATGTGTTTTTATAATATACGTTATTACTACATACAGTTAATGTAGCTGTCCAGACAGAAATAAGACAAGCAGTTTGTTGGTCTGGATATCTTAGCCATTTCCCCTCCAGTTCTAAACATGCCAATGTTTACGCCCTTTCTGGATTCCTGTTTTAAGTAATTTGAGACCCATCTCTAAGCTGGCGTTTTTATCCAAAATTTTAGAAACATCTTTTATAAACAACAAGTGGTTTTCACTCTGTAATGTTTTGACATGTGCTTTGATTGCAAATTAGAGTGACACTGTTGTTATTGACATCAAGGGTTCACTTTAATTCCCATGAAACAATAATTCTTTCTTGCTTGTGAGCCTTTGTTTCAATTTTTCCAGTGAAGTGTTTTTTTGTCTCTATGTCCTACTGTAAGTATGCAATTTGCTGCCAAGGGTCTGATTCAAAGTTTGTTCTTCCCCCAAAAGTTAAAAATAAACCTAATGCAAACTCTAGCTTTCAAGACCACAGGTACACTGCCGCTGTCCTGTTTTTCTCAGATGAGGTTTCTCGGTCTCACCTCACATTTCCAGGCCGAGGATCACCCGCCCCTTGTTTCCACTCTGTGTGCATCTGGCCGCGGGCTCGCTCTGGTCTGACTCAGGGCGAGGCAGGTCTGCCCGGGGCTCTTTGGAGAGGAAGCTTCTGCTCACCTGCCACTGTCCTGGTAGGATGACACGGAGGGAGGGAGAGGCAGAGGAAAAAACAGGATAGGCAGCTTTAAACTCTACTCTCTATCTGAGTAGCCTACCAATTTAACTTTACATAAAATATAATTATAATAACATACAATCACTTTGAGCCATTAGTATAATTTATGTCAACGAAAACGAGCAATGGCAAGAAGATTAGCATGCATAATGAGACCGATTTCCTTGAAAATTGTGGAAACTTCACAACAAAAATGAATAAATGGTACAAAATAGGAACAGATTATAATCCCAATTAATACTAAACTACATTTAACTTCTGCCAGGCTCAGTTGAGATAAGTATAAATCAACAAATGGTTTCATTTCATTACAGTAAGCATACCAAATTATCCCAATTAATATTACAGTGATATTTGTGCTTACGGCTGAATTAATTCCTTTTAGACTGATAGGGGCAGGAAAACAACCGAACAAATTCACAGAAACACAGCAACATCTCATAGGATTATGAAGTTGTGTGATTGACAGGCTCTTTCACACAATGTCACACAAAGTATCTGACAAAGTTCCAATTAATGAATATTGTTATTCCATTAGTGTGTTTGTGACTACACACAAAACTGTATAATTGTTGTATTTGTTTCTATGGACAGATTGAGCGGACAGACCAAGAATAATGGGGAAGTGGAACAGAATACAGGTGGCAAATGAAATGCCATAACATAATAAAATAGATGAACTGCATGCATCCACTCCAAGACCACAGCACTGTCGACTTTTACGACAAAATAGAAACTCCACTTTTACTCTGATTTATTGCCTGAACCACAACAGTTCTCCCCTTCTCTCTCTTTTGCTCTCTTTCCCAGTTTTAATCTAATTTGTAGTGGTCAGGTTGTCGCCCATAAACAAAAGCACATACCAAAGATTGATGATGCAAAGACACACTCTCTTTGCCTCTTGTGTACACATTTTTGGAAAGCCATGACTTGTCAGTGAGTTACACGGACAATGCTGCTGTGGTGGGATTTTCCCAAGCTGAGAAAGGTAGTTCTGTGCTGTTTCATATGGGAACTGAGGAAAAGTCCTTGGGAGGGGTTTGATGATGTGATGGCAGAGGTAAATGTCAATGCATTCATAGGACACACAAACACATACTGTACACTCTCACTCACACACAATATACAAACACCATTGCACTATTGTTTTACATTCTAAATCCTAAAAGAATTACATAAAACAAACCAGCAGCCCTTTGAAAGCAATGTGAGATAAACAGGTTTGCACACAAAGCTGAAACATACAAACACGATATATAATAAGCATGTGTGTGATATTAAAACGTCCTCTCATAAACATAGTACAGTCACAAACAAATGCAACCACAAGTGTACAGATGTGCACATAAATAAGCATATCCATGTGTGCCAATAAATAACTATGAATAATAACACACACACACAGACACACACAGACAAAGCTCTGAGCCACTCTTTTGTCCTTGAAACACCTAATTCTGTGGTAAACCAACTGAATGACAACACACACCAGGGAGAGCTGACCTTCACCACCACAGGCACGAACATCACTTCATCAGCCACCTCAGCTCTGCCGCAGGCCGGGTGGGGGGGGGGGGGGCAGACAGGACAGACAGACAGGACAGACACGAAGCTGAAAAAGGCAAAAAAATCTTACTGTTTGTAGCCACTTTTGCTGTTTGGTATTTTTATAATCTTTTTCCAGTTTTCCAGTTTTGATGCAAAGGAGCAAGATCAGAGAAAAACTTTGGGCAACCAAAAACATTAACAGTACACATCAGCTTTTAGTATTTGCCCCTCAGAATCAAAGAACAATTTCCTCTTCAACTTCACACCAGACAGATTGATTGATCATTTTTGTTCACTTTGTTTTCAAGTGTGAGGTACAGTTAAGGTTGGACAACTCAAACTATTTGGTAAAGCTGAGAAAACAATCGCACCACAAGGTCCATTTAGTAGCTGTTCTGGAGCTTTTGATTTTATCACATTATCTCAATGAGCAAATGGAGTTGTCTCAGTTGTTAGGCGATAGTAAATGTTCACATTTCCATTTTGTTGAACACTTTAAGGACTTTTTGTCCAGTTAAACTTAAAATCTGAGGTTCAAAGTTCATTCTTGACCTTGGAAACACCAGAAAAAAAACAATCTCATTACAAGTTCAATTAAGTGACACTTGATTTTGTCAAGTCTGCAGAGTCACTTGGAGATTAAGCTCGCTACGGTCAAAAGACCATCATTAACCCCCACAGTAGCTTGAAATAGACCAGAATGCAGTGAGGCCACAACACATTTTATCCTATTGTCTAGATTTTGAAAACCTCTTGCTCTGCTACAAACTATAAAAGCCACAGCTGAAATGCTCCACAGAAGGCTGCTGAAAGTCGACTGAAGTTCAAGTAAACAAGGCTGATTTAAAGGGGGAAAATGCTAAATTATAACATGTCATCACAAAATAACTCACAGAATGTATTGACCATCACAGATTGATGATACTGTAGCAGCATTGTAGAGTATCTGAAACCCTTCTTGGTGGTTTAACATTTAAAAACCCCCTGTGGAATCTCAGTGTCTAATAATTTCCTTTTGTAGGATCTAACAACAGTTGTTTGTGGATAAAGAGGCTCAACACACAGTCATGCACATATTTCAGTTCTTAAGTTCAAAGCACTTTCAGTTTGTGTGATGTTTTTTTTCACTTTTTTTTCATATTGTTGGATACGTTTCAACATCCAGGACAAAATGCAATTTGCTTTAAAAAGACAGTAACAATGATGCAGATAACCTTGTGATTATCAGAGGGAAATCCAATTATTCTGCATGTTCTTCAGCGTTAAGAATACAACTGGTATCGTACTAGCACTAATCTATCACCTGACCTTTCACATCCCCTGCGGCTGCATTCACTCACACACACACACACACACACACACACACACCCACACACACACACACATATAGACTGCTTTGGCTGGGGATGAACTCTCTGGTTCTCCTGAGGGCAGTTTAGATGGTCACGCCTTTCCCTCTGTGCCACTGAGGCCATGCCACTGTCTGTTTCACATTTAACATGCCCCCCCCCCCCCCCCCCCCCCCCCACACACACACACACACACACGCACACACCCACACACACACACACACTTCCCAAAAAACACACATACACGTCAAGAAACACACGTACACACATGTAACTGCTTACACTGACATTGCCTGTTTCACATTACACATGTGTGTGTGCATGCATACAACACATACATTCATCCGACACTCACTGACAAGCATGCAGAAAGACACAAACACGCACACACACACACACACACACACACACACTGAGCCTCTGTCCCTGTCTGTTTGACATTAAAGCCGAGTCCCTCTGCACCAGAAGGCAGTTGTTTATGTAGATATAAACTATTGCTCTAATTACCCCATATGTACTCCTCCAAAAACAATGACGCTCTCTGATGAATATTTAACGACTGAACTCATGCACACACATATGCATAATAATGAAATGTGTGAACACCATCAAACACTGCCCCGATTAGAATTTATCACAGACCAACAGTATGAAAATGGCTCTTCCTCTTTTTCTCCTCTACTGATTATGGATACCTCAAAACATCCCTTTTCTGAAACTTCCAAGCCAGGTAGTTACTGTGTGTACATGCACACCCTTTAGCAGTAACGTCAAATCCTTAAAACCAGAGGGAACAATATCGAGACATGTCATGATTCTGTATTTGACACATTTATTGGCCCATAGCTATCAAGCATCATAGAGAAATCAGTACTTGGCACAGAATTCTGGACCTTAGTGATGCACATATAGTCTTACTTTTAGGCGTAGGTGTAAAATCACTTAGGACAGCTGCTGAGCATTACAAGGAAATTACAAATTCCCAGCAGGTGGCTAGGATAAGCATGTGGATTAAAAGATTTTAAAAAATGAATAAATTAGAACTTGACTGTGACAAGGATTTTGTCCTGGATGTCACTGCTATCCACAAGACTTTGTCACGGCCATAGATGTTGCCGTTCTTGTAATCAATGCTGATTTGACAACAGCTACAACAGCAATTTAATCTGATGTAAGAACTGTAATTATTCCAACTCAAAACCCCAATATAATGCATATTCAATAATCTTCCTGTTATTAAAGAAGAAATATTTTACATAAATTGATGGTTTTCCTTGCATTTGTCATTGTCATCAACAGTTCTCCTAATCTATGATCCAAGCATAGATGAGGAAACTTCAGTGTAAGGGTGTGTCTGTGCTGAGAAGTGGTGGGCAGCACACTGTGTTTGCTTACCCAGCAGAAACCAGTGTGACATGGTGAACGAGGAGACCCTACAGCGGGTGAAACCCAAGGCTTGGGGACTGATATCTCGGAGGGTTATGGCGAGCTGCTCTGTCCGTAATTAGTTAGCATCAAAGAGGCAGATGACAGCTTCCTGTGAAGAGGGGAGAAGATGGATTTCAGTCAGACGTGGTAAGTATGGGTAAAGACTTCTAAGATTTACTCCTGTGTGTGCAAAGACACACACACACACACAAACACACAAGGGGTACGCCAACTCAGATGCTTTCTTGCAGAAATGTCACATCTCTCATCTATTAATATATACATTTTGTCATTTTGTATAGTAACTGTAAATAAGCAAGACTGTTGTTGACAGGATTGACTCTAATGTTTTTAGAGTCAAGTTTCACTGGAAATCTCCCAGATTATGACACCAACATATGTTGTTCTGTCACAAAAAAACGTTAAAGTTAAAGTTTACTTATGCGTAGCTCAGCAATATACCATTGGCTTTATCAAAATGTATTCTTATTCTTGCTCCCCATAACAACAAACAGAACAGTGTGAAATGGTATCATACACATTGGTAGGTCTCTATCATGCAATTTGTGTACAGTAAATATACTAAGATATCACAATTTGATGATGTTATGGGCTCACTGATGTTAAAACATGCAAAAATATCTCATAAGAACAACTTATATAGGAGGACATCAGTAAACCCTTACATGAATATTTAAAAACAAAAGTCAAAGCAACTCTAACTCCATCTCTCTCACAGCAAGTCAAAACATTGAAAACAAATAGTGAAATGTAAAACATATTGTACATGAGCTTTGAAGTACTACAAAGTTGTGACAGAACACTCACAATGCGCCAACCCATAAACTTGTGTACTCTGCACACACAAATATGTATCCACGCACTCTGGCAGAGACACTCATATTTCAAGGCATACCTATAAAAACCCATATTCATAAACAAGCACATGGCGTTGCTCAACCATGTCTTCATGTTAGTAACACGCATTTTCCGTCTGTCATTTGGACCATCGGGACACATGATCCACCAGTGTTTGCTGGCAGTTGGAGGTCAAAGAGGCCGAAATATTACTCTCCTTGACACAGCAACAATCTTTCTTCAACTCGGATAAATCAGCACTAATCGGAGCACAGCGAAGGGAAAATAAACTCCCTCCATCCTATATGATGAGTGAAGGAGAAGGGTCAAGATAAGCTATGCTTTCAACTTTGTAATTGTATTGAGATTAATCACTTTTAGTTTGTGGGAAAATACACAAGTATGCATGCTCATACATGCAATACATATATACATAAACAGATTTAGTGACATACACATATACCACATATTCTCTCATACAACTGGCCACATTTGCAAAAACGAACACATATCCACACACCAACAATATTATTGTTCAACAAGCTTAAAGTAACACTTAACATGAAAATGTATTTCAGCAAACTGGAATTAAAGTAAAAAGTATGCCAAATATGAGTCCTTAAACTAAAATGGAACTGAAAATACATTTGCCTGAGTGAGGCAAAGAAAGGATGTTTTGGTCATGAATGGATTTTCTATCAGAATTTACACAAAACAGCAGCTACCAACATATTACATATGTAATAAAAATATCAAATCTCAATATCCTGTTACAGAAAGTGCATGATCAACTAGGGCAAGAAGCACTACAGGAATCAGAGTATCATTAAGCACAAACTGGAATTTGGCCCGACAACACCCGTGGAAAGATGTACTGGAATCAGGCAGAGGCGGGAAAAAAAAGTATATGTATATATATATAAAATATTTTTACAATAATGGGTCACTGATTGGGAAGAAAAGATAGTTGTGAAGGAAGAGTGCAACTTGGAAGAAGAGAATCTGAAGATTTGCAAGAGGAACATAAACTGGAGTAGAGCAAACAATTTAATTATGTAAATAAACTTTTTTTTTCCTGAATAAGACACCTGAACAGGTCTTTCAAAAGAGAGAGACACCCAGCAAAGAACAGCAGGAAGAGAGTAGAAGTTAAAGCAAGACACAGTGAGGGAAATGCGTGAGTCACTGAATCAAGGCTGAATGAGTTCATCTGAGCCCTGGAGGTAGCAGTCAGTCTTTTGTGGTTATGATATCGCTTCTGGATGAAATTCAATAAGAAGAAGGACCCTGAATTGGTCTGCTGGAACTGAGCCAGTCCTACACTAAAACAATACAGGTTAAGAGTCTGAGGAGTAAGCAGACGGTATTAAGGAGTTTTATTTTTTAAAGTATTTCAGGGTTTTTTTCCACTCGGATGGACTTTATTCTTCATATTCTTAGACAAAACAATAAATTAGGTTTTGATTTTAACAGGAATAAGCTGTCAAGTTCCCCAATCTTTCTAGAGTGTGGCTGGCTTTTCTGTTCTGTAATAGCAAAGTAAAACATTAAAAACATCATCTACATACCAGATATTTCCAAAATATTATTAGGTGCTCTAGCATTTTGCTGAGTTGATCAAACCATTTACGCTCATTGCACTCGTCACACAGGATAGGTCTCATGTTGTGTGTCATGCTTTGAGTGTATTAATGTTTGTGCAACATAGGAGAATTCATTGCTCTTCATCAGTCTTGGCAGCCATGGACGTCAGTCCTACACACAAACATAAGTTAGCAGCTGAGCAGGCTGTCTATTGTTTGATCGTACTTTAAGCACATAGTGGTGTTTGAATCGATTCGTTATCATGGCAACAGAAAATAATCATAGTAATAGTGGTAGACTTGGTAGTGTGCCACTGTAAGAAGTATTGTTACGACCAAACACTACCCACATTAGTGTGTACCATACCAAATTGAGATTGTCATGACTGTATACAATTGTGGATGCATATCTTTTTAATGCAACTATGCATTAGTAAAATAGCATGGTGCATGGTAATAATGAGGAGGCCACCCTTCCACCGCGCTTGTAATTTCGTGGTTGTGCTTTGTGGAACTAAGGAATGTAGCTTCAGAGTTTAACAAACCTATAGATTTGTAAGCAGACGGAAGCTATTTTATGGTTAAAAGGCAGAAAGCAAGAGAGAGTGAAGGGACAGTGAGAAAGAAAAAAATACTTTTCTGACATGCGTTTAGATTTTCCAGCAGGTGTAGTGGTAAAAGAATATTCAAAGTCGCACAAAGGCACCCGTCCATGCCAATAAAGAACACTAACACAGAAGCCACTGATATTGTAAAATGATAGCGAGACAGTGAAACCCCTCAGAAGAGAAGCAGGGTTGAACTCAAAAGCTAAACAAAGCCCACAGCGCACAAACCTATTGCTCTGATCCGTCACCTTGTAACCCAGTTCCAACAACACTGCAGAGCACTGACACGGTTCCACCTCAGGCGTAGAGGCACTACAGTCTTGGTGGATTTGTAAAAGAGGAGTCGACATGTTGTATAGAGTGAAGTCTGGCCCAGAGGGAACAACAGACCTGCCCTTCCCTGCACCTCCACCTCCCCGGTGACCTTTCACAGAATACAGCGCCGGCACATATTACAGCTCCTATCTCACCGGGCTCTTAATGGATCAAAGAAGCCCTAGACCTGGAACACACAGACACACAACAAATGCTTGTACAGATTCACACACTTACAGTGCACGCGTACGTGTAGACACACACACACTGACACTAACACGTAGGGGTATTTATGTAGGCAAATGTGTACAAACAAGCATAAAGGGCAAAGACATAGATGTAAAGCATGCTTAATTATACGTCTATACACACACAAAATCTGCACAGGAAAGTAAAAGTGCCCACCCACACACACAAACACACACACCACACATCATGCTCCCTCACACACACCTGCACAGACACAAAATCACTCCAATTACATGTGTTTTTTTTTTTTTAAACCGCTCTCCCTCAATACAGTCCTGAGGGACAGAAGATGGGAGCGATAGAGAAGGAGAGGATAAGAGGATGAGAAGGGTGCCTGGAGCCAAAACGAGTTGGTTTTCAAGAAAAGAGTCATCCAAGCTGGCAGTCCCTGTCTTTTCTTTTGGAAAAGTTAATCCCCGTCCCTCTCCCAGCAGATATGATCCCTCGTCTGCAGGAAACTACCGGCATGAATGGAAGCAGGTGAACTGTCTGGGGATTCTATCACTGGAGGAGCGATTGGATTCCACAATACAGAGATGAGCCTTTTTTTTCACGGGCCAGCAGAGTTATCTTTTTCCAAAGCAGGTCCAGTGATCAGAAATGTACCTCTGGTTGTACCTCTGTAATGTGTGTGTCAGGGTGAAATGTGAGCATAAGCACATCTGTGTGTGTGTGTGCTTACTTGTCACAGGCTTACAGATTACAGGCCTGTTCAAGCACACTTTCTGAGTCTCTGCTATGGTAAGTAGGCTGTAGGAGTGGGCCGGGTGCTACTTTTACAAGTATTCATAATGGATAACATGCTTTTTTTGCAAACACAAGTAGCCCAGCCCATGCCCGACACCTAACAAAGATGTTTGAGCTGAAATGCTTTGATAATGCCGACTCAGTGGGCTTGAACTGAGTATTAAATGCTCAGCTCAGCTTCATATTGTTATAGCGGAGGGACAAAATAATGGAGACCAATAAAGACTTCCTGTTGGTTGTCACTTTTCTGTATCATGTTTTGGAATAAAGAAATGACTACTTTTTGCAAAAGGAGGGCACATTTCAGACATGTTGACATGTCATAGCAGGAAAAGCACAGGTGTAAGAGAGGAAAACTGTGCTGTGAATGTTGCTGCTGATATAGATTACTTACTGCTTCTACTGTTACTCCTGCGTGTGTACTGTATGTCGATAAGCACAGGTGCATGTGCGTGTGTGTGTGTGCGTGTGTGTGTGTGTGTGTGTGTGTGTGTGTGTGTGCATGTTTAAAAATATACACTTGTATCTATACAGGTGTGTGTGTGTTCCCCCACACCATCATGGTAAGCAGCTGCGAGGGGGCCCCAGTCTTTGGGTGGTCTCGCACCCTCATCCATAAATTATTACCCCGCTCTCCTGCTGCTGGTATTGAAGTGTGCTGGGGTTAGGTTAACACACTTTCACCCACCTCTTGTACGTAGCCTCCTAGTACCCAACTACCATTAACGTAAAAATATGGACCATCTGATAGGGTTGGATAAGGTTTTGATTTTTCTTGATTCAGATTTTCTTACTCCAGCTCCAATTCAGTTTATCCATTCTGGTTCTAATAAAAATCCCAGTTATGAATATTTGATTAATATATAATATATAAATAATAAAATAAACTAAAATATGTAGACAACTTAAATCACATTTATTTTGAGAAGACTTTAACAGTCATTGTTCATACATGAAAAGCTGTGTTGTGATTTGTTTTGATTAAAATAACTATATTCTATATATAGACTATATTAGTGCAGTCGGTTATTTTTAAGAATACTAATTTATATACAGCAAACTCTTACTAAACTCTATCTACGAAGCTTGGTTTTTCAGTGTTGTCACAATCCCAAAATCACACACATTTAGGTCCCAGAATATTTCCTGAATCAGTGTCAGCCACTACCATGTGTACTCTGTGTGTCTGCTATGTTGTGATATACTGATTCCTTTGGTATTTTGTTCTTTTAGCAGTTGTATGACCAATATAACAGGCCCTATATTTTTTTCTTATTGTAACACACCACACATTCACAGACCTCTTATCTTAAAATAAGCAATTTGTGCTTGTACTTTGGTTTACTTTATCTGGGCTCATGTAAATTGCATTTTATTGCAAATCTGTTTGCTTGTTTGATGAAAAGTGCTTAAATAAATTTGGAACTAAATCGGCCTGAACAACTTAACAAAATTGCTCTATAAAGTTTTATGTAGCGAGAGCTTGAGTGCATTCTGCATTGTAATTGTGTTGCATTATGATGTACTTTTGTATTAGCAAAAGTTTATCCAAAACTACTTTATCTGTCCATAAAGCAAAAAAAAAAGAGAGAATAACTGCCAGACTTTGTGTCTTTGACTGACACTTGAGACAATAAAGAAAACACATGCTCGAATAAAACACACAAACAAACCGCCACATGCTACTTAAAACATAATTCACTGCATATTTTGCTGGCGTTTAATCATTCCCGTAAGTATAAAAATTGCTGTTATTATCTTTGGCTATTATATCTAATTGTTGCCATAGCTCATATAATCAGAGTTATACTGGACCAGAATTTGTACATGTTTAAAAGTGTTTGCGTGCGTGCACGTACGTGTGCGTAAATGAAAGTGCGTTTATGTTTTTCAAAGTCTATGTGTGTTTCGCCGTGCATGTGTATGCACTAATATACATGAGTTTAACTGAGCATGCACACATATCTATGTGAGCATGTGTGGGCCAATGTTCATGTATATGCATACGTGTGTGTGTCTCTGTGTGTGTGTGGGTGTGTGTGTGTGTGCATGGTGCGTCTGCTCGTGCATGTGACTTAAACAAACAGAACATGTTTTGGAGGAATGTGGTGCGTCTGGAGATTGCAGGTCTCTGAGAACACCGGGCGCTGCTGCACTTAACATAGTTGTTCATCAGCAGCAGCGTGATAGGCCGTTCTCTTCCAGACACACACAGGTGTCACAGTACACAAACACACACGCACACACACACACACACACACACAACTGAGCAGTCTGGCATAGTTTCCATTAGGACACACAGTGAGTGAGTGAGTTAACTGGTGTGTTTAGGAGGGAGAGAGTCACACCACCACAATTGTCATTTGAAACCTCCCCCAGCCGCCCACTGACGACCCCTCAATACAGTATTGAAACCTTCTGTCATCATCAATCACTGTCAAGTCAAGTCAAGTTGCGTAAAATTCCTTTAAAAGTGCTTTTAGCAAAGGTTGGCCTCAAAGAGCTTCACAGAGAAAGAGACACAATGGCCGATGAAAAAAACAAGAGATGTACAGTAAAAACAAGAAAGAACAGACACTTCACAAACTCCAGCGAAACTAATTTCACCGTCCCCAGCTCACCGCATGCTAACTCAAGTAAGCCCCGTCACATAATAAAAACAATGACTCTTTGAGCGGCTATTACCACCATTTCTCACGAGCTGACATCAATTGTTTTGACTCCGTCAGAAATCAAATGGAACCATGCTCTTGGCGTCTTGCTAAGGTTAATGCTGCCGCTTCAGAGCCAATTCAAAACATGGCTCTCCACCAAGGCATCCACTGCGCTGCTGAGTATTATCAAATTCCCAGCGACACTTCCCTCACCGCTTAAAATGCAGAGTGAGATTGGAAGTAATACGCTCAGCTGTGTAGGACAGAGATCAGTTTGATACTGTGAAAAGATTGGAAAAGCACAGGGGACGCACAGAAACCCTCTTAGATTGTATAACTTAATCATGCATGAAAGAAGGCAATACAGAAACATTCAGGGCCTATTCAAAAACACTGAGGGTTTTTTTTTCACCCCCTGCTAACCCTGTCCAAATTCTGAGCCTCATTGGGAGTGATAGCATTGTTATGAAGCCAAGCTTTTATGAGCTTTGGCCCTTCATGTTGATGATAGCATCCCGTTATAGCAGAACGACTGTTTTTTACTAATGACCTCTGGTTAGTTTAGTGTTAGTGTGCTGACGTAGGAAGGGGAAACAGAAAACCCATAAAATACTTGGACTCTTCTTTGTTGTTTCGAAGCTGAATAAAAGAAAATCCAATAACTATTGTCTTTCGTCAGACACCATTGAATCGCAGTAAAAAAAAAAAAAACAGGAGAAAGAGAGGATCATTCCTTGTGCTTGTTTTCAAACCCCATCCCAGGGAACAGATGTTGTTCATTCTGCTTGGCTGTGCTGAGGAAGAGCACCAAATCGTGCTGTTTTCAGCCCAAATAGCTCACGCACAATTACTCTGCCGGGGATCTGTGTGCGTTGGCACGTCGCTGCAGTTCCCCCTTTGTTTTCTTAATAATTAGCTTGTGTTTTCACAGGGGGGTTATATGTGTGTGGGGAAGCCAGTCTTTTCAAGGCTACTTAATCTACTCCCTGGTCCGTCTCCCTTCCTCTCTCTGTCTCTCACCCTTTCTTAATCTCCTCCATAGCTTCTCTCTCCCATCCTACCTTATTTTCTGTGTCTCCTTCCCGAGCCCAGGGCCTGCACGATGAATAAATGAGAGTTCAGGTGTTTTTGCTGCTGCTCATGTGTATTTGATCTGAGGAGCAAAGTAAAAATGATGAAAAAGTGGCACTATTTTTGCATCATTGGTCTCTTCTTTCCTGGAAGGTTTGTGAAGAGGATCAGAGCAGCGGTCATGGTGAGTATTGGGTGACTCAACGGCTAAGCATTTGGCATTCAAGCTGTATTAATATTGAATGTATGAGGCATGGTTCTAGAAATGACAAAATAGAGCAAAGTGTTCACATAACTAACATTATTCATCATTATCATGAACAAATCAACAAAACACAGTTCCAACACACATCTATTTGAAAGAAACAACATAAAATGTTTCAGATTGTATTCACTGACAATTTAAAAAATCATATTTGGTCTAGGTTAAAATGTACATAACAAAAAGCATACAAATGTGTACTGTCCTAGCAGGGACTTTTGTACTTTTTGGTCTGTTTCTGCACCTAATGTGTGTTCAACACATGAACTCCACTGTTAAATACACTTCCGCTGTAAACATGTCAATCAATAGCGGCTGTGTTTGACCAGTGGTCGATATGCTCTGTGTGAGCCAATCTCATCGATTTTCCACCTGCTCAGTCGCCTCGATCACCTTGACCCCGATGGGATCTGTTCACGTGGCTTCTGTTAATTAAACTGAACCGAGGACATGCATTTGATAAAGCACAGATACACAGATAAAGACAGAGTCACTTACACACACTTGGCTGCGCAGCTGTAGTCAACCGGTTTACATACACACACACACACACATCCCACAGACACATTTTAGACGTTACAGAAGAGGCACTGTGACTGGAGGGTCACCAGTTCAATCCTGGAACCATCTGGGAAAATGTGGGTAGGGAAGGTGAATGAGTAACACTGCCATTAACAGCTGCTGCAGAAATGCCCTTAAGAAAATCATTTCCTAGGCAAATGTTGAGCAAATGTTGCAAACAACTCTTTTTAGTAGGTTAAAAAAGATCATTATGAGGTATAAATATAAAGTTATGTTCAAGTTACACAATGAGGAACACATTTAACGGCCAGGTTTTCTGTGACTTCTGGGCTAAATGATGTCCGTCGTGCACGGATCAGATTTATCCAATAAAAGAATGTCTGTGAAAGCCAGGTGGCTGAAAACCAACTGCTCCTGTAGAGCTGCTTAGTGTCTGACAGCGCAGGACTGTGCAGAGCTGGTCCCAGGTGTGAATGCATAAAACTGTGTGAATGTGGTGTTGATGTCTATAGAAAAAACCATCCATGCTTAGATGACTTTCAATAAATTGTTAAACACACAAACTCTCCCTCTCTCTCTCTCTCTCTCTCTCTCTCTCTCTCTCTCTCTCTGTGTGTGTCACACTGAAGCAAGTGAAAAACAACCCTTCTTGGATGTCTGCAAATTCAGCTTTTAAAGCCCTACTGTATCACTAGACAACCTTTAAGGTGTCTCTGTCTCATGTCCTTCTGAAAACTTGAGCCACTCTGAACCCTTCTGAGAAAGGTAGCGGAGATGTTAACATAAAAATCTGTCCACTGAGGAACACCTTTATTGATTAGGACACTTTTGAATGGTAGAACATACTGCTGAAAACACGCTGAGTCTTGCCAGAGTGAATGTTTCTGTTTTCACTTGAGCCATCAGTGCTATAAAATGCATGTACCCACGGCACTGTGGGACACTGAATTAAAATGTCTATCAAGAGGCGAAAGTACAGACACAGAAATCAGTGGAAACTGAGGGCACTGGCAAAGAATCTGGAAGAATGATGACTTGACTCTCCTCCTTATTTCAACTTGGCATAAATATCTACCAAAAACTCATTGCTAACCCACGTCAAACGACTTTGACATTTAATAGTTGTTGAGCATCCAAAACCCACATAAATATTATATGGTCAACAATAAAGATCAGATGCCATCTGTAGTTCTGCTGCTGACATAATTTAGTGAGCTAAATGTCTCTGGTATATGTTAACAGGTTAAGCAGTGTCCTAAACTCTTTAAACATATTTTCACAAAAAAAACACACAAAAATAGGTGCAAAAAAGTGTGAGTTTCAATAAAAGTCCATCAAAATTAAACACATCCCACAAATCTTCTCCGATGTACCACGCTTCATTCCCCCCCAAGTTTTCAGCTCAAAGAAAAACAAACATTAGCGTAATAAAGCGTGGTACTGTATAACGGAGAAGAGTTGTGGTACGTGGGCAATTTTGATGCATACAATAAGTTTTAACATGTGCCATAACAAAGCCATAATGTCTTATTTATTTACTACATGCTTGTTTGAGTTGATGTTGAACTTGTGTTCTCCTGTATGTCAAAAACACGCAAAGATGCATTCACACTCCAACATATATGACCTCAAAAAAATTTAAATAAAATCGGAGAAATGCATTTATTCACCACGAGGAGATTACATGCAGATGACACTAATAGAAATGGGTGGTAGTGGTCAAAGCTGTTGCGGTTTTCATAAAGCCAACCTTCAGTTAACATTTGCACTTGACTATTGCATTTGACTTTTAGACTATAGATTATTCATACATCAAAATTACACAATCAGATGTTCAATCTTATTTGACAAAAGAACAAAGTTTTGAGTATACTGTTGCTGTTGGTGTACTGGTTGAATGGCATATGCATGCACATACACACAGGCATACTTCCCCCCTGGCCCGGGCTGTCCATGAGGCTGTGGGAATGGGGTCACACCTGCAGTGGCTGGCAGCGGTGATAAACGATGTTGCTTTAAACTTTGGAGACAGTCATTTTTGGGAGCCGCTGTTTACCCTCCATTGAAGTATAATGGGGGCCTTTGAAGGCTAGAGCGCCGGGGACAGAGGCTGCCCTCTGTCTGCTGTTTTGAAAGGAGGAGAAACTAGCCCTCGATTAGCTAATGACACATTCTGCTTCGATTTGCCATAATAGGACAGAGCAGCCCTCTGACATTAGGATTGGCATTTCCTACTCCGGCTGCTTTGGAAAGTTTCACACAGCTTTCAGCGGTCAAATCAAATAAATCAGTTTATCGCAGTTTTTGCAATTTTTCCTTTTCTTGCTCTTGACAACAGGGTCAGTTTTTACGATGCAAATGAAGACAGACATTCATGTGTTTACAAGACGTCCAGAGAGTCTTGAAAAGTGTGAACGTGCATGTAAAAAACCCCTCTGACCTTTCTTGCTATCACACCAAGATAAACGTGTACGCATGTTACTCATACACTTGAAGCCGGACAGCTCATGCACTTCAGTCATCGCCTTCCCGAAAAAACCCTTTGACGGTGCTCGCTGTATCAGACACCAGAGCTGCCTTTTCATGCTAGTTTGGAGAAGTCATCAGTAGATCCTCTTACCACCTATCTTATCAGATGAGGCTGCATATCTGGGTGCTCCTCTTCATTTGTCTTTTAGGCCTGAAGCGATAAAGTGACGCGAGAATGACAGTCTAGACTGCAGCTGTCTCGATATGAAGCATTCCAAGGCTTCACTGAAAAGCACTGTAATCTCTCTGCTTACACACACACACACACACACACACACACACACGGACATTAAAACCAACACACCCGTGCAGATACATTCGCATACAGCACACACACACACACACACACACACACACACACAATTATATGGGTATGCACACAGCCACATGCAGAAAAAACAGCCAATTGATGTCAATCCAAGCATGCAGTGGTTGTGTATTAGATCGTGATTAGCCCGTACTGCCTGCAGCAAGCGGAACGTAGAACATCCAGATTTTCTTTTTTTCATTTTTTGTTAGGGGATTTATGCGGTTAATAATACCAGCAACTTTTATTGAAAGTCTTATATCAACTGTCATTCAAGTTTCTAGTTTCTTCTCAATACATTTTGATTGTACTTTTCATGCAGATTTACAGTTATGAATAGACAATTTAGGGTAGAGTGTAGACAATGCATACAAAAGGCAATAAGCCTTTGTACTGTTATACACTAAGTGCTCTATGTATGGATAAGTAGGAAGATTAAAGTCCAATGTGAGTACTTATGCGTCTGGATTTTTATGAAATGTTGGATCTCTTACAGTTTAAGTCAACACTTTGTGTCTGTTTATGAAAGTATCTGCCCATCTATCTACACAGAGAAGCACAGAAAGGGGAAAATCACACAAACCCACACACACTCTCCTCCCTTTAATTTTCATCAACAATGAAAACTATTTATTTTTTCATTCAGAAAAAAACTTCTCTTCCTACTCCTTTTTGAAATCAAGTCACTTCCCTCAGCTAAACAACCCCAGAGGAAAGTTGCAACCATAACAAATGGGTTTAAATAACTAGCATGCAGCAACAATCTCCTCACAGCGCGGTGCATTGCGGCTGTCATTCATCACGCCACCGCAGCATAACGTGGGACTTCCACAACAATTACTTCTGTCATTAAACTCCCCGTATTGTTGTCGTTTTTCTCGTGTGATAAGGGTGATTACCGGCCAAGCGAGGGCTAATCTTCTCCAATCTGCTTTGCAGTAGGAAGAAAAGCAAACCTCAGCTTGCCACTCAAGCCTGACCAGAGGGAAGGCCAGTACTGCTGTGTTAGACTGTCCCCCTGTGGCTGCTGGGAGGAACTTTCCATCGTACATGGAACCTCCTTATGCTGTTACACTCCCTGTCTGGGACTCCCAAGATGTGTTAAAAGCAGGTTTCATTCAGGAAAAAACAGTCTAACCGGTGGTTTTGCCTGTAAACACAATTATACCTTGAAAGAAGACATGTACATAAACACAAGCACTGAAATTAAATGTTGTGACTTTGCCTTTATTTCCAGTGATATTGCTGCATATTGTCCACTTTGGTCCTAATGTTAACTCCAGTTCTAAAAAGACATTCAGCTTCATTTTACTGCCACAGATCGATCATACATGCTCTTTTGTTATATATCTTTTAAATAAAGGTAAATAAAGGTTTGAGATATTCTCTCTCTATTTTTTTTTTAAATATTAACAAAGGCTTTAAAAAGAAAAACAATGTGTTAGCCTATCTCTTAATATCAGTTCTTAGTTCTAAATAACAATTTTTCAGCAAGCTATTTGAAGTTAGCTCTTGTTTACTGATAGGTGAATTAATAAAGTCAGTGTAGCTCAGTGTTTTGATTACCTCTTCAGTCTGATGGATGTGGAATTCTACTAAACAGGCAAGGTGTTGATGTTTTTGAGCACAGGTTAATTTAACATGGATGTTTTGCCGAATTCCTTGTTATTGACTCCTTTAAATGTTAATAATTTACAACTTGAGTCGACGTTGTTACTGTACATCATTTGGGATAATAGCATTTGCAAAAAAAGTCTTAAAGGGGATGTAAATATTTAGTAGCAGGGCGTATAATCTATCCAGTTCCCCTGCAGTCCAGTCATGTACAGTATATGGACACACTGCTGCTCTCACAAGCTCTTTTACTCTCTCAGGCTACATCATTCACATCATCGTAAAAAGCGGAGGCCCTTCATCACTTTACAGTACCCAGTGCTACCGTTAGCCCCGGGCTTTCACATCAAGGCCTACAGGCTTCCGCCCCACACTAGCTGTAAACCTCGCCCCTGAATGTAAGAGGGAAGAGGGATGAGAGGGGTTATTGATGTGCTGTAAACCCCGTTATTTTATCGAGGGAGAGAGGAAACTAGACCTAGGTGTGCGGTGGGGAAAGGAGGCACTCCAGCTATCCATTTCCAGCAGGTGTGTCTCTTTTTGAGGAAAACTGGGGAAATTTCCATGAGCTTGTTTTGTTGTTTGTTTGCTCAGGAGCCCCGTAAACTGCAACAAACACAGAATTCAATTTGCAATTTGGACAAGCATGTGAATATTTCCCCAGTGATTGAGAATCTATTTCATTCAGATCAGCCGCTAACCCTCTGTTCTCAATGATAGTGTTTCCATGAAAGCTGAACACACATATGCAATACATTCTGGAAATTCAACTATAGCCTTTTTTGGGGGATGAATTTGTGGATCCATTAGATTCTTTTCAACCCACATACCAAGAGGATGTTTCATCTGTTACATGTGTAAAACATAAGAGCTTAAAATGCTTAAATTTACACCAAATTACATGGTAGTTAAACCACATTAATATCAGAAGCTATGAGTGGCTCACATTTGATAATTAAGGTGATTTCTGTCTTTACTTTCAGTGTACACAACATTTGAAAACAGCCCCAGCATTTGCTCAAGGCCAGCAATTAAAGTGTTTACAGAATCTTAAAGACAGGGTTATAGTTGTACCAGATATCCATGTAGCCCTACTATATCTACTAATGAAGACATATGATCCAGGGAGACACAAGAGTCAGACTTTGCCTTGTTGGCAAAACAAGATCACATCGTACAAGTGGCATGCAACCTAATCTATCCAAAATATTCCTATAAAACTACACACTTGTATAATAACATGACCCCAGCATTAGCTACTGTATAGAGAGCAAAGTGAGATTCAGGCTTCTTTTTATGAGACCTGGCCAGCTGCCCTCATCTTCCTCCCCAGCTGTTGAGTCTTCCTGATACAACAGAGGAGACCCACTCCAGTCTGCACGCCATTTCATCCTTCCCCTCAACCTGCAGCGCACATACACACGCCTCTCCCTGCAAAGGTATGCATACACACAGGTATCTGCGCACACACTTAAAACAGGAAGAACAGAAACATGCATTCAATAACCTTGTTCATGCTTGCATGAGAAAACCCTTTTCACACACATCCACTCACAAACACACATGATCGCGCACACACAACAGTCCTTAGGGCGCTCATTTGTCATCTGGAGAGGAATTTACAGTCATGCTCTTTTCGCTGAAGGCTCGGACTTCAGGCATTCCTCTGGAAATTTATGTCCAAACAGCTGTGGTCTCATCCGATTCTGTACGGGCCTTGAAGACAACGCTGTCCCAGGAATTATGAGGGGGATCCAATCCATTACACACCTCCAGTCAACTCTTGAGTGTGCGTATATGCACGTGTAAGTCATTTTCTCTGTGTGTCTTTGTACGGCCCTCAGCATGTGTAACGGTGTGCGTTTTCCTGCTTTCACAGTGTGCTTGCAGCTGCCTAACTCCCTCTGTGTGTGTGATTGTGTGCATGTGCACGTGTGCTTGTGTGTAGAGGATTCAGGGATGGTTTTGCGTTCAGCTCTTTGATGGCTGAATGGTTATCCTGCGGCTTTATGCATCGGAAGCCCATAGTTTAAAGGGGAAAAGCCCTGATTTCACATTGCAGCCATATGGACTGTTATGCTTCCCTCTTAAAGTGAGGTCCACACCAGAGGTAAACACGGGGCCACAGTAATAGATGAGGTCTTCAAATGGCCACAGAGTCGGCAACACAGAGTGACATCATCATAAAGCTGGTCTGCACATGGGAGAAAGAAGATGAATAATTCCTGTTTATTATGGATGTTTCATTGTCAAAACTTAATTTATCCATTAAAAGGCCATTGAAAGCTATTTCCTATGTACACACATTCAAAACCTTGGATCTCCTCTGTACAACTACACAATCGCCAGTGCATCTTTCACTGGATTTTGAGAGAAAGGAGGGCATTTACTCACAATGCTTCTCCCAACTACTCCCTAGGTTCGAACCTATAACCCTCCACGCCCAAGCTTGATTCTCTAAAATGATTTTGTGTTTTCATTTCTAATAGTTCATTTAAACCTGATAGATGGCAGGCCAACCCCAGGTCATTCAGCGAGGAATATTTCTGTGTCGTTCTTTTTTCTCTGTAGATTAAACACACTGGCAGGAGTAAGGTAATGTAAAGGATGGAAACTCAATAAAGTGTGATGATGATGTGATGTGTTTAGCGAGGAGGGTTGAAGGCCCCCGTGCATGTTTTCTGCATGGCGTCATTTTCTTATTCTGCCAAACTCCACTGGGATGTACTGTATAGTTGTGGGGGAGAGAGAAGGCGAGAGTAAAAGTGAGAGAGCAAGGAAGAAATTATGACTGATGTATTAGAGTTTCGTGTTCTTCCTGATGAAATTGTCCAGGTACTGTTTTCGAACCAATTGTTGAGGATTTTGAAAAATCCCAGAGAAGTAACATGCTGCAGAAACTCAATGGCGATGGATTAGAAAAAGAGAAAAAGGGCTACTAATTTATGCTGATGTGTCAGATTTATCCTTAACAATCTGCATGTTTTCAGTATACTTCTGCACATGAACAAAGAACAAATAAAGTCACTGAACTTGACATAGAAGTGAAGCTGACAGTCACACCAATGTATTGGTGGCAATAAGGGGGCACCTTAAAACAACAAATAAAAGTGGAATAACATAATCTAAAGAGTTAAGAAGAAGAAGAAGAAAAATAATCTAACTCCAGTTTCTGTTGGACACTCTGGTGGTCTGAGCTTCAGTCTCACATGCTGACACCTAAAAAAGTAATTTGTCCCGGCACTGGGAGGTGAGGGCTAAATAAAAAGAAAACATTGTTATCATGATTAATCAGCGGCTCTGTCAGAGGGGCCAAGGTGAATAGAAAGTGGCACAAATGACTACATGGAATTCCTGATGTGTCAGACAGAATAAAGCTGCAATGTCCATCTTTCACTCGCTCGCAATTTCACCCATTTATTCAAAGTAAAGCTGGTTCCAGTGGGCTCCATAATGTGCAGTGTAGCTGCAATCAAATGTTTTAAGGTCTGTAATGCACTTCAGGTTTGGAAATCATAAGACATCACCATGACACAGGATTACCTGCTATAAATAAGATGTTGTATTTTCTTTTTACTCCGTCTGGAAAATAGAGGTGATGAATTGAGTGACAGTGAGAGTGAAAAATGAAAAAGCAGATAGAAAACAGTTTAAAGGCACAAACTGTGTCCCATTCTCAACCAGACTTGTGTCATCAACTTTTGCAAAAAATAAATGTTTAAGTTTTGCCTCTGTTAGGGATGATTTATTTCTACATGTGCTAAATTGACGTTGTGGTGAGATCATTTTGTCAACTGCTGTTTCAAAGGTCAAATATAAACTTTGAATCTCAAAATCCCTTATGTCTTTTCTTTGTTTAACTAAAATTGTGTTTGAGTGGCAAAATTCCAGAAGTTTTCCATGACTTTCCATGACTTTCCATTTCTAAACTGGAACACGAATATGATCTAAAAATATTTACTTCTTCCTGATTTGTTTAAGCAGCACTTTGGTTCCCACTACAAACGGGCTGAAAACCACCAAATGCTAGCAAAGAGCAAGGCCGATTGAGAAATACATTTTTGGTTTATTCCTGTGACCCCTCAAAACTTGTTTAAATATGCACTGACTTCCCTAAAGAATCTATCAGATTCCCTGGCTTTATCTGATGGGAGCACACATCTTCAAACTCTCAAAAATTACATCACAGGTAAAAAGCTTATTTAGTGATTAAATGAAAATGACTTGAGGTTCTTGGATTTTTGCACGCTGTGAATGTAGCACTCAAGTATTTGAAAGTGCCTTTTAAGCCGAAGTCTGTTTACAGCATCAACTTGCTGGCAACTTCCCTCATATTATGTGATTCACCCCCATGTGTTGACTTTATTTGGTTCTCCAAGCAGGTTAATGCAGTCAGTTGCCATCTCGTTCCTTTTGAGAGATAGAGAAGTCTGAAAGAAAGGCTGCTCCTACCTTCATCTTGCATGAGAAGGTCATTTGGTCTGATGCCTTTCACTCCATATAATATAAACTTCCTCACCACAAGCCGCTCACAAACAGCATAAATAAACACCCGCGGGACAAACTAGGGCTTGGAGCTTGTTAGGGCGCACAATTTCAACATGAGAGTTTGTTTGTTCAAATTTGCTCGCACAGTGACCTAACTGCTTTATACTCAGCACATGTGGGGAAGAGGGCATAGGAAGGCGAACATTACAGAGCGAGGGAAGAAAAAAAAAGTGGAAAAATCCATATTTTTCCAATATGCAGACGGGGCTGTTCATCAGGCAAAGTTTGACACATGTCTTTGAACAGTTAAAAACAACAACTTGGTGGAAAAAGTACGGAATAGGGTGGTTTGGCTAAACAAATGTCATTTTTGGACGTTGCTGCAGGGAGGATGAGAAAGGGAAAGATGATGAAAAGAATGAAAAGATACATTCCTGAGAATCTAACTCACTGCCTCACTGTTTCCTGGGCTTGATTAGAGGGATGCAGTGACTTGCGGGTACATTAAGATTAAGATTGCAGCTGTCCAGAGGGAATTACAAAAAGGAAGCAATATGGGTGTCTTTATCAAATGTGACACTGGTTTTTATAAAAGGAAGTCTCATTAAGGCCTTCGCTTATACTGTGCAGCCATGCAGCTACAGCACTGTTTGTGATGATTAGAGGCCATTTTGTAATCAAAAGGTCACAGGTGTGACCCACACAAGGGCCGGTCCAAATTACTTCCATGAATTAATTAATGCTCTGCTTGATTTGTATTTAGTTGGATACACAATTTTAAGTTAAGTTCACAAAGGCAACTTCTCTTTTTTTGTAAACTATAGATCTAAATGTTTTACAGTTTAGGAAACAATAACTCTACAAAACATATTGCTATTCTGACATTGAATGTCAACCATATGAACATATAGTTATGTTGATTATATAAGAAAAAGTTAAAAATACTAATATGTTTCACTGAAGACTGTCAAGGAACACTTACACCACTGAATGCAGACCTGTTACTGAGACACTGACCACTGGTAATCAGTTTCCACTCTACTGGGAACAGCTCAACATGATCTCATAACCAGAGTAGCCCGGCTCAAGCTAATTATTCCCACCACCACAGATCAGTTGTGCACCAAGTTGTCCCGTGAATCGTTTATAAATCAGTAATCAAGTTGCAATTGTGCAATTGCTCTCAATTCCAACAAATGTAGGGCCATCAATCATCAGTGATTATCTTTTATTGTTGAGCCGATGACTAATCTAACTCTATAAACCAAATGTTACCATTTCACAAGATAAAAACATCATCTTATTTGTATTAACCCAACCCTCTAATGGTCATACAAGGAAGTCATTTTGATCTCTTCGGACTGTGCTGAGTGTTGATGTGCTGTCATGTAGGCAAATCAGTCCACCGCAGAGTAATAACTATTAGCACATGCTTCTCGGATGGGATTTGGCAACCAAGTTGTTGGACGGGAAAAAAGGCCATTTGTCACAAGCCCTTTTCACAGCAGACATTTCCACCTGTCATAGCAGGAAATCACAGGTGTTACTAGTAACATTAATGATGGCTCCGGTGTATTAAAGTGTCCCAGTAAGCCATGAAAGTGTGGTAGTGCGCCAGCATGTAGAATACCAGGAAGCCGACACTGATTAATTTTATTACTTAGACCTGTGCTTTTCCTACGGTGATGTCAAAATGTGAACATGGTCTACTGGGGAAAGTTCTAAGCTTACATTAACTGTTTTACATACGAATTCAATTAACAATTAGTTTCAGGCACAATACATTCTGTAACCGGAGAAAGGATAACGCAGATATTATGTTTGGTGAGTATTTTTATGCAGAAGTCAACCCGTAAAAGCAATACATCAACACAGTCATTTTATCTGTTTGACACATGGCACGTGGGTAAAAACATAAAAACTGCAAAAAGTACTTATGATTCATAGAATCACTTTCAAAATGGAGAGAAATTAACATTTCTCATTTATCTAAAAGAAGGATCCATATAATCTTAAATCACATATTTCAATACCTGCAGGGCATCAAGAATCTGACCCAGATAAACACCAATGTGTATTTTGTTGAATGTCTCCTGTTGTTTTGTATGATGCTGCTGTAAGACAGCAATAGAAGTTGCTTTGTCGCCTTGTGAGCAAGAAGTCTTTGTTGTCCCCCAAAGTGGTACAAAATGTATTGGGACCAGACTGTGCAGCTCCTTCTTTACTTCAGCTCTGCTTTGAACGCTTTGACCGCGGAGTGTCCGTTTTTGTGTCTGCTGCTTTCTTTCTAGAATCTCTTTCGTCTGGATCATAGAGAGCATTCCTGACGAAGCGTGCAGCAGCCCCCTTATCCAGACGGGCAGCTTTCTTCTTGTCTGTGATATCTTTAACTCTGTTCATGTACGTCCTTATTCGCTCCTGGAGAACAGAGAATGGTTACAGAGGAACTAAACAAGGCACATAAATAGAGAGGAAGAGTGAAAATGTCAAAGACTGTAGAGAAAAAACATACGTACCAATTCCTGTTTGATTCCATGTTCTCTGGGATTCATTCCTTGTGTAACCAAGTACACTGTAAACAAGAGCAACATCTTTGCTTAAGAAATTATGTGCAGCCACTGAAACTGAGCCATGCATTTACCATAATGGCATGCATCTTGTTTGCTTTGTTTCACAAATCCTTAGGTTGGCAATATGATCTAAATTGAATAGAATTTGGTGAATGTGCATAAAAACAAATTGACAAGTTTGTGACCAAACAGAAGCAGTGCATTTTTCGGTTTACTTCCCACATATCAAATCACAATTCTTGACATGACAGACTCAGGGCCATGTTCAAAAACACTCACATTATTTTCCCCAAACCCACAAAACAATTACTGAATCCAGAAAAACTTACTCCAGAATAATGAATTAAGGGTGTAGGCAGACATCAGATCCAGCTTGGCTTGATCCAAAGGGTCCAGCTGTCAATAAACCAGATTTAGTTTGAATGTACGAAAAATATCAAAATCTTTTACTTCCAAAAATGCCAAGGCAGAAGGTTGTTGTACATCACAGACTGCTGGGCACCCCTGAGCATCAAATCTGATGAGATTATTGCACATTTAGCATGTGAAGTGTTATTCTTCAAAGCAGCTGGTGGATTTTTGACTTTTTTTTGTTCTGTGGCACCGTTACGCCATGTGTGTTTGCACAACAAGTGTTAAGAGTCACAGTGTCCGCTGTGAAAAGGTGCTCAGCCTACCTTTGGCAGCAGCTCATTTCTGGGCATCGACATCAACTTCTCCAACATGGTTTTGACCGAAGAGACGGAAGAGTCGAAGCCTGTGAGCTGTTCGTCTATCTCGTGAGGGTAGTCGTCAGCTCTGCTGTCCCCTGCCATTTTCCTGTCAGATAATTAAAGCCACACAATCTTATGTTGCTCTATTCAGCCCCATTCAAATGCTGGTAAGAGAGCTTGCACATGTTGCTAACAGGACAACAGGCGAATGTTTAACGTTACATGAGCAGAAACAGAGTGATGATATAAAGTATGAGTTAAAGCGACACTTATTGGTTTGACTGATATAAACGTTAACTGGAAACGGAGTTTAAACATATTTAACGTTACCTGTTTCTGTTTTACCTTTTTAGCATGCAACACGCTTTAGCCGACAGGAAGTGACGTCACAAAACAACGCGACTCTTCTTCTTCGTTTCTTCGTTTCTTCTTCTTCTTCTTCGTCTGTCCTCTACCGCCGTCTGCCGTTTGGAAGCGCTGGTTAGCCGCTTTTAACACTTACTTAAAACTTTATTACTTATTTTTTATAACTTGATAAAAGCTGCATCTGCTAAAACAGTTTCAGATACATTGTTCAACTTTCACACTCGCTGTCTTCCGGTGTTCTTCGTCTGTTTTGACAGTTTAACTGACTCCCTTTTGGCAGATATCCGTGCTTTTTTTAAATCTGAATTTATAACAAAAACCTGTTTTTTTTTTGGTTTTTTTTTGGGTGACTTGCTCTGTGTTAGTCGCTTTTTTCGACAGATAAATTGCGTGTGAAGTATCTCTGCTTGTTAACTCGTCAGTTATAGTAACTTAATATCCGGACGTGTTCACGTTACTATGGTAACCTGCGGCGGTGAGTGAGGCCCGCTGTGCTGCCGGGATGTCCGACTGCAGTTCCGGCGCGTTTAGGACCTGGACGGTTGTGAACTTGTCTCACTTGGACACAAGTTAAAAAAGACATGGACAACTGTGATTTGGAGAAGCTGTCTGTGTCCGGCGGGAAGCTCCATCCTGCGTTCACAGCGGCAGTCACAGACTACAGAGTGACAGTGGAGAGCAACGTGAACAAAGTGACTCTGCACCTGATCACTAGTGACTGTGGAGCTTCGTACAGAATCGTGAGTCTTGCAAGTTGTTTCTATCTGGTAACATTTAACCACTTTTTAAATATATATATATATGTGTGTATTTCAGCTCTTTGGTGATGGTTCCAGCACCATTAAACTGAATGAGGGGTTGAACAGTATAGAAATCGAGGTGGTGGCTGAGGATGGCACCATGAAGAAATACTGTGTGGAAATCAACAGACTGTCTGCAAAGATTGCGGAACTCAGTGATCTGTCCTTGGAGGGAGATATTATGCTTCATCCTGCATTTTGTACCAAAATGCATGAGTACAATGGTGAGTACAGACTTCATGTGGCACAGTATGTGACTAACTGAATTAACATAACAAATATAATAAAGTGTAATACTGTTAGTTTTAAATCACAAACAAAATTGGAAAAAAATAAAAATGTACAGTAAATGTGTGCGAACATATTTGATGCCAATTTACTTGCCAGTGTATGCAGAAATGAAAATATTCAAACATGCTAATAAACACGCAAATCTATGTTTGTTATATTATAGGGGTGTATACAGTATATTCTCTGTGTTTCCGAGTATCAATTTCCATATGAAATGTATTTTGTTTCTGTTTTTTGATCACTTTAAACTCTTTTTTCTGCAGTTATTGTTCCCTTTCATTGCAATGCGGTGACCCTGCTTCCCAAGGTGCCAGACAAAAACAGAAAAGTTACAGTGAATGGGGAAGACAGCTCACAACCAGTCCCCCTGAATTTTGGAGACACTGTGGTGGAGATCTCAGTCTGTTCAGCAGATGGCAGTAATTCACAGGTAGGAGGAGACATGAGAAGGGAACCGCTAATGTGATTTGAGGCTTTGTGTGTTTGATCATCACACTAAATTGTATATAAATACATTATATTTAAAAAACTAATAGCTTTGCAGTTCACCCTGTTCTTAACTAATCACCTACCTGGTCATCTGTAGTAATCTTACATTTTAAAGCTTCACACACACACACTTTTAGTTTCCTCCAAATAATAGTATATAAGTCAGCTATCAATAGTAGAATTTATTTTGGTTATTTCAGGTTTCATAATGCTGTGCTGTCCTGCCACACTGGTGGATTCTTTTCAACTGAACTTAACCTGAAGTCCCTCTAACTCTGTCAGGTGTACACAGTGTTGGTGACTCGAGAGCTAATTCCCATGGTTGTGACCTTCACTGATGAGAAGCAGCAGCTGGACTATGAATGTCCAGTATCTCTGACAGCTTTTTATAGACCTGTATCTATCAACCACAGGTAAGACTCGAATAGGAAGACACTTACAGTAATATGAGAAAATATTAGCAGTTTTAGCTGCAGTTACCTCCTTAATCATATTCATTTAAACATAATCTTTATACAAACAAGTGCTTTGCAGTTTATGCAATAGTAAAATAAAACATTTAAAGTAATACATACATAATAAATACATTAAAACAACGATCAGTATCATATGTACCATCTCAGTTTGCCTATTGAAATAGACATTTCTCATACCCGGATCTAGGGCATCAATTCCTTTGGTTAATTATAGCCATTGAAGTTTATAATTTTGGTCTTTTTGATTTATTTGAAATATGAAAAAAACTGTTATATGGTGTAGTACCTCAGTAGCATACTGAGTAGCATATACTACCTTCTGTATTGGTTCTCTTCTTGATTTGCAGTGACCCAAAGCACATCTTCTCAAGGCCTTATATTGAGATGCTGGCACGAAGATCAAAAATCGACCCATTTAGCGATTGTCCCCTGGGAGACGGCTGGAAGGCTGTTGAACTGGACCTTGATAGGAAGATGTCGGCTGCTCTGGTCAAGTGTTTCTTTTCTTACCGAGGTGACACATTGATCAAAGAATAACAAAGAAGTTATTGCCATTGCATGGTTCCTTTCAGAGTACCTTCCTTGCCATTTATGTTGTTTTACAGTTAAACTGCACTCAGAGTTAAGGGTTCTTCGACTCTTTTTCGTAATCAGTTGAATTTAGCAGCTGTACTTTTAAGAAATGTTTACACAACTACATTATTGACATGCTAGATACACTCTGCCTTACCTCTCAGCAGTCCTGATTACACTACCTATACTATCATGTAACACGATGTTACTGTAGACAACTATTATGTTGCTGTAATGAGGGGGATACTATTACTTAACTAAGACCTCATGTATCTAGCTGCTGTGGGCTGAAGGGTGCATTTTATATCGGGCCTCCTTTGAGCTGAGCAGGCTTTCTCCTGCTTAGTCAGATGTGCCTCTGTGCAGAGGGTTGGTTGGAGAATTAAACCATTGACCACCAGAGCAACATGTAATGGATTTGTTTACCACAGTAGTTAAATACATTTGTTAAAACTCAATTTGCTTGGTTGCCTGTATTTGTAGGAGATGCAATTCTGCAGAGCTGTTAATTCAGCTGGCAGTTCATTCTGTAAAACAGACACAACCACTTCATTAAGCTGATCACAAGTGTGCTCTTTAAGTGGACTATTCTGTTACACTTTTCAGTTGCGGAGCACAACACTACTATCCACTTCCCTTGTGTGATTTATTGTGTCCTTGATGTTTTTTTTAACAAAGGATGTGACAGTGTGATGAAACTGTCTGAGCTGGGATCACACACTCTGGACTGCCCGCACAAGCCCACAGGGGACCTGGATGCAAAGGTCAGTATGAAAGATTAAACAGTGCTCTGCGTTGCCAGAATCACTGCGATCGACCTTGACTCGGCCCATCCTTTATTTACAAGTCGGCGCTCCCTTCGCACTGACTAAGTGCTGGTTTCCACAGTAAAAGTATCTTGTGTTTGTGTGTGTGGTGGTGCCACGGTGGATAAGCAGGAATCTGTGTGCAGTGCATGTGAGCAGTGTTTTTATGAGGATGGGATGCAGAGGTGTGTCAGTGTTTGTGCATTTGATTAATTGTTTTCATAGACTAACAATAAGAACCCAAGCTCTTTATATTAAATAGATTCATCAGGTCAAACCATTTGAAAGCTTTGATTTTTTGTTGATTGAATGCATTTAACTTGTGCTAATGTTTTATTTTCAGGATGTCACAGGGACAAATTGGTATAAGAAACACTTTGCATCATCCAGTTGTTTGGAGATAGAGACTAAACACAGTTTTGAGGTAATAAATCTACTTAAATTTGCATTTTCAGTGTACAAGTCTAAAGTTTAACTGCATTAGATACACCACTGTAGACCTCTGGGCAGGCTCGCCATTTATTGAACAGAAAGATTTTTTAAGGGTTATTCAGCTTCACTTTCTCTGATTCTTGTTTGTTTAATTCAACATATGACAAGTTATTCCCAAATTCAGGGCCATGTGCAGAGTCAAAATCACTGTAATTATCATTTGTCATGAAAAAAACATGAATTTGCTTTAGTGATTCTAATATTATCTACTAAATAAAAGAGGGTGAACTATGACTTCCATTATTGATCAAACTGAAATCAATAATATTCTTTAGAAAAAAAAGTTTCCCCTTGAAAGACCCCATCCTTATATAGCTTATGTAAGTTTAATACCACTTAATAATATGAGATACTATTTTACTTTACTGCTTGAAATGTTGTACTTCATTGGTGGATGATTATTTTCTTCGTCTACTACAGGTGCGTAACTGGGAGAAAAGACTGCAAATGACAGTGGGAGAAGACAACGTGGATAAACTGTGTGACCTGGCCCAGGATTACCTGAAACTCTACCGGCAACACCGGCCAAAACCAGGTATGTTCTGTAGCACAAACCAAGAGTCTAGGATCAGAAATTAAACTGATGTCGAGTAATTTATCAAAGTCTGTTGGCAACCACTACCAATTGCAACAGTGATATTTCCTCCCTCGGAAATCTCTGACATACCTTGCCCTGCCTCGGCACAGCAGCTCACCTTCTGTCATTAAATAATACATGAAAATGGGCTAGTTAGCGGTTGCCTCTGAAGCTTCCTCGTCTATCTGACGTGCCAGGCACTCAAGTTACTGCTCATCTTTTCTCAGCTACTTGTGCCTTGCTAATTGTTTGATGACTCTGAGAAGTGACACTCGAGACTGATCCCAGAGGCCTGAAAGAAAGTCACTGGAACCGAAACGAGAAGTAACCCCAGAGGGTGGGGGGGGGAGCGTTTGTATGCGATTGGGAGCGACAGGGACAGTTAATCAAGCTTTTTCTGTTGTACCGGATCAAGCTGCTTGGAGGATGATAAATGACAAGTGTTGTTCAGTTTAACCTCTTGTGTTGTGTTGCTGCAAAACACAAAGATCACATTATCACTTAGATGTAGATATGATCAAGGCCGAGGATCTTGGTCTCAATATAGAATGTTGAAATGTATTTCATTTTTAATATTAAGATACTATATACTGCAAATAATATGTTAACATTAGGTGCATCCGTATATAGTAGGCCAGCAGAACATTATTTTTATCTAGTATATATTATTTAAAGAAATTAAATTTTAAAAAAATTGGCAAAAGTGAATTTTTATACAGCAGCAGCTGCAGAATGAGTTTGTTGGGGATGTTTTGAAATATTCTCTTGAAAATAAAAGTTGTGACACCAGTGCAGACTGACGGATAAAGGACACTCTTGCCAAAGGAAGCTACACTCTCTAAATATTTCATGAAAAAGACACATGCAATCGTGAGTGAAAAAGAGAAGGCTGCCAAACAGGAGTTCCCTTTATTCCTCATTATGCAGTGTACCGTGAAGTATTTGTGCTTGAATGAAACAGAAACACTGTTTCAAACAGTAGTGGAAGAGTTCTATTTCAGAGTGATACTTTTAAACTTTTTCATAAGAGCGTAACACAGGAAAATAACCAAATTATCGAAATGTTGGCTGTTTATCTGTTCTGACGGTCACTTCAGTCTGAAAAGAAAGTAAAACCTATTTTCAGTTATTATTACAACGAAAACTCATGTTATGATACTTAAATGTAGAGGATGACATTTGCCCGTGTTTTGAAATACTGACTGATATATTTTTTTTCTTTTTAGATACATTTCATGGTGATGCAAAACAAAACAAATATATGCAAATCCTGTCTGGTCCTGTTGTCTGATGTGTGCATACCACATATCACATTTCCACAGGGGACATGTTGCAGTATGAGGACGGCCAGTCTCCGCTGCAAAGCCTGGAGCAGGCTGCTGTCCACTATGCGTCAGCTATCCGACTCAGCTCCAGAGATGCCAGACTCCACTTCCTGCTGGGTGTTGTTCTGGAGGAGCAGCACTACGCTGCAGAGATGTACGGCCTCCAGAGGAAGGTTGTGTGACAAGCTCTTTCAGTGACGTGAGGTTTTGCGCAGATGACCATAGCAAAGCATGCATGACTAACAAGCTTCTTTAAGCCTAGTTAAACATTCAACACTACATTTTTTTAATGCTGATAATAAATTGTATTATTGTTGAAAATGTTCCTTAAATTTGAGAGCAATGAACTGCACAGCTGAAAGCAACCTAACCTCTCACCTTTTCATTCCTTTGTCTCCAGGCTGACAGAGACAGAGATGAATTAAGCGATGCCAAATCAACAGCACGTCAGGATGACATCCTGGCTGTGTGCAAACTCCATGGTTTCCTCGGCACGCCCACAGTACAGAACCAGCTGCGGGCCTTGGATAAAGAGTATCAGCAGCTCAAAGAGCAGGGACAGTCCAGTAAAGGAGACTATGTTCAGACACTCTACATCTGGCTCTCCAAGAAAACTGGCAAAGTAACTGTGTCACGAGTTGTTTCTAATGTTGCTGAACAAAGTTTACTTGCTCTAATTAGGAGCATCAGTGAACAACCTTAAAAAGTACATGTCAAAGAGTGACTTTGTAGCAAAGCAACCTCTTTCATTAGGAAACATTAGAAAAGGTTACAGACATTATGCATTTTAGTGGAACTTACTGTGTAATGCTAGAGACTGCCATGACACGTTATTGTTCTGTATAGCTGCTGATTAAAAGCACCCACTTATTAATTACTCATCGATATATGGTATATAAAATTGAACTCCCTCCCGTCTTGTTGCAGGACAGCAGTGCAGCTGTGCGGGATGAAGAGAGCTGTGTCCACCGGGCCCTGATGAAGTACCTGGATGCCTGGTCTCTGAGTCCTGACAGCTGGGAGTACAACCTCCATGTGGGAAGGCTGCTGCTCCTGCAGGGAAAGAGCAGGGAAGCCCTGCAGCACCTTCAGAGCGGCCTGGCACTGCGTCCCCTTCATCCTGCACTCAGGTCAGCTCATGGAAGTATTGTTGGTAGCAGAAACCGAAATTGTATTGTGTCAGTAGCTGTCATAGTAATAATAATGACCATTATTAATTCAGCTTTATCCACTACCTAAGAGGTTTTTACCTCACACGGTCCCCTGGCTCATAGACAACAATATCTGAAATATAACCTAAAGAGAATAGCATAATTAGGAGCAAAGCCATGCTGTGCCTGACAAGTGATCAATATTGAAATTGATTCTAAAGCTCACAGGCAGCCAGTGAAAAAATAAAATCTATTTCAGCTCCTGTTAAAAACCTGAAAACAACCTTTTGTTTGAACTGGAGCTCAGGTTTCTAAAGCAGGAATAAAGAATAAAGAGGTGAAAACATGTATTTCCTTTTATGTGTCACTGTAAGATAAGAGCAGCTTTGACCAACCTCTCAACCTGCTTCAAATGATATCATATGGTCAAATAGAGGTTGGGAAATGGAAATAGACGTGGTTCAGTCACAAATGTGAGATGAGGCCTGGCAGTTCAACAGGGTAAATGGGGTCTAGATTAACCACAGAGTCAGAACTAGTTTTGTCTTCAACGTGTCTCCTGTGTTGCCTTCATTTTCTCAGGTTCTTCACAGGGTTGGCTCTGCTGCAGCAGGAAGAGAAAGCCTCTGAGGATGCAGAGAAGGAGGCTGCTCTGTTCTTACAACAGGGACTGGAGCACTTTATCAGCCAGCGCTGCAGCAAGAGGTTTGCATGTGTGTGTGTGTCTGTATGTGTGTGTTTGTGTGTGTGTGTGTGTGTGGTGGAGGTGGATACATTCAGCGAGAGAAAGAGAGAGTGCAAGGGCATGACAGCATCAGTAATGTACCAGGATGTTGTTTTCATAGTCTGCAGATACACATAGACATACCATCTGTGGTGTTTTTTAAAAGACATTTCAAGGTCTACATTTGGGTTTTCACTAACCACAGTCTCTGTCAGTTACTAGAGCCAGAAAATCCAAATCTGGGTAAAACACAAAAAACTGAATTTAAAGGGGAGAAAGTTTGGGTGAAGATTTAGGGACCTGATTCTTTACTAGTTGGAAAAATAGCTGCTCGCTCCGGTCGGTGCCTTGGATTTGTCTGATTTGCTTGTATGTACGTTCATCATCCATCCTGTTTTTTCTGTGCTGCCATTCGTTTTCATGATTTTGTCTTCAGCTGGGTGCCGCAGGATCCATCAGACCCTCTGTCCAGCCTCAGCACACAGTTCCTACGGGGCCTTCTCACTCTGGGCCAGCTGCAGCAGAGAAACACACTGTCCGGGAAGGCCATGAGTGTGGAACTGGTCTATCACACGTATGTTACAACCCAGACGTTTTGTTTAAGTAGAAATTTAACAGATTTTTTTAACGGTGATATTACCTTTTTAATCAGTGCTTGTGGTGGATCTCTCCTCCAAAGAAAAGTCTCAACATTCACATCAGTATGAGCCAGTTTAATAAGTGTTTAAGCACTGCATAAAAACCCTGTGCCTGCTTGTCTCTGGGCTGGAATGCTTCAGCGCAGCAGTGCTGACTGCCCAGAGTGTGAGTCAGTGTGTGTGTCGTGGCGAGGCGAGCGGGCAGCTGGAGTGGGTGCTCCTGGATGCTCAGTTTGCCCTGCTGCAAGGGCTGATCCAGCAGGGCGAGTGCCAGGCCAAGCCGGGCATCGAGAGGCAGTCCCTGGTGGCAAAGAGATGCCAGGCTCTCACAGCTCTCATACGCCTCACCTCTATCGCCCCCTGTCAGGAGCTGCTGGACATGCAGGAGAGGGTAAGGAAACATACAGAAGGCATATGTCCATAAGTGTCGGGTGTGACGGATAAATCAGACTTGCACCTTCTGCCTACCTCCCCTGCTGCTGTGTACAGGCATGTCAGCTTGCAGTAGTGACCACACCGCGGCACAGCCACACCCTGTGTCTCTTGGGTCTGGCACAGCTGGCTCAATATGACAACAACCCAAATCCAGACAGGTCAGAGGAAGCCATAACTAATGCCTGCCTCAGCTTCCAGGCAAGCATCGAGCTGGAACACAAGACTCAGAGCGGAGAGCCACCTGAACAGCTGAGCAGTGAGTCTGTGTCGTGTACTTATTGTCTTTGATCTCATCAGAATCACAGCTGGCTAGCAGAGAATTATGTGGGGACGGGCCTAATCTCACATTTATTCAAAAATGATATGCAGGGCATTGGTTTCATGACAAATCAGGCTATATAAAATATGGTAACATGAGAAAACGTGTCCTTGCTGTTCTACAAACACTTTTCATTAAACTATTATGATTGCCTTTGAAAATGAACTCCACAACCATCCCCCGTCTGCTCAGAACAAAAGTGGTGGCAGGACCGGCAGGAGGCTGGTAAAGAGAGAGCTGCCAAGCAGTCCATCACCCAACCAGCGGGAGTGAAGGGGCCTTCTGACACCAGTGTGGCCAAGGGAGGAGCCAAGCGGGGCAGGGGAGGGCCTGGTCAAGGGCGAGTGGCAGCAGCTGTAACCAAAGCTCCCACCCCGGCACCCCCAACCCCCATCAGGGGAGGGAAAGCTGCCCGTCCTCCAGCCAAAACCCCTGCAGCCAGGTGAGTCACGCTGGCAGCCTGAGCCAAGCAGACCTGTGATGTGGCTGCCTGTGTATGTTTGTTGGCAGTGATTTATTCATGGATGATTTCCTGCGGATGCTTACTTTTCTCAGTTCTATCCTACTGCATATTCATGTCAAGGACAGAAACAATCTTTTACTGTTTTACACTGGAAAAAGTTTTCAGTTGGTTTCCTTGTAGGAGCTGTATGAAAAGTGAATTATTTGAATTAAGGAAACATTTACAGGTCTTGAAAGACAGTCCTGACCACATGACTTCATATTTAGTAGTTCTGTTGTGTACCGGTATAAGCATTATCAAAACTTTAACACTAACAGAAATGTGAGTGTATGCCATATTTACTACATAAGCACAAATTAAACTTATTGTAGAACAACATAAGCAGATTAGTGTCTCTCTAATTCTCCTGTAGGGGGAGAGCTGGAGCAGCAGCCAAGCCAGATAAATCAGCTAAACCTTCCAACAACTGTACTAAACCCCAGCTCCCTGCTACCAAGTCTAAAGAGGACTGTGGCCCCAATACTGCTGGGACAGCAGAGGGTAAGGCGAGACAAAAGCATTGAGAGTGACATACATACATAGTCATCAGATCTTATATTTGAACTGAATATTGTGTTTTTTTGGAGGTGTACACAGGAAGTGTGAATGGCTTTCATACTATAAAAGACAGAAATCTGGATGACAAAAGGGGGCTCATGTACAAAATGTTTGTAGGGATATCTAAATATATGAAAAAGGTTGAGAAGAAAACCACCTTTTTCTTCCTGCGTTTGTCAAAGGAGGTAATTATACTTGATGCATATTAATTGTTGTTTAAGAGGCTGCTGTTGTGGACAAAGTGAGCGTGTCCAGTCCGGTGAACCGCAGGTCTCATATCTCACGGCTGGGTCTGGCCCGCGCCTTCTCCCGCTCTGCAGTCACCCAGGACCAGGCAGAGCAGCTCTACCAAGAGGTCATCTCCATGGCACCAAGGGTCAGTTGTTATCTGTTACATTTAGACTTCAGGCATTTCCTCAGTGATTTTACAATGCGGCTTACAATGGTTATAAAGTGAGATAACATCACCAGTTTCACACCCACCCAACAGTGTGACTCCAGTCTTGGTGATTAATTCCAGTGGAATGATCACATGTTCTTCTGTTGGATTAGAAAATTACACATAATTTGTTGGTTTTATAACATACTTTAAAACCTACCGTGTAAATGGTAGAATATGGTGATCGAGACAAGAACGCTGTTGTTCTTAGTTCCTGAATGGTTAAATATGGTGAAATAAAATCACATTTCTAAGGAAATGTCCTCTCAGATTTGGTCTGCAGTGCCTGGTCCATCCCGACATTCATGACATCAGTATTTTACAGCTCAAGAAGCAAGTTATTTATATAGATTTACAAGCAGTTGGCATAGTTCTGGTGAGGATTTCCCTCAGTTGATGTAATGCAGATAAAATGTGTTTACTGAATTAACCGACTGTCCAGGTCCACGATGCCTACATTGAGCTGGTGCAGCTGATGGAGCCGTCAGACCCTCAGGCTGCAGTAGAGGTGTACTGCAGATTCCCTCTGAAGCCTGTGGCCGAGCAAAGCTTCGATGATGCCTTCATCACAGGAGAGATCGTCCGCATGCTGATGGCGCTGGAGCAGTACGACCACCCGCAGCTGGGCCCCAGCCTGGTGGCCTACGGCAAGGTCATGGGCCTAAGTGAGTACTGTTACTATTATAAATACTGCACATGTAATAATAATTAATCTTCTTTTAATCATTTTTAAAAAATAGCAACTGACTTTCATATTCTTTTATATAAAATGGTTTTATTTATCTTCAAACCACGATTTTCTTAGTAGTCACCTTGACTGTATTTAACAAATGTGTTATTTAAATCCAGTGTTGTATTGAAATCATGCAGCCAGGCCCATGTGACATGCCATGACATGCTATTTATAGAGATGTATCACATTCAACTGGTGGATGGCCAGATAGATGGCATGACACATTACATAGATAACATAAATACAGCATGACGTTCAATATATTATTACATGAGATGTCTCATTTTGAAAGCATTTGTCAATGTGACTGCAGTAGTTTGATGTAGTAATCTGGGGCTGTGTTTGTAGGTTGCATAGACAAATACATCGACATCTTGGATGGAAAGGGCATGACCAAGCTGCTGAAGAGCGTCTACGCGAGGATCCATGACAGGCAGGAGGACGATCAGGACCTACAGGATTTCTTCAAGTTCAAATGCTGGACATGAAACTGCCTGTGATCCTCCAACAAATACCTGTATTTATCTTTTTGAGTCCTTTACATTAGTCAGTTTGCTTACTGTTTATCAAAAACACACAGCTTTTGTCTTGAGCTGAGAAGAATCCTCTTGACTTTACCTACACCTGATGTTATAAATGATATATATTGTAATAATTCATATCGGACAGGCACCATACAGAAAATGTTTTCTCCAAAAGCACATTTAATTCTCAATAAAAATGACATATCAAAAGTTACAACTTCAACAATGGACAAAACTGGAGTAGAACAACGTTCACCAAAAGTGCAACAGAAGACAGGTTGGGTTTCAGAGAGCATCCTTAAAAAATGGAAATAGATAAAGAAAATAAACCTCGATCCCCAGCGTTTTATTCCAAGCCGGAGGCTATATGACTAATTTCTTCATCCCAATAGAGGCTTCTCAATGATACGAGTAATGTGTCATTGTGTTACAGAGTCTCTGCACTACAGGATAACAAAGCCTGCAGGGCTCAGACAAGCACTACATGTTTTTCATATGTAACATTTAGCAGAAACAAAACAAAATAACCACAACAGAGGATGTCGCAGTTCATTTGAGTTAAACGGTGTTCTGGCAAATCTAAAGATGAGTATCAATTGTACAAAATCTAGATAGACAGCTGCCAAGACGTACAGTTGGAAAGTGCTGTCTTCTACTAAAAAGACAAATCAGGCAGTTATTTACACACTACTGGTGCATCTCTGCAGTTGTGTCTCTTTTTGTATCAGGCTGCACGGCTCTTCGTCATCAGTCTTAGTTGTGGTCTACTTTTTCACAGCAAGTTGAGTTTGGTGACAATGAGCACGCGGACAGACTGGTCAAAGCCTGAACACACACACAGGCCCTGCTTGTCGGGGCTCCAGTCCATGCTGGCGATTGGCTGAGTGGACAGAGTGACGTTCTGTAGGAGGTTGACCGAGCCAGCTACGCCCACATCCACGCCCTCTGAGTCCTTCTTGCTTCTCTGAGCGGGATACTCACTGGAAATGACATCCAAACAAAAACAAGTTGTTTATAGATTAGTTTATAGTAAAGGAAATGTGATTCTTATAAAACAACATCAAATGTATCTTGAAATAAGATTAAATATTGTTGTAGTTAAAGATGGATTACGTACTATTTCCATAGATGTAAGTTGCCTGCTCCCCCTGCGGTCATAAAGACATCTCTGTTTTGAGGCAAATGCTTCACCTGCCAGATAGTCGATTTATGAGCCTAAAATAAAGAACAGAGATTATTTTCTTCCCAAAACAATTAAATTAGTAATGGCAAAAGTCACTCAAGACCTGTGTAGAAAACCTCTTGACCACTTCAGTCTCAGGGTCAAATAATGTGGCCTTGCTCCCTCCGCCCTCCCCAACGCTCTGCTTTCCTTGTGTCAATGGACCAAACTGAAATAGCCAGTACTTATACAACACATATAACACAAATATGTTGACATGAAAAGGACAATTAAAGCCAAACTATATCTTACTTCAAATAATTCTAACAAAAACAGCAAATGCGTAATATATAAAATAATATAATATATGATTGATGGTTGGAGACACTGGTGTGCCAACTGTTGATCGCTCAGAAGAACTGGACAAATATTTAGAAAGCTGAGGCCTCTGATCTCTCAGACCTTGCAAACACTTGGCGAGCTGGGCTGTGCGCTAATGCCGATTTAAGTGTGTTTTTCTAGCATTTTCCCACAAAAAGCCACACTCCTCTCTCCTCGCCGGCCCAGTGTCACTTTTGGCCAATGTCACAAAGCCACAGAGGATGTTAGACAAACACAGCCCCGAACACTTCCAGCTGTGAAAACGGTCAATACGACATGTGCCCCCATTTCCCTCTGTACCGTACAAATGTAGAAATAACAATAACCATAATAACCTTTTGACATTTTTCCCATACGTAGGAGCCAAGCATCCGTCTGGCTCTCTCCACCCAGGTCAATTACCTTTTCAGAAACGGAGGTGAAGCCCTTGGTGAGGTGCTGGGTCCTCATGTCAAAGACGTGGAATTTTCCTTCAAGTGAGGTGGCCACCAGCTTGTTCATGTTGATGTCTTTCCTGTCAAACTCCACACAGCATACCTGGTCATGATGTAAGAAAAAATAACAGTCACTCCCTGGACATTTATCACATGGCAACTACAAACTACTTTCCATACAACAGAATGTGTTGAAATGGATATAATGACCCCTGGCTGGTTCATCTACATTCATGAGGTGATGAATAAGAGAGACGAGTAATAAAATCAGTGCAGTGCTTTGTATTTGGCGTGTGAAGGGAACATGCTTTTACCTCAGACTTCCCCTGTGGTTTTATGTGCAGTCTAAACGATGCCGGGAAGTCATTTTCAGCTCTGTCTCCACATCTCTCCCTGTTTTTGTCTACATTATGATTCAAGTGCAGGTTGCAGTACAAAATAAATAATGTATGTTTGGACAGTTGATCCTAATAAAAACATCAGTGCTAAATATGAGGACCACTCTTTGTGTTTCAGAGCTCAGTTGACTGATTCACTGTCAGTTTGAGTTCCCATTTTCTTCACAAATGTTTCTAATTTTCTTGCTGTGGTGCCATACTGGCTACAAGGAAAGTCTTCCCCTGAAGGATTTAACATCAACAACTTCACAAAAATCACATGCCACAGGGGCTGTCACACCACTTCAAGTGTTCACCTCACCCCATTTTTAATGTTGGTTTCCCACCGTAGAGACATGTTCCGCAGGTCGAAGAGTTTGATGTCTCCGTTGTCATAGCCAGCACACACACAGCGATCCTGATCGTTGAATGCATGACCTGTAATGAGGAGGAAATTGAAGGAAAACGCACACGTTTTTTTAATTAATGATGGTAAAGGAACACTTTCAAAGCTGATTTAGAAATGTGGTATTTTTTTGTTCTGCGCACAGGGCATAGCATGACACTGGGAGGATAATCATTCCTTGGCTTAACCTGGACACACGTTTTGCGTATAGAGGATGAACCTGGGCTTATACAATGAGGATGTATCCATGAGTACTTAGAAAGCAGGTGGACCAGTCACATTTCTAACACAGCTGTAGGTATCTAAAAGTTGTGAATGTGGGTAATTTCAAAAGGTGAAAACTTATATTTTACACACCAAATGCAACAGTCCAGCAGTCCCTCTTGGTTTCTCCTTCCATGGGCTCCATGTTGGCCACAGGTGAATCCTTCTGCCTGGGATCCCACACCTTTACAGTCCCTGTAGCACCCAAGGGAATTTGATGTTTATTTCTATACGTAATTTTCTTTGCGTCGCTGCTTTGAAAACGTTTTTACTGTAAACTACATTAACTTTCTTAGTGGTCTTACCGTCTCTACTTCCAGTGACTATCTCAGGCGCGCCATCGCCAATCCCCAGGCCGCCAACACCATCGATACTATTCACTATCTCTTTGTGGGCCTTTACGGTGTACACCGGCACTTCAGGCGTCTCCAAATTCCTGTGGACAACAGAAGCATTTGCACTGAATGAACCAGTAGACTTAGAAACAAGGTCAATATGAATGCTCTTTCAATTCATTCAGACAGCAATTAATCCTATAAATACTGAATAACTTTTCCAGCAAAGAGGCCGATTATGATTTTCCTTCTGAGCCGCTGAAATAAAACCAGCTTTGAATTTAGGCTCTACAGTTAGCACATGAAGCGGTTTGTGATTAAAATTTAAATTAAAATGTTTCACCGTCATATTCAATGGCAAAGACACACATGGTCTGACATCAATGGATGTGGATAAAAATACCATATATTGAGATTTCCGTCAAAATCCCCAGTTGCTATGTGTCTTTGTTGAAGAGAAGAGGCCCCAAATGTCCCACACTTTATGGGTTTAGGTTTCTCTACCTGAAACATATCAGAGACAAGGATTTGTTTAGGTCCAAGAATAGGATAACGCAACAAGCAGTGAAATAGCAGTAAGGTAGGAACAGGTACCTTTATGTCTGCTCGATGGCAAGCTACATACCCATAAGTACGATTCAGTGCTCAAACACACTTTTTGAAAGTTTTCAGCTCGAGTTCTTTTATTGTCATATGCACAACAACTAGAGGAATGAGTCGTGGGTAATAAGATTCTTAAATATCAGGCTCCCTCCAACAGTGCTCTTATATACTTATATGTAGGGCCTAAATAAAAATAAAATAAAAATATAGAGAAAATCACAAGTGAGAAGATTAGAATCTAATACATGAACATAAAATAACAAAGCAGCTAAAATATAGGAATAATGTATAATAAAATAAAATACAATATAATGAAAAAAAACTATATATATATAACATTTTAGACAGGTGACAGCTGTGGTAGCCTGGTGAGTAATAGCAAGATGTTTCAGCTGTAAAATATAAAGCTTGTGCAGTAAATGTGTATACATTATGAGAACGGTTATAAACAGGTAAACATATATATATATATATATATATATATATATATATATATATATATATACATATACACACAGACAGTGGTGGATCAAATATAGAGATGGAAAAATGTACACAGTGATACGTAAACAGCTGATAAACAGGAGGTAAAAAAAATATAAATACTGCGATGTGAGCAGGTTGTAAACAGTGAGTAACCAGGTGAGTAAACAGGCCAGTGCAGTGTAACTGAAGTATAATTGTATACAAACGGAGAGACAGATACCAGGATGATACAACTCTACCTTTCTCTGTTGTGAGGTGCCACATACCTCACAGTGGTGTTCCGTGTGTTTTATTAAGAACCGGTGCACTGGGCAGGTAGAGACGTTCAAGCTGTTTACTGTATACATGTATACAGATATATTTAGAAATAAATAAAGGGGTGTTCAACAACTTTAAACAAGTAGAGGCCCCTGGCTGTCTTCATGTTGCCAGTTGCTATGGAGACAGTAACCAAGCAAGACTTTTCTAGAAACCTGAGATAAGCTAGCTGACCCTAAGATAAGCCGTTTGCATGATGTATTTCTGAGAAGCGGACAAGAGTAAAATGTGAACGCGTTATCTACCTCCGTGACGAGCTGCGCCTCTCCGTGCTGCACTTCATATATTTGCATTACTCCGGTTCCTCTGGCAAAGTTCCCCAGACAGACGAACTTGGCGCTGCAGGGGATCCATTTACTGTCAAACACCGTGTAGTTCAAACTCTTCTGAATGTGCACAATGATCTGAGGCTTTGATAGCGGCGACGACATCTTGGCTGTGTGGGAGATTAAATGTTAAGAAAAAAAAAAAAAACAACGGTTGACTTGGTGCTCGTAAAAGTACCGAGAGCCCTGTTTCACGCTGCTCGCTGCCAAAACATACGAGGTCCTGACCCGGCTGCGGCTGCCTGAACAGATGCCTGACAAAATATACCTGTTCAAAATAAACATTTTACGTATTTGAGATACACAGAAAATATATACGGATGTTTTATTTTGGCAAACTATAGCATGGTAACTGAATGAGAAATAATTTGTTAATTACAACACGAGTATTTATTATTTTCACTCTACGGGCGTCGACGATGTGGCAGTTGGGGTCCTTTTCGTTGCACGCGGAGACCCTCATGCCTGTGTAGCCGTCGTCTCCTTCACTTTTAACTGTTAAATCTGATATAAACGTATTTCTGGGATGGACGCCGATAAGGAGACGACCCCAGCCGCGGGCGCTGCCCCGGAGAGTAAAGATGACAGTGATTCGTTCACGAAAGTAAAGTGTAAAAGGACCCAGAAGCGAAAACGTGAACAAGATGGAGTGGACATGGACACAGAGGCGCCCGTGGCGAGCAAGCGGCCGCAGTTTCCACCAATTTCAGGCGACAAATTAAAGGTAACTACTATGTGTTCACGTAGTCTGTGTGTTATCTCAATGGTGCCCAGTGTCAACACGAATAAGTGTTCCTTTAAATGTTATTTGTCTTCGTCTCAAAGTTGCTAGTCTGCTTCGGTCGAGGCAGCAACTCTTTGCGCTTGCGCAGTATCGTTTGAGACTCAACAGTACTCTTATGTAATAGCTGCCTTCATTAGCTACTTTGCAGAATAAGTTTTTAAATGCAAAAACATTGGATAAGCTCATGAAATATTCATAGCTGATATTTTACTAAGCAGTATGAGGATTAATTAGACCGCCCACAACTTTAAAATTAACATTGCAGATTAATGCATCAGTAATTAAACACTGAAATGGACAGTCACAATGACAAGTGTGCTTTATTTTTTAATACACAGTTCATATTGGTGCTTATACTTATACCTATTCCTTAGGGACTGCACGACTCTTAACTTTTAATTGTGTGTTTTACCATTAAGGCGTTGTTAACTACAGTGGTATTCAAATAGCATGTTGCTGTTGTTACACAGTGTGATGATTGTTGTTTCATGTGTGTTTCAGGGACCAAATGAGATGCGCAAAGTCGCAGTCCCAGCTCACAGATACACCCCGCTGAAGGATAACTGGCTGAAGATTTTCACCCCCATTGTTGAGAACCTACAGCTTCAAGTTAGATTCAACCTCAAAACTAGAAATGTTGAAATCAAAGTAAGTTTCGCCAGCACGTTTAACCAATGTTGACATGACTGAGCCTCTTTACAGCGATGCCCACCTGTACTGGTTTTCTCTTGTGGCCACAGTTGTGTCTGCAGTGTGTGTAATATGCCTTCCTTCTTTCAGACATGCAAAGAAACACAGGACATTGGCTCACTCACAAAAGCAACGGATTTTGTTAAAGCATTTATTCTAGGATTCCAGGTTGAAGTAAGTACACTAATGACATGGTTATTTTTTTATCAGATTTTTCGGCCAATTTTTGTACAAAATGTTTATTTGTCAAGCTAACATAAAGGTTGGGGCCAGTAGTAGAGATTTAGAGTTAGGACTTATTATTATTTTTATTATTATTATTATTGGTGGCTCCTATTGGACTTATCACATATTTGAGCACAAGTCAGTGCCGTCTTCTGCCACTAAGATGAAGCCACAAGAAAACAGTCTGTAAAACCTGCAGTGAATTTTGTATTTTTATTTTATTGATGAAATGCTGAGAATATTTTGGTTGAATATTAATTTAAAGGCCCATTTAAACAAGAAGGAAAGTTAATTCTATATGTAATATCCCCTCCAGCTTTCATAGACTGTAAGGGTCATATTTTACTTTGCATAGACAGAAACTCAAATCTAAGCACTTCATAACTAGCTGCCACAAAATTTTATTTTTGATGTTTTCTTAAATGTCCCTTGAACTTTGTTGAATTTTGGCGTAACACTCACACTCTCTCTTCCCAGGACGCCCTAGCTCTCATCAGATTAGATGAGCTCTTCCTAGAAAGCTTTGATGTCACAGACGGTAAGATGGCACCGACACTGTACTTCTGTCTGCTCTGGAACTTTTTCAACATGAACTCAATGTCCAACCTCTTGGTGTGTATTTAATCGTTTTTCTCGTGTTGTCTGTCTTTGCAGTGAAACCTCTGAAGGGAGACCACTTATCCAGAGCCATTGGAAGAATAGCAGGGAAGGGAGGAAAAACCAAATTCACCATTGAAAATGTCACAAAGACTCGCATTGTGCTTGCCGACACGTGAGTGGTCTTCACTATTCCTGCACCATTACTGTTGATGTCTGAAAATCATGATAAACCTAATCACTTATTTTCAACAGTTATTCAATTGATCCTTTATATTATAACACATTGTATTTTCACAGTTATGGCTGTTAACTGTTATGGCTAAAAGTTTTCATTTCAACACATTTACTCCTCCAAAACTATACTGATTTATCGTGTTTTTCTACTTGCATAGTGAAAGACCTTTCAGTAGAACACGTCACTATTCCCATGTTTTGTGTTATGTTGTCAGTTGATAATTTTTATGGCAATTGTGAATTCATACCTCAGAGGAACATTGTGATTTTCCTCTTGTACCCATGCAGATGGGTCAAAATTCTTGTTTCTTTCAACTGAAGAATTAACTCTCATTCATCTGTCTCTCAACAGAAAAGTTCACATATTAGGGTCTTTCCAGAATATAAAGATGGCCCGGACAGCAATATGTAACTTAATCTTAGGTAAGAAAGATGTTGTTTTTATATTTAATACAGTACAATGATGTCATATTTGGAAAATAACTCATTGAATCCACATGTAGTGCTGAGAGGTGACCTTAAAACACCTTTTGCCCCTACAGGAAGTCCACCTTCAAAGGTCTACGGCAACATCAGGGTGGTGGCTAGCCGGACTGCGGAGAGATTCTGAAGTCTGATTGGCTGGTGGAATTCCCACTCTGATCTGTGTCTGAGTGAGTTAAGACTGTTGACTCACTTTTGGACTGACACCTCAGGTTCCTCTGTTATGGCCTCATGTAAATTAGCGGCCGGCTGGTTTCATGGCAACACATTCTTGGATCAGCTGACCCAGAACATGAGGCAACATCATGACACATGCATAAACAGTGTGCAAGTATCTGTAAGCATGAGTTTGTGTAAATAAATATTTCAATCCCTGCTTACAAATTAGTTTTGTCACTGAAGTGTTGAATATGTTTTGAACCAAGTTCAGGTCAATAACATCCTGTAGGGAAATGAGGTTTCAAAAAACTGACAGAAAATCCATTACTTTCAACATTTCAAAGTTTATTTAAATCTTATGTAATTTTCATACAGTATCAAGTTTCCAACAGTCCCACAGCATAAGATGCAGCATGCAGAAAAAGGTTCTCAAACTTAAATCTTTTCAGATATCCCCACAGAAACTAAAAAAACCCAAGTCCCTCAGAGAAAAAGTAGCACTTACAAACTATAGCGCGGTCTGAACTATACAGAGAACAGAGAGCCAGAACTGCATTTAACAAATACTTATATACAAAAGAGAGGAAAAAAAAAAACATCAAAATTTCCCCTTTTAAGCTGAGTACAGTGTGTGGCAGTTTGAGACAGGGTCAGATATGCAACCTTTACTGGAATAGAAGCATCTGGCTGACCCGGGTAAATACAAAAAGTTACATGTAGTTCAGTTCATTTGGATTACCTCTCATAATATGTGTACATTTACCAAAGTTTGGCAACATCCATATTGTATACTATTAAATTCTTAAATATATTAACATCACCATCCATGTGTAAACAAGAGGATTATTTCAAAAAATGGATCTACATGCACAACAAAAATATATTTTCATGTCATGCAAGCACAGGGAGGCCCAAGCCGTGCAGAGCTTTGGGATGAGGGACAACAGAGCGCTCCAGGTTCACATCTCTGACTGAAAACTCCTGTTCGAACCAGCAGTCGGCCTCCGCAGCAAAACAAAAGGCTATCCCGATGCGGTTTATAGTAGGAAGCATCTTTCCCTTAGAAATCAAAATTTGGTTTAATTTAGTCTGTTCTCCCTGTTCGTATTGATGGGTGGGAGGGGGAGAAAATGAGGTGATTGTGACAGTAAAAAGAAGTGGGAGAAGAAGCCAAGTTTTGAAATGTACACGTTCAAAAAAGAAAAACTACAATATACAGTCTATCCCACTGCACACCGCTCATACCAGCGTGTTAAAATCTTAAGTGTTTGTGTTGCGTTGAAGAAAACTGACCCGTCCTGCGCTGTACTGAGAAAGGTCACGTATTCAGAAGGGCTCATGTAAAGCGGAGGCAAAGCTTCTCCTCTTGCTGTTAAAGAAATGAGCACAAATTGATTACCTAATATACACATATTGGTTAAAAAAACGCTGCCTGCAGATAAGTCTCTTAAATCGCTATGTATTCGCACACGCAGTGTATAATCTCACCATTATTCACTCTCAAACTATTACTCTCAGTTCTTAGCCAAGTCCATCCAGCTTAACAGTAAATAAAAATCTTGAAATTCTAATGATTCCACCGTAGTTCATTTGTATTCTTTGCATTGAAGATTGTCTGATGGATGCACACTGTTGAACGCAAAATGCTTCATCAAGAGTAAACAGTATCAGTTTGCAGCCACAAATAATTTTGGAAAGACATTTTCTTGGCATTAAGTCGTCTACCTATAATTTCATGACAGGAAACAAAGAATCTCCAACAATATAAACACAGATGGTTTAAGTATGGATAAAACTAGCAATCTTATCACAATAAAAGAAAAACTGAATTGCTTTGCTAAGAGTGACCTGAGGCTTCACTGGTCTAATCCAAACTGCTCGTCTGCAAGTTAAATGGAGGACGAAAAGTCAGAATTTAGTTTTGCATCTAATATGACTCACAGTCGGAAGTGTCACAAGCCAGTTTGCCTGGCATGAATGACGGCGGTGATTGTAGGTAATAACTTGGACTGGTTTCTGGATATGTTCTGGTTGGCACTTCATACCCTTCTTTCTAGTTGTACTGCAAGTCAAGTGTTAAAATACTATACACTTCCCCTCACGAGACAACCATAGATATACTTGTATTTTTTTTTTCTTCTTTATAAAAGACAAACAAAAAATAAATATCAAAAATAATTAAAAAAAAAAAAAAAAGATGAAATATGAACAAGTCAACCAGCCTCGTCACTGTGCCTCCTTTCTCCCCCCTCATCCAAAATCAGAGATGCTCTTGCAAGTGACAATTAGATGTCCTTCAGTCTCTTAAAGTGCTACGACCGGGTTATTGAGAGGATTTACAGTTCAATAACACTTCAAAGTTGGCTTTGTGAGGCCCGTGGTTTTTGAAAGAAAAAAGTGACTTCACAGAGAGAGAGAAAGAGAGAGGGGGGAGATAAAGAGAGAGAGAGAGAATACTTCCATTGAGTTACACAGAGAGCGTTTTGCCGGACGTCTTGAGCAGATCTTCAGAGATGGTGGAGAAAGCGAGTGTCGAGGAGGATGGGGGGGGGGGAGTCAGCAAGCAGAGGAGCGCTCACACGTCCACCACCATCTTTTTGTGTATATCGAGACCGCCGACCACCTGGAAGAGCGAAGTGAGAGGGAGGCAAAAGAAAACACATTCATTAGTCCAGTAAGTGAGAACAGAGCGTTCTTCACAGCACACATTTTGACATGTCACAGGTGTTTACAAATAACATTAAAGATGGCTCAGTTCCATCAAGTGTCCCAGTAAGCCATGGCAGTGAACCAGCATGCACAAGAGCAGGACCCTTAAACTGCTAATCTAAATGAGATGCAGTCGTTTTTAATGTTATTGATTACATCTGTGCTTTTCCTACTATGACAAGTCAAAACGTCTGCTATGAAAAACGCCTATTCTGAGTCAGTGTTTTATTATTTTTTGCACATAACTGGGTCTGCATTACACTATTTCATGTGTTTGTTTTATTTAACTTTATTTTTTAATATTGTGCATTTCAGACTTCTTGCAAGTTCATCCAGCCTCTGAAATCTTGCAGCAGCACTGGAGATGTAAACACTCTCCTTTTACTACTACCAACCTTTAGACAAAATCTATTTTTATATCCATCGTCTTATTTTTACACCCACTTTGTTACAGTTTCTTTCGCTCTACACTGCTCAGATCAATACTACTATAAGCCAGACTGAAATCATGCCACACAGTCTCTTCCGTGAACCTTGAAGTGTTATAACAAACAGGATCCGATATTCTTGTGCACCATCCAGGGATTGCACTCCCGCAAGGACGAGAGCCTTTTTAGTTCAAGGCTCCAGAGAAGCAGCCATCAAATGTGGGCCCATGTGTCTGTCAGAGTTACAGCCGGTGCTTTTCATTTCAGATAATGTCTCCGGGCGTAGCAGGTTCCACTGGGGTCCAACAAGACACACGCTATGTGGATGATACGTTTCAACAAGAGAACACCAACTGTGTTGAAAGAGACGTTGCCTGTCTCTCCTAATTAACGCCATTTATTTTTAATCTGAATTTGTTGAATAAATAACGTTAACTTTACTTAGTGAAGGCCTGTTCAGCAAAGGAGGACAGCAATAACTTCTTCTTTGGTCCAATCCTCCTGTAGTGTCACACAGCCGAAGTGCCAGCTCAGTATTTTTGGTGCCTCATCAAATGTAGCAAGAACTCAGCAGCCTGTGTTTACAGCCCTTGACACCATATTTCAACAGGAAACGTGAAACTGAAACCCAGTGCTGTCGCGCCTGAGCAAAATGCAGTTTTGTTTTTCCAGAGTTTTTCGCCCCTTTGACATTTGCCTTCAACATAACAGGCTGCATCAGCAGAAATGTCACTGCCCCCCAAATACCCCAGGAGGGCTTTCCACTTACTGCACAGAACTCTTCAAAGGATATCCTGCCGTCTCCGTCCTTGTCTGCGTTGATAATGGTCTTGTCCACGATCTGCTGGAGCTGCGTGTCCTTCAGGTTGTTGCCTACCATCATCTTCAGCACCTGGAAGAGCTCGCCGTTGGAGATGTAGCCGTCCTTGTCCATGTCGTAGATCCTGAAAGCGACTGTGGTGCAGGGCGTGGGCACGAGGGAGGGGAGGAACAGAAGCGGGTCTCAGTCAGTTACAAAAGCAACAAAGCACCAAATGTAAGAGAACTAGTCCCTGATGAATTCATCTCTGAGGGTCACCTGCTGGGCTGACAGTAACACCTGAAAGACTGTGTTACATCAAGTCTTTACCTGTTCTTAAACCTTGTCCCTGCTGTAAACCACAACAGTAACCCCTCATCAAACATGCTCGTTTGGCTTCACACTTTCTCCCAGTCTCTCTGTTTTGAGAGCTGTTGACTAGCTTTAAGCTTCACTCTAGAGACAGAACAGCACTGAAAACTGGTAGGGTGGGTCATGAAAAATAATCACTTCTGAGTTTTACTAACCCTTAGTGGGGGAGTTAATTTTGTACCCTGCTCAACATTCACTGTTTTTCCCCGGGCAGTATAGGGCAAGGCGAGACAAACAGAACAGGGGAGACACAAGGGACAAAACCCCGGCTGGTTTTAGTCCCAAAGCAGCAGAACAAGCAGACCGTGAACCAGTAGTGTTACCTCCAGCCACATATGGTTTTAATGAAGAAGAAGCTTTACTTACATCGAAGCTTTTGTTCTTTGTCCCCCTTGACGCTGAACTGTGAGACTCCTTCGATGAACTCTGGGAGAGGAGAACAACTATCAGTTTCCAGATATCGAGAGCTGATTATTTGCAAATCACGCATTGTAGTTGAACTTCTAAGATAATTCTGTATTTTTAAAGATGGAAAACAGGAGTGTTAGTAACACTTATCATTAAGGGTTGGGTTTAATTCCCTGTCATGTTTTTAGTTCAGAAAGTGGATTTTCTTCACCACTCAAATGCTTTGTATTTGTGCATTGATATACACAGCATTGATAATCAGCTTTATTGCCTCTGCAGTACATATGAAAACAGCAAAGATACATTAACACAGTATTAACATGAACCCTTATGCTGCTACCATCTATATAAAGTATGTGCAGTATTTGCAGTGATATTAATGGAATTAAGTTCTTGTACTGGGCGATCCTAGTTCTGTTTTGCTGGTTGTTTGTCAGGATGCTTTCATGAAACACGAATACTCATATTGACAAAACTGGTTTTGCAGCACAGTTGTTGCCGTTCTTTGGTGAATTTCTATTGGATCATTGCAAAGCAGGTCTCTAGTAGAAGGAAATGCCTGTTTGTTGGCCCTAGGGGTGTAAACATGGCTGTTGTCTTGCACACAGTCTTTTCAAATGAGAATTTTCATATACTAATGGCTTGATGGGGAACTCAACATGACATCTTCTGAAATAAGTATGACAGGTAGTCACAATCACTTTTCCTCCACACACTTCATATTCGGCTCAGCTTTAAAAAATATTTCAAATGTCACGACAACATAAAAACTGTGAAAGTGGCTCACTGAATTTTAAGTAAAACATTTCTGAGAAAGGTACTCTCAAATAAAGTTGTGATTGAATTTGGGATAGCAGTCAACTTGTACCAACACCATATCAGCAGTGTTGTGTTATCTTTAAAACAGTTCACAGACTAACACAAACAGAGTAAAGCTGTAAAATCCAGCACCGGTGGTTCCCCACCCCAGCAGAGTTTATTGCATACCTTTAAAGTCCACCTCTCCGTTCCCGTCTGTGTCGAATATGTCGATAACCCTCTGCACCAGCGGGTTCTGTTGCAGCTCCGGAAGTGACATGAACTCCTCCACGCTGAGTGAGCCAGAGTTATCTAGGTCGAGTTTCTTAAATCTCTTCCCTAGCCTCTTAATCTCATCAGCATCGACTGGACAACGACAAAAAGAAAGAGAGAGAGAGGGAGAAGTTTCGGGTGAGACATTTACATTTTCTTTGTAGACACTGAGCTGATCCATCTCCTGGCCCATCAGCTGTAAGAAAACATATCATTAAGTGTGCAGGGGTCGGGCGCGTGGGGCCCCCTACACTCAGAGCAGCCATTACACAGAAGTACTACTAGGACAAGAAAAAATCAAGAAAGAGGTAAAAGTGACAGGAAAAATGAGCCACGGTGCACTCTTCACCTGCAGCAACAGTCTCCCAAGATGGATAAAGAATCACATTCACTAAGCCAGTGGATATTTATGCAAAATATAAATGTCCTTGGTAACACCTGCATGAACAGCAGTCATACATTTTAATAGCCACCACTTGCAACTAGGTCAAGGACACCACTTCCGGCCTGCACAGAACTGAGCTAACCGCTCCAGGCTGCAGACCCACAGTACACTGTGTTCTGCTCTTCTCCAGAGACCTGAAATGGGTGCAACTATTGAAAAAGCTCCAACTGCCACATTACAAAGATTACATGGAGCCAATACTGCTGTGAACCTAAAATAGGGAAAAAAAAGGGAAAGATAGAAAAATGAGAACTGAGGAGAAAGGGTGGATGAGAAGGAGTAACAGAGGAAGTAGCAGGAAAACATATCCATAACTTCTGCAAACTTACAGCTTTTGTGGTCTACTGGTGCTTTTTTATAGGAAGGGGTCCGGATCTTTCGTTCCCCTGACATGCTTACTCCCTGGCCGGTACACTGAACAATGGCATGGAGTAATCCAGAAGCAATAACAAAGCCAGTTGTTAATTAGTATATAAGCTCATTCACACACAGTCACGTGATCCCATCTGCCAACCACAAACTACTACTGCGCCTGTTTTAATCTGGAGTCCTAAATGACATGGGTTATCTATTAATCTTAATGGGGGGGCAGTAGATAGGACAGATTTATGAGACTTAAGAATTCAGTTCATTCCAGTTCTGATCAGGTTTACAGACCTCCATGAGGACAGCTGATTCAGGTAAAAGAAAAGAAAGGAAGAGATAAGACTGACTGACTTATGAGGTCAACTAAAATGCACAACAGCCCAGTGTTGGAAAAGAAACTTTATGTTAAGTCAGATAGTGAGCTGAAGGACTTGTCACTTCAGCCTCCAGGTGATAATTACAAGCTCAATCATTCAAAACCACCATGAATTCAGGGGAATGTATGTACCATATCTACATTTTGATGTGCTGATCTGAATGCACATTTGGATGTCTGCATTCAGAAAGAAAGAAGGAAGAAGGTGTGGGTTTTGTTTTGGGTTTCAACGTTCGGACATGCTGTGCTACATCAGCTCGATGACTAATCAGAGTGCGAGTGTGGTGGAGGTGTAGAGGAGAAAAGAGAGACAGTGAGAGTGACAGAGACTGAGAAAGAGAAAGTTTGGACGGACTCAATCACAGCAGCAGACTCTTGTGTTGGTTACAACTAAGGAACCTAAAAAGTAAAGAGAAGTATAACAATCTGCCGCTGCAACATGCACTGTGTTCAGTCACCAGGTGTCCAACGTTCCTGTACATTTATTGTCCTTGGCACATAAAACAGTTATGATGTAATGCTCCTCAATTGGACAGTTGGTTTTATATTTTGTTCTTACAGTAAAGCTGATAGAAAGTCACTTGATAACAAAGTGGGTTTTATTTGCTCAAAAGGTGCTATAAAATAAATGAAGGGAAAAATGTGTACGCCTGAACTTCAGGTTTTGAACTTAGCACCCTGTTTCAAGCAGCCGCGAGCAAACAATGGAGGTGGAGAACAGGAGGATGGAGTACTTCCACACTGGCTTTTCAGACCCAGAGGTTGCAGCTTGGTAAGAACTTGATTATAATATATGCATAGTATCTGTATGAAGTATAATTCTACCTCTTGTCCTGTTGTTCTTTGATGGATAATGCTCTTATTCATCTTCAGCATTAACATCAGCCACTTGTGTCTGTGTGCGGTGCTGCACCTGGTAAATTACATTTGTGATGTTAAAGCCACTTCACCTTGTTGATTAATAAACAGTTTTTGCCCTGTGCACGAGTAGGAGACACAGCCCTTCAGTACACAATGGATCTTTCTTATACTGGATCTCATTTCCATGATTTTTGCACACATATGTAGATTGGGTTGCTTTGTTTGTATGTGCCTGACAACTCCTGTTACACCATCAATCTGCCATGCCACATGGTTCCTGCGTACACTAGGTGCGAGTTATCAGAGCCGAGCACACGGCTGTCCTCTGACACAGAACACTTCCTTATCAGCGGCCTCCTGTTTCCTGTTCCAGCACATGTGTGAGGGGCATCGGTGCTGCAGATAATCACCACACTGGGTTCAGTGCCCTTTCAAATCAAAGCGTATTTATGAAATCAAGGTAGCTGGTGGTTATAAATGTTTTATTGTTTTAGGGTTCCGCTTCTTCCTGATACACATCCTGTAGATATCACACACCCCACATTCTGCAAGTGGGTGCCAAACCAAATGGCACAGAACAACTAGGAGAGCCGCTTTGTTTGCCAACAACTTTGAAATAAAAAAGGATGCCTAATGAGGAGAGCGGGGATAACTTTAGATTCCCTGTAGTTCAAGTGATTAAAAAAACACTACCAGGGTTCATTCCCACTCTGGCCAACCATGCCAAATATACAGAGCTGATTATTAATTATAATTTATGTAATTTTAAGGGAAAATGCCAAACTTTATTAGGAACCAGCTTCTCAATTGTAAATATTTACTGTTTTGTATTAGTCAGACAAAATATTTAAAGACGTCCTGAGTATTTTTTAGTATTTTTTGACATTTTATTGAACAAACAATTAATCAGTTAATCAAGGAAATAATTTGCAGATTGAACAATAATGAAGGCAATGATTAGTTGCAATCACAAAAATATGTATACACTCATCATTCGGTAAGTCCCTTAAAGTAAAACGCCCCTTCAAACTCCAAACAGCAAATATGAATCTTTTAAACGGCCTCCCTATCACAGTTTAACTTCCTTTTGTTGCTACACAGTCAGGTCAGTGGGATAAGCTGGAGCACAGATGAAAAATCGGTCTGACATTTACAACGCGTAACAAACTTTGGTGCAGTCGCTGAGCGGGGAACATCTGAACACTGTGCCAAGATCCCTTCTTGCTGCCTGGAGCTGCCAAGTGAGTAGGTACATTTATTATTCATGCTAGTAAGGACAACAGCTTTCTCACAGTCTGAGTCCCCTTCCCGGTCTCGAACCAACAAGTCCTGCGTCTGCCAGCATCACACACAGCCGTGGCTGCCAGCTGAGCCAAATAAAACTCATGATTAAGACTTTTACTACAGCAGTTAGTTTAAGTGACTTATCCACAATATGGCCCTTACTGAAAACTGTTATAGTTAAGAGGCAGGGAGTCCCGAATCGTGTCATAGCTGGAGGTTTATGGCTCCAGAAGACACCCAATAAACTAATTTGGTTCTGTGATTTATCCGTCATTATCTCATGCTCTTATGCAAAGTCTTTCCAGTGAGTGCAGTTAAATAAGCTTACATGACTGCCATCCTCCTTTACGGCAGCCAAAATCTTAAAATGTGGAGTGATGACAGGTACCAAAACCTGTCCAACAAAAAAGCTACTGGTGAGCCTTGGTTTGCTTACGAGAGGAAGGTGTCACTGTATTTAGAGGACAGCTGTGTTCCTGAAATGACCATGCTTGAAAAAGTGCTAGGCACAAATATGAGCGCCAGGGAGGAAAAGTTTTAAGGTGTTCTTATTTTATTATCCTAACAACACCTGCACATACAATGACAGACAGGATTGAAATTTACTGTTGCAGAAATGGTGTGAAATATTTAATATAGTAAATTTCCTGTCTGGTTTGACATGTTTCTGCACGTCTTCCTTGTTTCTACATTTAAAAGTAGCAGGAGGTTGGGGAGGGATTTGAAAGGAAAGCTCTAAAATAGGTGGGGTAAAACCTGCAAAATGGATCCTGTTCTTGCTGATCGCTAGACTCCTCCGTGACCTCTGCTTGCAGAGGAGGAGGAGGAAGAGGAGGAGACTGACGTGTTTTTAACCCCAGCGTCAGTCCTTAGTCTGTACGTTTGAGCCTTTGGCAGCGGAGACAGCTGCGATGATGTGGGTGATGTTGCAAACTGACATTTGAATGCACACCTCTGTCCCATGTTGCTAGTTAGAATACAGATGACGGTACAGTAGTAGTACAGTTAGTAGTACAGTTACATGACGGTGGACCTATAATCACATGTACGGTAGATTGTTTTATATATAGTATGCCACTGAGCGATGAAGATGATTCAGCAAAGACACATTTTTTTTCCTTTTATGGGAAAAGAAACGGATGGGTTTGCTGTAATAAAAACAGAACTATGTGCTTTTCATTACTTTTATTTGGTATTAAACAATAATATAGCTGTGTAATACACCCAGGGATGCATTTTTCATTTAATGGAACATTCAAAAGAAAAACTATGCAAACATTTTCCTATGTGAAAGAAACGGCTTTCTGGGAGCGCTGCACAGTCATAGAGGCTCCTCACACTGCTATGCTAATGAGCAGCTCTGAGGGAGACCCAATGTAACTGTGAGATGATTATGATAATCTCATATACTCCACCGCAGAGCACAACACACACACACACACACACACACACACACTTTCATAAGCACTGTATGCACCCTCAACTGTGTTACTAAGCAACTGGAACCTGTTAGCCCCCCAAAGTAGCCCACACATGTGTATATACACACACACACAAACACACGCGCACACACACGGGAAAAAAGGAGGAACGTTGAAACAATTGTTCATGAGGTGGACGCATGAAAACACATGCATATGTATGTCATCTGCTTATGAGTGCACACAGGAGGCTCACACTATGTCTGTCTCACACACACACACACACACACACACACACACACACACACACACACGCATCAGTTGGTGTAGGGTTCATATATTGCCTTGCATGTTCTCCCGTGCTGTTTGTGCAGTCCATGCTGTCTTTATAGTCGTATGTGTCAAATACTGAATTTAAATTCTTAGCCTGCATATTGCAAAATGTCAATTAATATCCCAAAATGTCAATTAATGAATGTGTCCTCTTAAGCATGCTCAGACCTCAAACAGTTCACTCTGCACATTAATGGAGACCTGTGTCATGTGCATTAACACAGCGAACCTGAACTGAGACAAGCAGGGGAGGGAGTGATCTACAGAGAAAATTCAGTTATAGCCTAGACCCTGCTGTGTATAGCTCCCCGGACACACAACATAAGGTGTGAGGGTGGGTAAACATGAGAAGGTTACATGCACAGCTCAGTAATTACACAAGTTTGACACATGACACTGAGCCAATTAGAATAATGAGGTTGTACTGAGCCAATGAGGGTGGAGGGTCGTCTGGGGAACACATCGTGAGACAACAGTGTGCTACAGACTGATACAAGAGGATAAAAAAGCCACAGATTACAATCGCTGAAGGGGAACTCACAGATCAGTTTAGTGGTCCTGAGGAGGACTGCTTAGCGTGAGAAAACAGTTCAATAAACATCTTCTGTGGCTCTGGAGGTTTTCTAAAGTCTAAGAACATAACCCCCTCACGAGGTCATACAAGTTATCTTGGCTTGCGCGTGGAGACAAACGTTTATTTAACAGAAAGACTGCGTTACAAACTGGGGGCAGGGACAAAAACATGCACCCGTAACAGTCTAACGAAGAGACGCCATTGAGTTGCATTATAGGAAGTGTAGGATCCAACATTTTTCCTTTGTTTGACTCAGGATATAACAGACTCTACTGCTTCAATTTCAACCTCTCTTGGTTAAAATCTGTCTCTCGTAAGTCCCCCGCTGTCATGGAAGTGCAATATTAAATTTATCTTAATCAGCTGGTGTCTTAAAATGGAATCATATTTTATATGTAGTCTCTTACATTTCATGATAACTAAGTAAATATATCCAAACAACACTTGTGTTCAGGGTTTTGTAAGTTTAATACAAGTATGAAAGGATTGCCCTTTACATTTGATCTAAGGCTGTAAAATGAGCGCGTTAATTACTTATTTACTCTGAGCCTCTGAGAGCAGCGCTCTGAGCACTCAGGGAGCCACTGACACCACCAGAGTGAATTCACAAAGCACTCCTCTGACACAGTGCATCGCTCAGCTCCGTCCGTGTGTCAGTTGTGCATGTAAATAGTTAAAAAAGACTTAAATGAAGTGCTTACATTCAAGCCTTCACCAAACGAGTTCACACAATGCTGATTAAGCCTCTCTGTAAGTCTCTCTGTATTTCTATATCAGAATTATAAATCTGGTGTTTGTGGCGATATTCAAACAGGTGCAGAAGAAACCGATCGGTGGCGGCTCCGTGGAGCCGACAGCAGCGCACCAGGCGGATTACGGGAGGTAACTCCAGGTCTGTCAGGGAAGCACTTAGTTTTTCTATTTAACACAAGAGGCATCACTTGGTTTTATTTTCGTTGGCCAACTGTTGTATTGAGTTTCAAACTGAGTATTTTTGTTGCTTCCTGGGATCACTGCCAGAACGGGGAGACAAAAGTTCTGCACGCCAGCGGATGGCCACCTGTTAGGTGCTAAGCATATGTACAATGATAAAAAAGACATGTATTTGGAAAAATTATTGGAAATGAAACAATGTATTGATTTTAATGCCTTAGTCATGTGCCACAACTTAGTTGAAATATCCTTATTTGGGGGCTTTTCCAAGCAAATATTGATATATGCGATCAATTTGATTAATTAATCAGCATATCATGTCATTAATTTGATTAAAAATTTTAATCAGTTGACAGCCCTAATTTGACCACCTTGTGCAATTCAATTTGATAATGCAGAATAACTGTGCTTTCTTTGTACAAATCTTAACAAATGTTATTTTACAGATTCCTGTCTGTCTTCTGAATCCGCATAATCTTTACAGAATATATATAAATATAAAAAAAAAAACTCAAAACCTGCCCAAACCTGTGCACTTTTAACTGTTGTAAGAAGTAAAACAATGCAGCAGTACTGTACACATTGAAGAAGTCATTGAAAATTTATTAGGAAAAATTGTGCTTAGTGTTAAAATTCAAACAAAGCAGCCAGCTGAAGGCAGCTTTGTCTTTCAACTATTTTCATCAGGCAGGTAAATAACAGACTCTGGTTCACCTGGAAATCTGGTAATTTCTGCGACTAAAAAGACACACACACACACACACACACACACACACACTTATCTCATATATGCCACTGGTAAGAGAAGGCCGTACAGCCGAGTGTGTACTACAGAGGAGAGCTCCTGCACTCGGTGCATTAGGCTGATTGCTCCGGCGGCTCTGATAATGTACAGCTCGCTTGCATAGACCAAACTGAGGACGAAGCAGGGCAGCGCAGTGATGTTGGATATTTATAGCCGTGTTGTCATCAGAAAACCCCCGACTAACCCCACCAACAGAAGCTCTGGCTCCCGCCCTCAGGGAAACCCCTAGCAACAAGGAACTCCAGCGAGCTGCCCGCCGTTTATTTTGGGCGGCTGCAGACAGGCCTGCGATGATTTCAGGCTCGTTGCTGCGTTTCTCTGTGAGAGCATGATGTGTCAAGGGGGTTGTGTGTGTGTGTGTGTGTGTGTGTGGGGTGAAGAAAGTGGCGAAACAAAGTGGGCATGTGCACTTTAGTGTGTACGTCTGTGTGCATGTGTGTGTGTGTGTGTGTGTGTGTGTGTGTGTGTGTGTGAGAGTGAAGTTGTGTGTCTGTGTGGTTTGTGTGTATAATTACGCACGCTCCCACAAGTAGGCCATTACAGTTTTGCCTGATCTAAGCTCAGCTAAGCCAGCAGGGGTGAGACACAAAAAAGTATTAATGCCTTTACTCCGCAATACACCTTCTCAAGGCGAATCTTAGTGTTTCCTGTGCTTCTTTGCATCAGGAGGTTTTACACTTCTCGATCAACTTGATCTTAAGGACAAACAGGGTTAAGAATCGTCTGTAAAGGCACAGGTGAGTGGGTATTAGACGTTGTGCAAGGTGCAAGCAGAGTGAATCTATCTGACCAGCAGGCCAGAGGTAATTTCTTCACAGCCAATGCCCGCCTGTCCAAGCACTTGATGAGCTGAACAGCTGCTCTGTCAGTGGAGGTTGAGTGAGACAGTGGGAGAAAGCCAAAGAAACAGAGACAGAGAACAAAATCAAAGAAAGAGAAACTAGGAGACAAAAAGAGGGAAAAAAAGAGCAAAAAGCATTGTAGCAATATATTTTTCCCAAACTGAAAAAACTCAACCCTTGCACCTGTTACACCTTTAGTCTAGTAGTATTTTCTCATAGTTTCTCTATTGATTTAGTGACTGATGAGTTAAATATTGTTGAAATATGTCTGTCATTATCTGTTTAAATGAAGTTATTTGATGTTTTTATATTTCTGATAAGTAATTAATGCCTATAAAGCATCTTTAAAAAAGAAAAAGCAAGCAGGACAGAGGATAGTCCATGAGAAGAGAGAAAAACAGAGTATAGAGTGAACGAGAGAGGGAGAGAAATACAAGCGGGCAAAGAAATGAAGAGACGCTGTAAATATCCCAGACTGAATGTAAAGGTCCTTGACGGTTCAGTTCAGGGGTTTATGCATCATCCAAATCCACCTCACCTCATCATGGTGGCATAATCCTGGGGGAGGGATGCCTAGAAGGCCTGGCAGGCCAAGGTCCTGTCCCCCATGATGTTACAGTAGTACAATCTAAGTATGGACAAGCCACAGTGTGTCCACGGCTCTGTCCGCTCTAACAAGAAGTGCTATTTTAAATGTGTTTGATATCAAATAATAATTCACGCGTGACTCTCATTCTGAGACATGATGAGGTCAATCTAAACAGCGACATGGTCCCTGAAGTACACCTACACTACAGAGGGACCCATCTCGGTCTCAGCGCTCATTAAACACAATCAGCAGCGGACCCGTTTTAGCCTGGTTCTTAACAACCTCACGGTTTAAATCGAGCACTTTGCGGTGAGAAATCTGCATCTCTGAGGACTTTTCAACAACACGAGGCGGAGATACTGTGTTGATGTATCATCAGGTAGGGAAGGTGAAGGAGGCGGACAAAGAAGAAATGTGAGTCATATCCTCAGCTCTCCTCCTCCTCCCGAGAGCTCAAAGATGTCTACTAGGCAGACATCTTGTAAACACGACCAAGAAACATAATGAGAGTTTGATTCCAAGATGACATCTTAACCATTTTGGAAACACATCACTTACACATGAAAAATAAAACATAAACTAACACTTAAATGAAGCAATTACAATTAAACTGAAAATTGCACTTTCTAAGGATAGCAAAGAGTGTAATAAAAGAGGTTGGTGTTATAGATAAAATCTATTGTTATTTATATGTAATTTAATGTGTCGATATGATATAGTAGAGCATTACTTGGAAATTCCATTGAGAGAATGTTAAGAGATAAAATAACTTAAAGAAAATATAAATTTTTTACTCATCAATAGAATGATATACCTGACAATCAACAGGACTTTATCACACTGATTAGAACATGTTTTAAAACAAATGTTGCCATAACACAGTCCTGTGCAATGGTTTGCATCAAAAATGTATACAAGTTATGATAAAACATTAATATTCAGAAAAAAACATTAACTATAAAAGCTATAAAATCTCATTCTTTAACAAAATTGACCCTGTCCAACTGAAGCAAGCAAATATTCACAATACTTACAATGTGAGCACATCTCCAGGGGGTAACTGGCTTCATTTCCCTGAAGAAAGAGAGAAACAGAGCCGTCAGTTTATCTACACTGAACTGCCAAAAATGTCAAATACAACACGCTCGACTTCACCACACCACAGACTGTATGGGCTGGGATGCAGGTATCGTTTGACTGGAATTTGATACTGATTAAAAATTGCTACAGTACAAAACAAGTATTTTATGACTTTTTTTTGTGCAGAGCACACAGTTGTTTCCTTGTTCGTCTAACGAACAAAGGCACCTACTAGGAAAGCCAACAGACAATCGGGCCTGGTGATCTGTGGTGAGCAGATTCATTTTCATACCATACGTTTTCTCAACAACAGGATTAATGCAGACAATAGAGGCAGTATTCAGCCATGTTCTGTGCTTGAACATTTACAGATGTAAAAATATTTGTTGATATTATAAAACCTATAAAATCTATAAAAGAAGCACAGGAAACACAGGACTCAAGCTTTGTTTTGTTCTCTTTATTACCAGGAGGTTATATCCTGCCAATCGACAGAAACAGGCAGGACGGTAATTTAATGGCTTAGACTCTGAACCTTAGAGTCTACACTGTCTGGCGCTCACTAAATGTTTAGTACTGTGTGTATTGATGCTGAAATGTGGTATTGTGCATTCCTGCACTAAGTCATGGTCATCTGGTGGGCATGTGCAAGTATTTTGCAGTTTTGGTATTATAGAAAGAAAACACTTTGGCTGAGTCATGCATTCAGACTTGACTGAGTTTGTGTGCAAATGCTACAAGAATCTTTCAATGTGAGACGTTCCTGCCCTGCAAAGTAAAACATCTTCATTGTCTAGAAACTGTGGATGTGAATTCCTCAGAGTCTGCATGCAAACGTGTCCTTCAAGTGCTGCAGCACGTTACAACAAAGCCAACAATTCATCCCACATATCAGGACTGGCTAGATAAGGACTTTGTGTATACAAATAATATAGTTTTTACTATGCACTTACAACCGTTACTTTTTTGTGGAACAAGCCTTTGGATTTTGGCACTGCATATCAATATTTTGCATACTTTAATGGACACTCCAAATAAGACTTTAAGTTTAAATATTGCAGATATGACATAATCTATCATCAACTGATATAATGTTGAACTTGTTATGACAATGTATTTTTTGAATACATTATTGTACACTTTTTAAATAAATTAAGTTTACTCAGTGCTTTAAAAAGAAACACTAACAAAACCCAACACAAATGTAAAGATAAAAGTTCATATACACACATGCAAATGTTAATTTTGCAGCCCTAACACAAATACACAGATCTGTATGATTCTAACTTATGTTAGTCCCCATACATTTCAGTTGAGGGACAATAAATACTATTCTGATGTTGTGGTGAAATCTTTGTGTGGAGTAACTGCAGATTGCATGCACTTCTGTTGACATTTCTGTGAACACTCAAACACCTTTAGGCTGTTTCCTATTTACATGTGCAGCCTCCTTCAAATCATGCATCAAGCAAAGCACGGCATCAAATCTTCCAGCAAAACGCAAAGGCTCTGTAAATGAACCATACTATTTAGAGACACTGCATGGTGGAATATGTATGTGTGTGTGTGTTTGTGTTTGTGTTTGTGTTTGTGTGTGTGTGTGTGGCATTGGCTCATGTCCAGCAGTCACATCCGCATCCCATCCAACACTGCAGTGTCCACTGAGCCTGAGTCTGATTGCTGGCAGAGTGAGGCTGAACGCTCTCATGGGAGCCAGTGAGGAGTCCCTGTTTCAGGGAGGTGGGGGTGACAGGATGGGGATCCTACAGCTGAGAGGTAGAGAGAGAGAGAGAGAAAGATCTCCGAGCCAGCAAGCAATCGACCGAAATTGTCCTGCGGCTCCACTGAGGAACACCGGACATGCAAAGTGGCAGCTCAGTTTAAGCATCCAGTAGCCCAGAGATAGACTTGATACAGTACAGTGTTCATGATACCAGCGACTCCAGCTGCTGGAAGATTATGTAGATTATGATGTGAAAATCGGGTTTTTCATATTAGTGAAAGCAATGCTGTCGGCAGTGTCTTTTTTGATGTTACCACAAGAAGCCAAAGTCAGAAATGTTCAAACTGCACACACAGGCTCTAAAGGAAACACAGAAGTCATTTCAGTTGGAGGTAGTCTGAACTGAGGGCACGTTTATCCCAGGAATGCTTGGAGATGTTTACTCCAACTTTGGAAGTCAAAAAACCATGGCATTTCTTTCACTTCACAAAATAACTGCACTGAGAGTCTCACAAAACAACCACAGCAAACCCTAAACTGTTTGATTTTGTGGGTACAAGGAGAGGGATTCTGACTTTTGACACAAGCAGAATTTAAGTTACGCTGCCGCCTGAAATGGTTCTCATGCCACAGTCTCTCTTTGAAGATGTGTATACAGTACGAAAACCAGAGAACGTAAATTATCTAAAAAGTTTATTGACTTTTGACCGGCTTGCTCGTTTGTGAATACAACAAAAACTACTTTCCTGCAGTGGATCAGACCAAAGAAACCTGCAAAAGTACTCGCACCCAAAAGAATATTATTAACACATTATGACAGATAAGAAATGCTACTCGTCTTTTGCTCGCAGTGGACACACAGATACACTATCCACACAGACCTGACCTTACGTCATCTACTGGCTTACTGCTGTGCTGCCGTGCAACAGCAGACTCACCTCAGAGAAGTCGTGGTATTTTAAGAGCAGTGAGGAGAAAGAGGTGACACGGGATTAGGCAAGAGAGCGACTTAGCAATTGGACGCCCTGTCACGAGAGCGGAGTCCGCCGCCAGTGGAGCGATCACGGGTTGACATGTACGTGGTTCTCCTCTACGGGACAACAAGTGGACGGCGGGCGGGCGCTGCCAGTTTAAGGGATTGAGTTCCAGTGTAGCTCGGTGCGTAGCGCACGACTCCACCGTTACTGGGGTTGGGTGTCCCGTTGCCTGTGTGGCTGTGAGGGTAATAGTGACAATGTGATACTTTATTGATCCCTGTGGGGAAAAGACCTTTTGTTATCTCCACTACACAGAGCTCGCTCTGCCACAGAGCAAGAGCTGTATAGAGATACAGTGACTTGCTAAAGGGCGCTTTACCAGGATTTTGGATCCAAGGCCTTGAATCGATGTCCTCAGGCTCAAGGACAGGTTCTCGATGCACCCTCAGCACGCTACATGAGACTTGGGTTGTTGTTCACAGTTATTTTTGTTCCCTAGGTCATGACTAAAGAAAAATATTGATTCGTTGTTGCCTTTTAGTCCATAGGGACTTTTTCTGAACATTAAATCACTAAAAACACAGGTAACACACTACATTGCACTTCACTGTGCTTGAAGACTTTTATTCATCTTGGCTGGTGGTCATGAAGAGGGCACGCGGAAATAGTAGGTAATGACATAATTTCAGACTGTACCTTCAACTTCTGCAACTTCAATTGTCATAAATTGCCACACGTCTAGAAACTGAGAGAACGACACTTGGAGTAATAGATCTGTTATATCTTTATGTAACTGTTGATGTTCAGGAAGGCTTGGGGACAACACTGCGTTCCATATTTTCATTTACATTCAAAACAAAACAACTGCTTAGCAATGGATTTAAGAAACAACAGAGTGACAACAACAATATCTACACGCCGGATGGATGGACTCAACTCCACTGTCGCTTAAAGGGATAGTTCTGACTTTTTGAAGTTGGGCTGCATGAGGTAGCATAGTCAGAGTAAAATATGCTAAATATAGCATACACTTAATACAGATTTTTTTCTAGGTGGGCTTTTTTTTTGGTGGCTAAAGGCTGAGTTTTGCTGCTGATCCTGTCCACAGCAGTACATTGCTGAGCGCCCGTGCTGGTAAATCCGCCTGCTTCTCCAAACTGGGGGCATGCCGACCGCCATCGACTGTAGGTAATACACTGACTATGGTACCGCTTACAAACCCATTTAAAAAAAATCAGAACTATCCCTTTAAGTGCTAACTGTGGTCCCTGGAGGTAAAGAGACTTACAGCAAAGCAGATTTGGTGTTGAGGATTACAGGTTTACTAAGGCCTGCCTTAGGTCACTAATGTGACTAACCCGGGGGGTCAGGAGTAACTCTCGTCACGTCTTCTGTAACAAACCACTTCATGCGGCTCGTGCTGAGCTTCCCCCTTTACGTAGATGCTAATGGGGCCTATCAGATGGGATGATTATTAAAAAAAACACAGAAACAAAGTGAAAAAGCATCTTGCATACACAGAGAGGAATAGAGGCGGAGAGAGACCCGTGATGGCTCATCAATAATGCACGCTTCATTCAGAATCAATTAGTCCTTAGCACACAAAACACGTTTTGCATTATGAAGAGTCTGGCATCGCCGCTGGTTCAGCAACGCTACGGTCGACCCAAAAACACGGCTAATTATAGACGTGAAGGACCCAGTCAAAACATGAAAGACTGGGGAGTACAGTACATGGGGCTGCAGCCTTGGAGGGCTTTTCTGAGCAATCTTTGGCAGGACATGAGAATCTGTTATGCTGTGACTCTACAATAAGCCAAATCAAATGACAGAAAATGAATATCTGGTTGGTGGCAAAATATCTCACCTCTTTCCATTTGCTGCTCATATTACATTTCTAGTTAATTGTGTATCAAAAGGCAGTGAACTTGTTCCAACAATATTTTTGGAATAGCTGCTTTCATAACCGCACAGACAAACAAAAATCAGTTGAGTAGGCCTAAAAGTCACAAACTAACCCATTATATAATCAGTCGTGGTCATTACTGATATGATGGTGGTTCTACTTTAACTCCTTAAACACAACCAAAAACTGTCAATAACCCTGGGATTTAATCTTTATTTATCTAAGGCAGGTTTGCTGAGCACGAATGCTCTTTTTCAGCTACGCCGTCTCCTCTCTCAAGCAGTTACACTCACCTACACCTGGAGGCCGCCTTATCTGCAGTTTAGTCAAGGGCACAGCGCTACTCATTCACTTCTTTGTCAAAATGTGTTGATCGGACAAGCAACCTGATAATAAAAAGCCTGCCTGCTACTTTTAGGCCACTGTACGTTTGCACAGTTCACTCACAGGTTTTACAGATAAATATTGGAATTAAGTAATGAGAAAAAGAAAAGTTTTAAATGTCACATGGTTGCTAAGACCAAAAGAAATGACATTAAAATCTGAGTTGTGGCATTCAAGATATTGCACACAGTGTAGACATTTAAACACTGTGGTGCCCTCTGAGTGAAGCCAGTGCAACCTAGAACATGCAGGAATGGAGCAGTGACTTGCATAAATCCTAAAAATGAATACACACTGCAGAGTCTGCACAAGGCCAATAAGCATTGTGTAGGAAATGCAAGAGCAAAGCAGAGGCATGCATCCTTCCCTGAATCCCATCTGCAGTGCCTGAGATATTGTGCATAATACCACAATGGACAGACACTGGACTGACTGACACATCCCCTAACTTGATTTCATCTGTATCAGACCTGAGTGTGTATGTGTGTATTTATGGTCTCATCATGCACGGTTTCCATGATTCTGTTCTCCTTGTATCAGGCATATTTATATACACCATTACACTCTGTTGTCTTGTGACTGTATTTAGGCTAATGTCTCTCAAAACAATTCTTGCACATTATATGCTTCATTCGACTGCTCGCTTTATTGATACTTTGGGTGAAGAGCGAGATGGGCAGATAATGTTCAGAAGACTGAAATCACAGCAGCAGGAACTGTCATCAAGTGCACATTTATTAGCTCGATAAACCTCAGCATTTACTAGGAAAACTCAGAAAGTATGTTCAGACGTGCTGGGAAAGGAAGTTAATTAGTCAATCGATTTTGATAATCAATTGTTTCAGTCATTTTCAAGTAAAAATACTGAATATTTTCTGTCTCCAGCTTCTTTGATGTGATTGTTTGCTTTTTTTTTTACTGACTTTTTTATGTCGCTGTAAATTGAGTACTTTGAGTACTGGATGGTTGATTGGATAAAAACGGGCAAATGTATGTTGTCTTCTAGGGCTCTGGGCAAAACCACTGTTCTCCATAAACTACAAGGCCATCTAAAAAGCAAAGAACCTTGGTGTGTGTATGCACATGGAGAATCCATTTGAAACAACTTGCCATTTTAAACACACCTGTGTGTCGAGCTTGGCATGTTTAAGTCACTTTTCCACACACTACATATTACTGGCACATTATTTTTAAGGTGCAGAAGTGTGTTGTGTGTTGTGTGTGTGCGTTTTCTTCCTGTGTGCTTGCCTGCCGGGTAAGTTCAGGGATCACAACACTCCCCTCCTCCACACAAATGTGTCTGCGAGTATCAAGCTTGCCATATAGCCGAGCTTTAAGATAAATATACTCAACCCTCCAGAGTCGCGGCAGAGTGCAGAGCGGAGCTGTGCCTTCAGACTGGTCTTTAAATAGAGTTCACCCCTCCATCTTTCAACTCAACTTTTTACAGCAGGCAACACCCAGTGCAATAGCCAGCTGACGCAATATTACCAATAACCTACTACTCCATTACATGGAGAAGCAGTGGAGGATATGTGTAAGAATTAAAATGAGCTGCTTCAAGGTTACAGCGATCGGTCTGTTTGCATAGACATTCAGTTACTGTTGTGTCCCTCAGAGCATCACCTCTCGCCTGTAATTCTTGCTGTGTAATATTGCCTGGGTAAGTGTGTTTGCATGTATGCTTGAGTCTATGTTGATGTGTGTGCATGTCGATGTGGAAGTGTGTGTGTGGATGTGTGTGTGTGTGTCTCAAGGAGCTGTGCCAGATTTAGGAGTCAAGTGCAAATATGAAAATAATTACCAAAATCCTAGCTGCCTGAAGGAACCCTGGCAGAGCTAATCCTCTCAGCCATTTCTATCCCTGACTTGGGCTTACCTATAAAGGGTTTTGGAGGCCTCATAATACTGTGTAAACTAACAATGCCTAAATCTTCTTATGCGTTAACCTGGTGGTGACAAAGCTATACTGTATTTAGCAAGTGCTGAGAGCATGAGAAAGTTCAATTCAATGTCAGATGGTTCCCCAATGCAGGGATTCATCTTCACTGGGACACACTGAAGGTCCAGAGAGCACAGTGATGAACATACTGAAGGAAAGCTCAGATCAAGCGACAATCAGTGGATTGAATAGATCATTTTAGGCTGAAACTGTCATTTCTGATTAATGTATTGTACATTTTACTGATTGATGATTGTGTCATTGTGTTGTGTAAGTAATACAACAACAACAACAAAAAGGCCCACCAGGAACTCCCAGCACTACAAAATATATCTTCAAGGTGCTTATTTTGTCAAAAACCCAAAGATATTCAATTTATAAAGACACAAATTACAAATAAAAGCAACAAATCCTTACATACAGTATGTTTTGATTCGTTACTGGATGAATAATTTAAATGATCAGATAATTAAACTAATTGACTGACCCACATTTCAGCACTAATATTTCTCCAGAAAATGAACACAACACTACTGTTATGTGGTCTGAAGGTGTTGAAACTGCAGCCAGCATCGGATCATTACAGTCATGGTGTCAAAGTAAGGACATAATGATGTTAAAATTACTTTTTTCAAATCACTACATGCACCAAGTATAACAACAACACAAAACTATTTTCAACTGTTATTTTTCATCATGTTTTTATATAAAAATGTTGTTACTTTTACTGTCTGGAAATACTGGATTACTTCATGGTAGACATTAGGGTTTGGCAAACATTTTCCTGCTGGTCATCCCTTCATACAGCAACAGCTCATTACGTTAATGCTCCATACTCTAATAGTATGGATCGCTGCAGGCCATCAGTGAATTAAGCCATTTATTGTTGGTTCCATTGCTACCACTGATAGTTTGCAAAACGTGCTTTTAGAGGTTAAATATATGCAGCGCATCTGATGCCCTGAATGTTGATGAGGCAGAAACTGATAGACACTTATCTTGGTGATTACAATCAGCCAAAAAACATCAATCAGCCTCAGATTCAGCTTCTCCTCGACTGGTGGCATTTATCATATTGCTCAAACCTTTTAGGTGTGCAAGAAGAAGGAAAAAAAAAGAAAACTCCACCCAACAAAAACTCAAACCAGCTTTTTGAACCCCAGTCATCTCCTCCTACATGAGCGTCAGTGGCTTGAATTTATTCCATCTATACACCCATTTTGACCTTTTCGACTTTTGAGCACTACTGAACAGTCTCCCATGCGTTATTTCCCGTAAACATCCCGTTCCAACCCGTAATTACATATGCCGACACACCAGACGAGTGGATGTTTACTGACAAAACTGACGAGGGCTTTGGCCTGTGCCAGTGACTGCTGGCTTCAGCGCAAACCAAGCACTGCAGCGATGCCACGGCCAGTGAGGAGAATAAATCCAGATTGTGTGGGCTGGTTTGAAAAGTGCAGTGTGGATCACGCAGTGTTCATCATCGCTTCTGCTGGTGGTCGCTGTGGCTTTTATCTCTTTTACATTAGCTACGGCTCGATCCTTATGTGGGTGGCGCTTGATTGCTAGGCAGCATATGGTCCCCTTAGCATCAGATCATTCCACTAGATGCTTTAACAACTCTGTGTCCCTGCCCCCAGCCTCCCCCTGCAGCTCAGGAGAATGCATTTTTGACAGGCCACGAATTGGCACACTATCTGTACGGCGTGGTGAGACTGCTGCAGGGCTGTAACAAGGTGTTCTGAGCGTTTAGAGCTCACCTGTCTCTGGTTAATGTATTTAATACAGGAAAATCAATAGGCCAGATGTTGCTCTTAGTGTGTACTTTATGTGTTCCTTTGTATTTATAAACTATAAACTTTGAACGTCACCATGAAGCCAGTTTTCTACGTTATCTGGTTTTGCAGAACTGATCTTTTTTAACACCAGTCAATGCTCCAGAGTAAACCTGCTTCTTAGAACAGGCCCCAGGTGAGGGCACACTTTGACACCAGCGCTTTTAAGAGAATTTCTGAACATATAGTGGACGTTTTGCCTGTTTATGTTTGACAAGTTAAAAAAGATCCAATAAACACCTGTTCATTTTGGATAGAAAGAACTGTCACCAAGATATGTGCTAAGCAGAACATTTTACAGATGAAAAACGTCAATGTCCTCCGGTGGATGAACCACATACTTTTGACATTCATTGATTCTTATCTATACACACCAACACAAACATACCTGCAATAAGCCTTCGATAAGATAAGATCTATCTGTCCAGCTCTAGTTTGTTCACTTCATGACAGCTCATCGTGTTAATATTTACAAACATTTGAATCTGCTAGGAAATAACACGTCTGAGCAACCAAAATCTATCAACCCCAAGATAAGCAAAGATTCCTCAAGATATGACAAAGCAACAATGGTTTGACCTCAAACAAACTGGTCTGAAGGAATATAGTTTGGCTTTTTTCCCCCTCTGTCCAAACAACAGTAAAACACTCCTCCCTGGTCAGACTCTGAACAGCGGATCACTGGTGAACACAAGCTGCCACCGCCAAAGCTGTGCAGCACATCAATAACTGATCAGAAAACTGACGTGTGGAGGTGTGTTCGATCTACGGCTGGGTGGCAAGGGATTGTGGGTATGTCAGGACAGTGGAGGGAGGGGGGGGGCTCGGATCCTACACTTCTCAGCTACGCCCTTTGCAAATGGCAACAAGTCAGTTTGGACCCTTTGGTTAAGTTGCATATATATTTGAATAGTATATATAAATATATAAGTGCAGACCTCTTGGAGCCACTCCGCTGCACATGCACACACACACACACACACACACACACACGTAACCTAAAGCTCACCAGCCGCGACGAAACAATGTTGCAACTGTCAACACAGCGCCATGCTACCTGCAGACACACGCTCACACACGCTCACACACATTTCGACAACGCGCACAACTTCCAGGGGACGCAACTTTCTGCAGACTTCCGCGCCTCGCGTGAAAAATGTGCCACGATCAGTCTCCTGGGGTTGGGGGGTTGGGGGGGCGAACTCATTTGCACAGGCCTCGGTGCTAATAAGAGTGCGGGCTGTGCCGAGAGGGGATAAGACATATCTGGGCCACGGGCTCCAGGCTGCCGCCCGCCCCGGGGACGGAGCGCCGGCGGCGGCCCGAGGACAGGAGCGTTTCCTGCCTGAGCTGTGAACTCGCGGCGAATGAGAGAGGTGGAGGAAAAGAAAAGAGAAGAAAAAGAAAAGCAAAAGAAAAGCAAAAGAAAAGCCGACCTGTCAGAGACGCCACATTGTTAGAGCGGAGGCCTGCCCCCCCCCGGTGTGTTTACCAGTCGGCGGAGGGAGAAACTAGGAGCAGTCGCTTCTTACCATCTTGCAGGTCGGATGATGAAATCCAGGCGATGCGAGGCGGAAAAGAGGCGCAACAGTGAGGGGGGGGGGATGGGGAAGGGGGGGGTCGGTGAGCCGCCGGGCTGTGGCGAGAAGTCTGCAAAAAGAAAAAGAAAAAAAAAATCCCTGTGTGTGTTTGCGTGTGTCTGCGGCGCTCTCTGAGGTCCCGGCTTCGCACCCAGCTCCGGACTCTCCTCTCCGTGTGTCTGGCTGCAGAGGCTCGGGGAGGAGGGAGACCCGCGGGGGGGGGAGGAGGAGGAGGAGGAGGAGGCTCGCTTTGACGAGCAGGCGGTGGCACTACTGTACATCCGGGAACTGCCTGTTACATTTATTTATTTCTATTTTTTTTTTTTTTTTTTAACCTCCTGAACATCTCTGCGCTTGTGCTCCCCCCTGCTGGCGGCGCGGCTGTACTGCAGGGGAGTGGCCCCTCGGGCCCCTGGCCGTGCGCCCTGCAGCACACCTGGCAGATGGACTTCATTTTATGTAATCCCTGTGGCACTAAGTCGGCTCATCAATAGTGTAGACTTTGCCTCATGGACAGGCACTAAATCCACGCTGAGCGTTGTAAACCGCAGTGAGATTTCCAGAGGCTTTGGACAGAGGAGCTGCACTGAAAAGAAAATCTCCACAATTGTACATTTCCTGGAGAAAATGTCTGGACTGGAGCAGAAACTACTACTGACAGTATACCAGTACAAGCAGCAGTAGTGGGTAGTGCATGTAGCACTGTATGGTATGAGGAAAGTGGATTTTGGTGTTACAGACATCTAAATTTAGGACCTCTATCTGTGAACCCCGTCCAGACTGAATGCCTAAATAGCCTACACTTTTTCATTTTTAAACTTTTATTTAAGCGAGACATGTCTGTCTGTGCCACAACGGGACACATCCCGTCCATGTTCATGCTTAATTTCTGCTCCAACATCACCCTAAATACTGAGCAGAAAATATTCTTGATGGTGGAGTAAGAATTCCACCTTTTATAATAATAATAATACTAATTTTCAGTTTAAAAAAAGTTTTTTCAACACCAAAGCCTGCAGGATTCTGGCAGTCCTGCAGGGCAAAACTATTCCTACAGTGTAAAAACTAGATTTTAATATCTTTGCAGGCTGATTGATACTTATATTACGTATATTATTCCGTCACTCTTCCTTGGTATCGGATTTTGCAGGATACACAGGAGCAGCATACAACACTAGCAGGATCTTAAACTTCCTCCTGCTTTTTCATACCATAGCACCAAAGGGCAGGTTGGTGGGCATCATGTCAACTCAAACGCTCTTTTATGTAACAGTGGCTCAGAGTGTCAGGTTTGTGTTTTTTCAGTGTGTTGAATGTTATAGTTGTGACTTTTGTGATTGACATATTTCACCATGCTTTGTGGGACTTTTTCCCTCCTGCAATGTCACATATTTGCAGTCACTGACATCTTTGTATTTCTATAAGTTAGTCAGAAGTGTATAATCGCCCACATACTGAGATTCACTTAGGTACTTTTCCTTTGTAATATTGATTTACAGTAGTAGTTGCTTGAGTTGTCAATACTTGAGTTTCTCAAATAAACCTAATGCTGTTAATATAATAATAAACAGTAGGTTTATACTAAACAGGTTAAATTAATACCATGTACCACACAGCAAGATTTTCCATTTTACTATTAATAACATTACAAACAAACAACGAAAGGTCAGAGTGATAAGTACATTTCACCACCACATGTATATTCCACCATTTCATTGTTATTTTGTTGCTCGGATTTCTTGCATAGGTCAATTCAATATTTCACTAAAAATATTTTTGTCAATTCTACCAAAATACACACAACAATATTAAAAACATTTCAAATGGTTCACTGTACAAAAATACTATTTTTTTTAAATATTATGATTTAACACAAGAAATAGAAAAATGATTTTAAGATATGTCATTAACAGTTTATGCTCTGAATATTCCAAATACATTATTTCTCCTTAACGACAAATATTCATGGCTAAGTCCTTCGGAAAAGAGGTAGAGAAAACAAACACGCCATAAACAGGGTCACAACTTCACCCAAATACAAAATTCCTACTTCCAAAACTGCATTATACTGTAGACACATGGTACCACAAAACAATACACATACATACAGCTACACAGAGAGTTCACTGCAAAACACCATGGGCCCTTTTTAATCAGCCCAGGTGCAGGCAGTGGTTCACTTAGGCGTAACAACAAGATTATGGATAATGTGATGGTTCAGAGGTGCTGACGCAGAAGCGGTGCACTGCAGTGTCCCTGTAAAAGGATACGAGGCTGAAAACGTGCTTTTGAGAAAATATTCTTTCTTTGTGGGTATCAGCAGCTCACAGGGGAGCTGACCTCCACACTTTCAAGAGTCTGTGAAAGATTTTATCGACGTATCTGGGCTAAGTGCACTATTTAATTACTGATATTTAACAATGAAAGTCCACATTACAGAATCAATTTCTTTGCCATGAATTGTGCAACTATATTATCTTTCACACAAACTACGTCTCGAGTCAGTCAAGGGTGACTTAAAATGGTTTTGGAGGTGGCAGCAACGAAACCAACAGGACTGTTTGGATAAAAAGAAGTGGTTTCTCCTCAGTGACACGGATGTGGTTTGGTTTTGTGAGAACCGGCTTCAAGCTGAAGTCTCTCACGTCTAAAAGTAGCAGCTGAAAGTAGAACTGTTTTGTTATCCTAGTGCAAGTTGCTGCACTTGTAGCTGATAGAGAATACTTTCATAAAAAAACTAACAAAATGTCCTTATTTGAATACATTTTTATCTATGTGTAGAGATTTTCTTTGGCCGTGTTGCCCTGCTCTGTCGCATACTTTGAAAATGTACCAACCCCCCTCATTTTTGACATTAGAAGCAGATGTCATGGCGAGTTCCCATTCGAGGACAGACGGGAAAAATGCTGCTCGGGGCCAACGGAATCAAAATGTCACTACTGCAAGGACACTGGACTTGGTCGAGAGGGGAAATGTTCTATTATACAAGGTAATAATAACATTTTGGTAAATGTTAAAAATTACTTATTATACTCAACTTTGATGCCAGCAATAGATTTCTAAGAATTGACATGACAGGGAGTCCTGGAAATGTTGGATAGTCATTTTGGAATGAAACTCTTCACATATAGACACAGCTTCAGAGTACACAAACACAGATAAACACATCTGTGCAAGCACCGTTTGTAAAACAACGCACATACTGTCGCTAAACACACAGGCACACGTGCACTCACACACATACAGTACTGTACGTACACAAAGGTCTGAACACACTTGAGGGTTACCAGATGCCACAACCGAACTGTACATGAAAAAATATTTAACTCAAAATGTAATTTAATCTAAGTCTTTCAATACATAATAAATAAAACGGATTTTAAGGTAGGTTGCTGAGAAGTGCTACATGATTCATTTTAACCTCAATAAATGTGCCACAATAATTTTGACACGTTTGTATGATCACCATAAACATGATATTGGTTGATAATGGAAAGAGTGAAAGACTACGATAAAGCTAAAAAAAAAAAAAAAAAGTAAGGTGGAGTGGATTGACAGTAGATATGGGAAGGAAGGACAAATACGTCCTTTTAGCAACAGGAAGCAAGAGAAAATGTCTTAATTTCATCATGACATACTGACACCTTGCGTTTGTGCAGAGTACACGCTGAATATTTCAATGTCTCGTCCATCAGAGAAACATCTCCTTGTTGACCCACATGAGTGTGCGCGTGTCGTTGGGTTTGCATTCGTACTCGATGCTGTTGAAGCTGTTTCCCCACTGGCAGTGGTCCCTCTTGTTGTAGTTGTAGTACTTCACCTGCCACACCGTTTCAAACACTCCCGCCTCTGAGAACTGAGGGACAGAAACATGCGCAGATGAGTGCATACGCAGACAAACAAACAGTTTTCAGCGTCTTTGAGTGGCCTGATTTGATGAATACGCACACATCCATAAGAAACTCACGGGGACACGGAGAGTCACACTTTATCATCGGGCATAAAAATCATTTGAAGGTGAAATGAAGAGGAAGCATACTGAGGACAGATGGATACATGCACACACACAAACATGCAAACACACACCACATCGTCCCAGAGGCCCCGGGGTGTGAACTGGACAGATGGGTAGCATGCACACAGATTATATCTGTATGAGTTTTTGTAACATTGTGTTTGAGCCTGTCATTATGCACTCATTCTCCTTATTAGATTTAAAAAAAAACAAGCTCAAAAAAACGTAAAAACATATTTGAACTTTTACGTCAGAAGGCAGTGCTTTCAATGCCAAACCACCAACTACAACAGCTGCTTCCTCCAAGCATCAGTGTATTGCTGCCAGCGGAAAAGATTTTACCCTCTGAACATGAGAACTCATTTTGTGGTTCTCGTTTGAACCAAAAGACAATGCACATCTCACGTTGGTAGGATTTTGGGGTTTGACAGTGTGTTTGTTTTGCATAGGTGTTTCCACAATGACTAGTCCACTGTTAATTACCCTGCTTGTTACGTGGTTAATGACAAAATGTATTAGAATTTATTATATACATGAAGATCAGAGTTGAAACAAAGAGAAATTGTATTATTTTGATAATCAACTATTCCATGAACTAATTCTTTAAGGTAAAAGGTGCAAAAATTCTGATCTATGATAGTAAATTAGATGTCTGTTTAAAAACGTGTTTAACAGAACAACTAACAGATAATGAAAATAATCCTTAGCTGCAGCCTTAATTATATAGTGGCCATCTTCGTCCATGGTTACCATACCTAAACTGTAACCATGGAAACTCTTGGGGCTGGCATCCACTTCAGCAGAACTGTAACCATAGTAACATTGACACATCTGGTAAGACCGCCATTCAGTCTTTATCCTAAGATTACAGGAACAGGATGAGACAGTCATGGTATCAGTGAAGCACTCTGAGACTGAAGTGATCAGCCGGTGACAGGACAACGCTGGAGAGAGATTATATTTTTGTTACTGTCAACAAATCCCATGAAAAGACCAAACCCAACACTGTGTTAGTCCATCTCTAAAAACTTTCTGACTCCCCCACCCTGTCTGTGGCCCATTTAGTCCTTCGGAAGATGCACATCAATGGATCAAGTACGTTCTCTGTGGCACCGAGGAATAAGCTATATTTGGATTTGGCTTCACAAATAATACTTGGTTGTAGGACGGATTCATTGTTGGTTTTGGTCTTTTCATGTCACATTTACATTTCCTTATTTGGCAGACGCATTTGTTCAAGGCGACGTACAAATTAAGCCTTTGAGAATAAGTGCTACAAGGCTTTCAGTACATGGTGCCGGTGATATTCTTTTTTTATTATTTTTTTTTACTTTGATGGTGGAATGATTTACACAACTCGATTCAGTCAGAATCCCTTTCTGGCTTAAAAAATATAGAATATCACCAGACTTATCATTTAACTGTGTGGAAATCAGTGGAACTAAGAAATTTAAAAGTTACAGACAAGTTGATTTCAGATATATAGTGTCTTTGCTTATTAAATGTCATTGTTTTGATTGTTTGGCTCACCTTGACTTTGAGAAGGTAAAGGCAATACAGGCTCAAAAAATGACAAAATCAGTGTTAAGGAATAGATAAAAAAAAAAAAAAAGGGAATCCACACATTTGTCATTTTCCAAGACGTGCTTATAAAATGATTTTTGAATGTTGAACCATTCCTGCCTCTGCCTCCAGGTTAAAGTTAGTATCCCGCCCTGCCTGCAGTATATCCTGACCTGTATGTTGATTTGAACTGGTTGCCTCTCTCCACTCTTGGTGTGTGCCACCCCTTCTGTGTCGTACTGGCCGGCATAGACCACCGACTGCGGGTCTTTAGACTGCTGCTCCAGGGGGAAGGTCACCCCACCCACACTCATCGACCTGCAGACGGATACACAACACACTGATCGATAAACATTCTTAGAAATAAAGATTCACGTGAGTCAGTGTGAGACCACGGACGACCGATCATCATACCACGAGTGAAAGGATGTTAGGATAACACATACCATGTGTTAATAAAACAAAGACAAGATGTATCCAAAAATATCATATTGATTGGATGTATTGAGAATTACACATTAAATTTAAAAGCACTAATTAGTAGATTATAAACCCAGTAATTCATTTAGTGAAATAGGCCGATGTCTACAGCTGTGTCTCATGAGCTGCATCTCCTATGCATCATTGCACGTTTGACCTATTTTGGTACTGGGGTGCTTGTTCAGGCATTTTTCACAGCCTGATATTCAGATATCCAACACTAATCCTTATTTGGACATGGAAGTACAACCATGTTCATTACATAATCATGAATTGTAGGCAATTCACAAGAGAGCTGTGACACAAAGCCCCAGCGTGGAGTCCTAATCTGTGCTGGATTTGTCATGCAGCCAATTGGGGTTTATGCTGCCTTCACGTGATCCTCGTAAAACCCTACTTCCGCGCCCTGTACTTAGAAATAGGACTTGTTGAGCGCTCAAGCGCAGGCTTTACAGTCAGAAATAACAACACAAAGCAACGCCACGATATTTAGGATAAGATAAGATTTAAGATACTAACTTAACATAACGTGTAAAGAGGCATTTGTAATTAATGTTGTGTTTTCTCTGCAGCTTGAAAATCACCAAAACCTCCACTTTGCTTCCACTTCATGTGCGGCAGGCAACATTTCCTACCGTCCATGTATGCAGCTTTAAAATCTGCATTTGCCCTCTCCTCTGTGAATCCCGTTAAAATCACCACCATCAGTCTGCGCATGCGAGGAATCAGCCTCATCCTTGATTCTCTCATTAAGCGTCAAAAATTGTGTTTACTCGGTAATATCGAGGAGGAAAACTAAAGTGTGCGAAGCAGACAAAGGCCCGGCTGTACAGTGCACTTCACTTTGCAAAGCAAAGACATTACACTGAAGAAACCCCCAGCATTTCTGCAGAAATCCTAAAAAAAATCTGCCAATTAAAAACACCCATACAACTATAATCCCACACTAACAAAAGGAATATTAAAAAGACAATAAACATCGGTTGCGTCCATATGGAAACTCTCCATAACGCGTCCCTCACTGACTGAAACGTGTCTGTTCCTGTGTATTATTGGTGAATTAAATCTATATTTTACATATCATTTTGGGTTATGGCCGGATCAGGATAATCCACGCCTGGAACAGAAATGGAAGGGCTACCTACGTGGCCTCCACCGCTCCGGGTTTAACGACCACCTCGATTTTGTACTTGGACCCGGTCAGCAGCTTGATGGTCCGGGTCTGTCCGAACCGGGCGCCGTCGGACTTGAAGTACACGGCCGTGTTGTTGGGGAGCATCTTCAGGGAAATCCCAATTTTGACGAGCTGAGGGACGTCGGCCATGTTCCCACAAAAGCCGGTGAATCGGCGGGACGTGCGGGGCTGCGGGGCCGCGGGTCGCCGGTGTCCAGGTCAGTGCAGGCGGACGGAGAAAAGCCGCGCAGAGGAGTCCATGACAAAGCGCACAGCACAGCGCCGTAATCCCGCGCAACCTGCAGCACAGGCCTAATCCTAACCAATGCTCTCTCTCTCTCTCTCTCTCTCTCTCTGTCTCTCTCTCTCTCTCTCTCACCACCCACCCTCTCCCTCGCTCTCCTCCCCCTTTCTAATTTTTAATTAACTGTTAGTTCAGCTCCCTCGTTGTTAGTGGAACAAGCTTGTTTGAGCGCAAATTCCGCCAATTAAAGCCCTGTGGGTTCCTTTAATTGACCCTGGAGGGGGGGTGGGGGGGTGTATGCAGCAGCACCTACAGCCCCTCAACTCAACAGAAAAAAAACACGTATAATTATCACAATTAACCCAACACAACGTGTAATAAAACAACAGGGGATGGCAAAATGTAAAAATACAAATGATTATTAATTAAAATGTGTATAAAGGTGCTTTCAATTTAGGGTCCACCAAGGATCAGCTGCATCTCATTTATAAATTCCCTGAAAAAAAAAAAAGGTTCTTCAGAATTCTTCGTGGTTCTGCACACCCCCATACTTACTGGGTGGTTATTCTGGTAGTCTACTTTATATATTTAAAGGGTCTTTATTCTTATTTGCTGGTGAGTGGTGGCATAAAATCCATTAAAACATACTCTCCATTGAGCTGGTTGGCCACTAACTGATTGATAGTGAAAAGGTAATTTAGCCCATGCTTGGAATTTACAAAAAAAAGAAGACAAATACCAAAAAAAAAAAAACACCTCATAAAGCTAAATAATGAGTAAATGACAAGAAAATTGTCTCAATTTCTAACATTCTTTGAACAACTTGTTTCCTATCTTCACAGCTTTACATTAATGATGATTTTAAAGAAATTAGTTCTTTCTCTGGAATTGAATCATGTTGTGTTATCTGATTAAAAAAAACATGAATTAAATAATAATCCAACATCTAATCTGCAATCGACCACAGACATTACTACATTTACCAGCTGAGCCCCTTATTGCAAATGATGGATGAACACAGCTGTTTCTTAACTCGTGTTTACTTCAATTCAAGCAAGCAAATGAAGTTCCTACAGTATCAAACCCCTTTAATCAGCAGCTCTGGGTCCTGGCAGTGAGGTGCAGTAAACAGGTACCTAATGTGAAGGAGATGCAACTGGTGCTTTACAGACCTCAATGAGGTCAGGTTTGGAGATAAGGGTGCCCCTAGTGTTAAAGTAAAGTTCTCTAGCGTTAATATTCATAAAAACACATTTATATAGCCTCTGTTTTCAGAAATAAGGTAACCTCACTACCTTATTAGTTTGCTAAAAATAATCTATCTGAGTAAAAGCTTTTTAAAATGTAAGTGCTCACTGAGAACGTGTCAGTAGTTTATAAAGTATCTTGTTTTGACGGTGTGGACAGTTTTGTCAAAGTTGCCTTTAAACAACTAAATCACACATTTTCTGTATTTAACAGGAAAACAGCAGGAAACAGGGGATGGAGGGATTTACTGACCATCCAGCAGATATCAACCTTGTAAGTTCAACTTTTTTATTGTCATAATTGAATATAAGATTGCCATACAATAGTTACAAGCTGATGCAGATTGTACACAAATGTGCAATGGACCATTTATTTCATAACACCCAATATGCTTTAAACTTTATTATTATTATTATTATTATAAATGAATCAATAGTCAAGCAAAGTCCTGTAAGAATCATCTGGGTACAGTACCTGGATAGAGGAGTCTTATATAGACAGATCATTTTGTAAAATAATCTACAAATTGATACAGTATATTGCCAAAACTCTTCTTCTGATATATTTTAATAAATGTTTTTGTTGCCCTCAGTATAAAGCTGAAGTCATCCCGAGAATCAGTGGAAATGGTCTCAGAATAAAATGAAAATTGCTTTTGGCCCATGTAACATTATAGAATTGTATAATAATATAGCACTAATAAAATATGAACAAGGCCTATTTAGGAAATAAAAGTTCAACACAAGATAATAAATCCAGATATTTAAACCCATCGCAGAGGACTTGTTGACTCTGTAATACTGATTTCTGACCACTAGAGGTCAAGCTTTGATCACCACAGTAAAAAGCTTCATCACACGACTGGGTTAAAAACACAAACAACAACTGTTCGTGTGTTTCCTTTATCAGAGGCAGAGATGTGACGAGGGAGACTACGTGATGGCGTCATGTTGCTGACTTCTCCACGAGATCTGGATGAAAAGTGGGAAAAGTTAAAAAAAAAAAAAAAAAAAGTAAACTTCGCTGCAAAAACTCCTTCGAGTTGAGGATCGATCAGTGGGATTAACACTGATTGAGTTCTTCAGTGTGTTATTGATTGAGGGAATCGATCCCACGGCTGCTCTGCCTCATGAGGTGAAGGAACTCAATCAAAGAGAGTCACACTTCCTAAATCCACAAAGCGCAGTGGACACACACACACACTGATCTGTTTACATGCAAACCGGGATACTGGGTTCGGTATGTAGTGAGGGCTTGGAGAGACGTGGCCACGCGTTTCCGTGGGTCACATGGTCGGTCGGTGGGGAGCAGAGTGACGCAGCTGCTCGGTTCCGGGCGGGGATGGTTTGAGACGGACCGGACCGTCACCAGCGTCTCTCCGTAGAGTCTGATTCTCTGGATGTGACCCAGTCCGCTGTCTGATCGATGGTGCTGCTCGATCTTCAACTCATGTAGTGATGAAGTTTGAGCTTTAGGGCAAATCACCATCAGTATGAAAAGCGTTTGTTAAACCAGCAGCTTAATGTCCAATTCCCTCTTAAAGTTTGACTTCACGCGCAAAAGAAGATACTTTCTTCCCGTCCAGAAGTGTTTTAAAGCAGATGTTCATGGATGATAGAATAATGCAGCGTGTTGGCCTGAATATTTTCTGAAATAAACCTATCAAAACTGTCACACTGGTTGTTTTTAGGCACCGGGCAATTTCCTCGCCTGCGTAAAACCTGCGTCATCGGTGCCTCGGTGTCTTTTGACGTTTCCTCAGTGAGCATTTATTATTCAGATTGGAAATCATAAATACGGCCACAACTATCGAGACCACCTACTAATCCCGCGGTTCTCTGCGGTGCTGGCCGCGCCGCGTCCCTCTCTGCCCGGTGCGTAATGAGGGAACCGCGCTCTGTGGCGGCACCGGCGAGCTCCCCGCACTTTGACAGCGAGAAGCGTGACGGCGAATGAAAGTGAGTAGGGGAAGAAAGAGAGTGTGGGAGAGCCCTCCCCCCCAGCCAAATGTCTCGATGGATCCACTCCTTCATAACCCAACTCCTCTCCTGCCTTGCACAGATGGCCAAAGTGCCCAGACCGGACTGTGAATCTGGTCAAACGGCCACAGGATGACAAGATGAGAGCAGATTAGACATTTAACTCTTCAGCCACTGCTTTTTTTTTTTATTTTTCATTTAGTGTAGAGTGAAAATCAAAGTAGCCAAACACCCTCCGGCGAAAGAGCGCTTGGCTACATGTGAATGTCTGCCGGTCTCCCAGCGCACCGGCATGGTGATGCCATGCCGCGAAGTCACACGGGCGACGACAGCGGAGGCACCGGGCTCTGGCTGAAGACGTCGGCGGGACGCCAGGTGCAGGACTACTACGCACTGAAGGATGTGGAGTCCGGACGGAGGACGATGAACAGCGCGGTGCGCGTCGGGGACGGTCTGCTGTCCCCCGCCGCGGCAGGTGCGGTGGGAGCGGAGCGGAAGCAGGGCGCCCGGCTCAGCCTGCTGGGGAAGCCGCTCACCTACAGCGCGCAGAGCGGCCGCAGGAACGCGCGGTACCGGCGGCTCCAGAATTACCTCTACAACGTGCTGGAGAGACCGAGGGAATGGGCGTTCGTCTACCACGCTTTTGTGTGAGTACTTCCACTCTTAAGTCGTTGCAGAGCAGAGAGCCGTGCAACACAGGCCACTTAAAGTCGCTTCTCGGTTCATTCTCTTCAAAGTGTTTCCCCACGTTTTGAAGGCTGAATTTAGAGGACAGCAAGTATAAAAATAAAAATAAAAAAGAATATTTTATTTAAGCAAGAATCAAGTAAAAAACAAACAAACAAAAAAAAAAACATGCCACTGGTTTCTGAATATATAACAGATATTAGTTGATGTTGCCTGTTGTTCACCTGAGGATAATGACCAGCTGGGGTCATGGTGCACACACACATCATGGCATCACACTGATGCAAGTTGTATGGGGATGTGGTTTCCAAGAAAAAAAAGTTCACTCATTTACATTTTCTTCAGTTCTCTCACATATGTTCACCCCCCCATGCATGAACACGCACATGGACACAAACATGCACAGGTACGCATAGAAACAAACACGCTCCTTCTGACAGGCTTTCTTTTTCTTAATCTTTATGGTGCCGGTTAAGATGTCCTGGTTGTGACTATTATTGACCAGGTTTCACTTGAAAGTGATCACCTGTTGTTCACCCCACAGTGTGCAGAAAACACACGGGACACAGAACATGAAACGCAATGTGATGACTTTAAAAATGGGCCACAGGTGTGTGAGCATGTGTGTGCCGGTATGTGAAGGTATCCTGAAATTTACAATGCACACCCCTTGTGACATTGCACACGTAATTGCAAAAACTGCCCTAACAGTCAATAAATCAGACAAAGTACTGTGTCAGGCCCAATCTCTTCCTCATCTTTACGTAACACTGGAAGCTCCAGCAGATTTGGGGCTCTTAGAGAAGGTCAGCAAGCTGTCAAGTGAAGAGGGTGAATTCAGTGTAATATTAACCGCTACTCCCATGCATGACTGTGAGTTTTTCATCCCTGGTTTGGACATGGAGTGGGTTTGGGAAAAGTCCTGGAGGGACACTTTTAAAGCTGACATGTTTCATTTCTTAAATTCAAAACAGCCTCCAGCTGACCACAGCTTTGGTTTTCTGGTGTGAAATTGCTCCTTCATGGCCAAAAGTTCTGACTTTAATTGTCCTTTTGAAAAAAATACAACATCCAGTTTCCTCTTTCTTCATGCAGTTTCAATTAACCAATTTGCAGATTATTGCTAACATTCAGGCTGAGCTTTCCTGGTTTGTGTCCGTCTAAACGGGAAGACATTGCTGTTCTATTGTCTGTTGTGACCCATGGATGCTTTTCATCATGACACACACGTACATACTGTAAACTGTATAAATACACAACAGTTGTTATCTTGGTTTTGGTTATATCTTAATAAAAAATGATAGTATTGGTATACACTGGTTATCTGCAAGATCCTTTTGTGTTTTGCACTTTTTGCTCCACGTCCAAGAGATCTCCTGTCAATCAAACAGTGTAAGCGGTGCTGTGGACGCAGTCAACACTCATGTTAATGAATTATTTTTCGGTGAAACACCTGGCAGTGTAAACACATCATATTCTGTGTGTCTGGGGATATTTCAGAATAAAAAGCAATCACAGAGTGTTAAGTGTCTTTGTTTTTATAATTACATGTAATTATATGAACCTGTGGCAGATTATTAGACAGGGAGTTGGTGTTTCTCGGAAGAGCAGGCTCCTCATTAACACGCCTGTTGTTATTCCAACAGAATACCCACTTTCTGCCTCTCTTTCTCAGTCTATGTGTGCCCAGATTGCCCAACTACTGCAGCGTGGTTAGAGTGATGAAACAACACATCCCTTCCCGTTCCAACAGTCTTGTTGGAAGTGAAGTGCTGTGAGAAGGAGGAAGTGGAGCTGTCAGAGGAGGGGCTGCGAAGCCGGATGTTGACGTTTTATTTGCTCAGGCGGGACAGCTGAGGTCGCAGGGGTTAACTCGTTACATCTGCCCACGACCACAGTCTTATACAAACTGTGTAAGTGAGATAAAGAAACTCCAGTGTGATTAGGAAAATAATCTCACTTTGAGGGCAAAGCATGAATCTTTTTTGTTTTGTGTGTGATTTGACGCAGAAAAAGCAATCTTAAGGATTCAGACAGAAATCATATGTGTACACAAAGCAGTATTTCAGTGCAGTTTAATGTACACTCATATTTTACACTGTGATGCGTACTCTGCAATACCCAGCTCGTATGTGTACACAGTAAACTTTATATACTATCTTGGTTTAGCATTCATGTATTGAATGATCTTGACTTCATACTAGATTTGTTGTTCCTTGTTTACAAGTTAATCATATAGATATGATATCCCAGATCCAGTGCCACTAAAAATAAATGCAACACCAGAATGAATACTGGAGAAGAAGTTTAATTCCATTTGTTAACAAAGCTGGTTTTCTCTTTTTGATGGACTTTACATTACATCAGAACAATGAATCATTTTAACCATACAAGCTTCTTTTTTCTTTACTTTGGCGGCTTCGAGGGGCAGCATGTGATGACTGTGTCTTAATTACCCAATAATCGACTTGATGTAAGGAAAGCAGGTGTTAAGAAAAAAGATGGAGACGCCTTCGAATATTTTCAACAGTCACAGTGAATATACTGCATCTTGATTAGCAGGGTTAGAACACTTTGCTTTGTTCTTCTATCTTGACTTAAACTTTAACCTCTGTGATTTACAGATAATGGAGGTATTTTTATATGAGCGCAGATTGCATTGCTGATCACAGAAAAGTATGTTGCACTTATGTTTGGATACTTTCCAGTGTTTTTCCAATTGTTCTGGCACTTGGTCGTCTTGGACACTTCACGTTTTTGTTGCTGTGTATGTCTTATGTGTTAAGACCTTAACACATAAGACATACACATTTTTTTTTGATTTTTAAAATAGATCATGTAAAACAAAGACATATGATGGTCTATTAAGTGTTTGTTGAACACTTACGGTGGACAATCTCCTAAACAAACTCACTGCAACAGCCTATACATTCAATTAGCAATGTTGTAATAGATTATGTGCCAGCAAACAATTTCTTTGTTACACATCTAGATAAGCAGAGCAACTTTGGCATCTCAATAGAATCTGCAAATTTGAAAAACCTGTAGGTCTCCTTGGCTTGTTAGTCTCTCGTCACCGGTCATTCATTATCTTTGCTTGGATGTCGTTTCACACTGGACACAAGCGTCAAATCTGCTTGTGTGAGCATCTCCCAATAGATTTTTATGTATGCTTTTGAGAGCGGTTTGGATTCAGCAGAACTGATAAATGAAAAAAATGTAGCTGGAAACTGTCGACAGCTGCTAGTAGCTGGGGTCTTGGTCCTTAGTGGGAACACCAACTCTAAGAAGCACATCACATTAAAGGGAATAATTTTGTTCACTGTTAATATGTAAATTATTGTTTCTAATTTGTGCTGTATTTGATTTTTAATGAATTCATGTAGCACCCATCTCCCACTGGTATCTGTTGATTCTTTAATTGCCACAGAGTTTTTCAAGTCATTAACTTGTTGCAGTTTGCTCTCACACCAAAAAAACCTTTTGACAACTTGTATATGAAACTAAAGTCACTGATCTTAATTGATTCAGCCGAATTCAGTAAATACTTTTCATGTAAGGCTGTAGTAAAACTTTGAAGTTTTGATTTAATTGGGATATAGTGAGTCACATCTCTTATGCAAAAACTTTTAATATGGATAGTTTGCATCCAGATTGCAAATGAAAGTTAGTCAGTAATTGCTGCATACCATTGCACTTCACAGTGAATAAACTCTTTTGATTGGCTAGAGAGCTTCACCTTCATAATGTTGTCATTCGAATTCTAAATCAACGCTATTTCTGGACAGTTGCAGATGAAGTTGCAGATAAATATTAGGCTACACTAATATTAATAGTATTATGATATTTGTACAATAAGATTCCAGTGGTGTCTGCGTAGTTTAGTTTCCGACTCTTGTGAACCAAACATTTCCAGTAACTCCAGAAGGTTGTAAAGTCCAAAAGTCAAAATTCATTGAAAAAAGATAGATGTAATAATTTCCAAAATTCACAACATGTTTTTATCTAACAAAATATTCTTTCTCAGTCCATATTTGTTGGCTTTGCTGCACACAAAGGGAGGCTTGCACCTGTACTGAAGGGGTAGTCTAGCAGCAATCTAACAGCACCATACAATTACATTTGTATAACAACAATAACAAAAAAAAAATACAAAAAAAAAAATGTAATATTCAAATTGAGGATCCTTAGTCAGGAGCCCTAGTTGCTTTTGTATTAGCTGCTCCTTTGAATGTACTACTGCAAACTCCTTATTTCAGTGTGTCAGATGACATTTAATTGAATGGATTTCTCTAGTGGTCTCTCCCCATCAGTCACTTCTAGGTGGCAGGGATTTGTTAACACACACATGCACCAATGCTTATATAGTTGCTTACACACTTTCACATATAGATATATATGTAGACAAAAAGAGAAAAAGACGGAAACAAATTCATTAGACGTATGTATGTGCAGTAGAATTACAAACTCAAAAATGTGGACAAGCTTATACACTAACACCTGAAGAAAACGTACTGGACATAAAAACACACCCATACACACACAAATGTATTTAGCATTTTTCTTGCATGCACTTTAACAAGAAACACACACACACACACACACATATCGACAAATATGCACACTGTGCAAATGTAGATATGGCCAACAAACACGCTTCACACAAACACATTCACACGTGGTAGGAGACGAACAAACACACACACATACAAAAGAAAGTACATGATTTATAAAAGAGAGGTTTCCTTTGATCGTTTAATTAGTAAGCTGCTATGTTGAAACAGATGCTGCTGTGTGTGTAGATCCATGCTGGCCAAACGTGTCGGAAAACAGCATGATAGTGCGTGTGTGTGTTTGTGTGTAGATATTTGAACTCGACGTATGTACACTACTCTGTATACTCTCTATAGGAATCCCTGATGTGCAGCTGATGGCTGCTGATGGGCTGCAGTATGAATCAAGACACTGATACGCATCTGGGCTTGCTTCTTGCCAAATAGTGCTCTGAAACACTGCTGGCATTAAGATTCAATCTCTTAATGAGATGGCGTGTGTTGGGCTAATCACATTTGCTGAAATGGGTTCCAGCCACAGTCTGCATTATGTGCTATACTCAGAAGATGATTCCTTTCTGTGCGTGTGTGTATGAGAGTAATGTTTCGCACAATTTTCAACCTGTTTGCTCAACCATTTAATGTTTAATGGAAGTGTGAGGATGATATATGTCCATGCATTGATGCGTGCATGTATTTGTGCGCAATGTTTCTGTGTCAGAAAAAGAGTAAGACTGTGTGTTCAACACACACTTTATCAGCGTGAGTTTATATCCACGTGTCTTCTTTTGTTTAGGGAATGAGTTACAGAAATGTGCGTGTGTGTGTGTGTGTGAGAGAGGGAGGTTGATTCAGTCACACAGATGGAGTGCGTCAGACATTGATCCCATGGCCATTGAGGTTTATTGACGGGTAGCACATCGGCCCAGGCTGATGATTTTCCACAAGGCGGGTACACCTTCTTCTAATGATCAACCTCAGTACAGTGTTACCCTTTAACCACACAGATTTGTGCAGAGTCTGTGATGCATTAACGGTCAGCTTCAGTTGGCTCCTTAAAGGATATGACACTGTTTCTATTACTATTTCTAACAGCTACGTAGCATTCACACTAATGAGGATTCGTTATTACAGGACAGACTGTCCTTACCAAACGCTTTGAATGACTTCTGTTAAGTTTTCCTGACAAGTATCCTCTCGTGGTTGTGCAAATAATAACTGTTCTCCCTCAGTAGCAAACGTGGCCTGACATTGTTGTCGCACCACAAACCCCTGAGGGCAGAGGGTTGGGATGAATGATTGAACGTACAAAGTGTCTGACTTTTGTCCTGGAGAGTGCAGTTTGCATTCTGTCTCCTTCAAACAGTAAACATTGATGTTTTTAAACCCCATATAAGCAATCTTTCCCTCATGTTAACCATAACTAAATTAGACCATAACCATTGAGGGGGGCACATTGGAAAATGGACATAGGGTTCATTTTGTGAAGACACTGTCAAACATTTTTAATTTATGTACTTAATAACACATTAGTGTGAATACTTATTTCATTACCAAGTGGTGTTAGGGATTACAATATGATATTCAGCAGTAACATTAGAATTACTAAAACAGTTTCAACATCTTGAAGTCAGGCTGTTTCTGATTCTTTATCTGACATTATGACAGTTACAGACTATTCAGTGGGTTTTCTTTGGTCCAAACCAGATTTTTATTGTTGTGTTTGTTTCTGGAGGTCCTCTTCTTTTGTGGTGCCCAGTGGGTTTTATGAATCATTGCTCATCTAATGGACTTTAAAGATATTTTTTGTTTTCTTTTAGTATTGTTGCTTTATCTATTTAAACCAGTGAAATTATTTGACCCTTCCGTGGTGGTGAGGGGGGTGTAGCATTTGAAAGATACGGTGGTTTGATTGGTCAATAAGTTGTTCATCTAGGAGCTGAAGGAGCATATTTCTGTCTTCTTGTGAAAATGTATCTCTCTCAAAACTAACATCTCTGATTACACTGATTGGATTTTTGAAACCTGAAACGCTACAAAAGGCTGTTGAACCCAGAGATTATTCAATCTGCAGGTGCATTGATCTAAAAGAAAAAAAAAGTAAAATGTTCTCAGTCTTGAAGAACATCAAAGGCATCCTGAATAGACTGCACTTTGTTTCCTGAGAACATGACGACATTTGAGACACCTGAGCACATAAAAGAGTCTCTGTGTTTAGGTTCAGAGTTACTTCCAGGTAGTGAGGAGGATGTTGGCTATCACCCAATGGAAAATGCTGGAAAATACTAAGGACCCATTAGATAGGATGAATCGAAAGAGGGATGCGTGTGTGTGTATCTGTGTATAAATACTGTCATGATGTGTTCCGGTGTTTGCATGAATAGGTACAGAGTGGGTACCCTATTAAAGGTAGTGTGTGTGTGTGTGTGTGTCTGTATTTTATGTCTTCACTGGAGAGTGTAAGACAGCACAGACACAGTGTGGATTTGTGTGCCCAGGTCACTAGTTGGCATTATGTCATCCATGGCAAGCAGAGGGATGGATGGAGAGGAAGCGAGAGAAGGTGAAAGCAAGTAAAAAAAGACTGAGTGAGAGAGTGAAAGGGGAGGTAAAGACGAGAACAGGAAAATTCAGAAATTGTTTTGCAGGAAAAACACAGAGGCAGAATCCTAAAGTTTCTTTATTCCGTGTGTTTTTGGAGGAGAAGCACCATCTGATCTGTACCCTGATTTGAGATGAAGAAAAAGGCACTTTTTCATCATATCCAGACAGAAATATCTCACAGACAGCTCTGTATGCAAGATATGCAAACACACAATGACATACAGTATGTATAAGTTCACTTAGTCGAGATCACGCCAACACCAGGATGTTTGCATATTAAACATTTTTCTCTTCCTCAAAAATTAAAGAATCAAAGAAGTTTACACATATTTAGGAGTTAATAGTTAGACCCTGGAGCAGCTGTGGGAGAATTTCTCTGGTATACTTTCCCCACATTTCTGCCTCTACAAAGCATTGTGGTGTAGTGATTGGAAAAGCATTCACCTGTAGAAGTTATGGTCCCATTAAATCTCTATCTCTGCAAACGTGGTTCTTACTTTTTTGGTGTCTACAAGATATTCTAAACAATGCACCTTTTCTCCCCTGTTTGCATGTCTCTTGTGGTTTCACATCATTCCTGTAAGATTTGGCTTGGAAAGGTTTTGACTAAAATATTGATAAATGTGATTAACGCTAACTAACTAAGTTTCAATCACGTCTATATGATTGTTCTGTGTAAAAATAAAAATGTGTATCCATTTTCTACTAGTGCTGTACAAAAAAAAGCCTTGCTTTCTAAGCTATTTGTCAGAAAATGTTGCCCAGAAAACAAACCATAAGCAAATATGCAAAGACATTGTGAAAAGGATAATGTGAATTTTGCAGCTACTTACAGTAAACATGTTGCTGTTCTGCACTGAACTTGCAGTCAGAGTTTATATCAGTCTGATAACAAACATTCCTCTGTATAATGCAACAGCACCACAAACTACATCCTCCAAAATGACCATACAGTCAAATCAACACCTCTCTAAAACTGTTTCACCAAAAACTGTTTTATTAGACTATTAGTTTTAGCTAAATGTACCTAATAAACTGGCAACTGAGTGTCTTATTGTCCATTCAGACTATGCTGTCTGTGGCATACTGTTATCAAGACCATACTAGTGATTTAAAGGTTTTAACCTGTCATCTACAAGTCACGTGTTCCTTACTGTACTCTAAGCAAACTATTTTCCAAAGTACAGCACATATTTTAATGTTGATTTTATGTTTTTTAGGCATCATTGTGTTAATTTTAGTATAGTATTAAAAATCAACTTTCAGAGACTTGAAACCTTTGATAGTTTATCCATCTGAGTGGACCTTTAGTTGCGTCATCATTATGTAGTTGAGAGTTTTTCAAAGTCTTTTTAAGTTGCATTCAAGGACATACCAATGCTTAATATTTCAGATGCCAAACGTCAAACTTTTAAAGAAGAATTTTCCAACAACATAGCTAATAGTTCAATAGTTAATGGTGTCGGTCTTAAATCTCCCAGTTAAAATGCTGATGTTTGTAGCTCAACACATCAGCAGTGAGCTAAGAGAGCATTTGGGAGTAGAGAGTATAATTTATCATTCAAACAGATGATTAATGCATGGATCAGTGCAACGCACAGCAGATCATCAAAACAATTATTTTCTCCTCCTGAAATTCTACTAAACACACTGTATTTGTTTGCAGTTTTAACCCCGTCTCAGATCCCAATGAGCATTCGGTTTCATAACACCCACTACATATTCTCCTAAATCTTCCTTATCTAAGTACACTTGCAAATGTGTAGTAAAAAAATGAAAATAAAGGAGCTAATTAGCCTGCGTCAGAGTGGAGAGATTTGAAGCACGATCAGATCAGTTTTGATGTCTGTTTCATCAGAGAACCAGTCGGTTATGTCAGTCAGAGCTCACTGGTGAGAAGGTGCAAGATCAGACAGGACTGCAGTGACAAATATACAGTGACATTCGAGCAGGTCACACAGGAAGTGTGTAGGTTGTAGGTTTGTGTGCGTGAGTGTGTGTGTGTGAGTGTGTGTGTCGAAGGGAGAAAGAGAGAAAGAGCAAGAGTGAGCAAGAGATTGCATTTCTATTAGAGCGCATACGTGCATGTCTATGAATGTGAGGATAAGAGCGAAAGAAAGAATGCGAGTGGTGGTGAGAATTAATGTGAGCGTGTATATATATATGTGTGTGTGTGCTTACCTGTTTGTATTTGTGGTCAAAAATAAGGATTATGTGTGTGTGTGTGTGTGTGTGTGTGTGTGTGTGTGTGTGTGTGTTCAGTACTGGTATAACATACTAGTGTTTGACTGTATTAGTATGCAGAGTTACACAGCGAATCTGTTGCTCCGTGTGTGTGTGTGTGTGTGTGTGTGTGTGTGTGTGTCAGCATCAGTGTGTGTCTGCTCGTTAGTCACCCGGCAGCCCTCTCGTACATCAGCGTAGGTGCCAGTTTTCTGAGCAGACTCCAGCGCTGATGGGTGGAGACAGGCTGAGCTCGTCAGTCCTCCTGCCCACACAGAGTGCACCACTGCTGGGTTCGCTTCACACCACCCTCCCCTGCCCCGCCGCACCCACCTCAGATGTTACCCTGTCAGCTCACACACACACACACACACACGCCTGGTTGCTTAGCTTCACTCAAGGTCTGTCTGTAGTATTATCAGAAAAATGTACTTAAAGTAGTATAAGTACTCATATATTTACACATGACACGCTCTCTGTTTTATTTCATTTCACGAGCGATGTCTCCATACATTGATTTTCTTCCAAGTAGTT